>CM056056.1:185069500-185530182 GCA_029574335.1 Rana kukunoris
TCGGCCCGCCCTATCATTGTCCCATCGGCCCCGCCCTATCATTGTCCCATCGGCCCCGCCCTATCATTGTCCCATCGGCCCCGCCCTATCATTGTCCCATCGGCCCCGCCCTATCATTGTCCCATCGGCCCCGCCCTATCATTCTGTGACTTACCTTTATAAATAAAGTGAATTACAGAAACTTGGCTTACCTGTTCACGTGGTATTTCTTCCAGGTGGGCCTCAAAGCAGAAATTATGAGAACAGACGTTACATTTTTACTCCGTATGGTAATACAGTAGAAGACTTCATAGAAGATTCTTCCGGAAGAAGCTCAATGTCCTTGTATATCCATCCAGGACCTGGCATGGCAGACCTGTCCTTGGACAAGGGGAACTTTCCTGGTCACTCACTCCCCATTACTCATCGCGCAGGGGGCGAATTGTTCCCATTTTCCAAGCATAGGGAACGTTTTATTAAGGAGGAAGAACTTATCACAGACCCCTCAAGTCATAGCCTGACAGGGACCTATTCACACTCTAATTATGAAAATAGTTATATTCAAAATTGCTTTCTCCAAAGACACCAATCTACCCACGCCTGGGGACACCCTTATTCGTGTACCGAGTGTGGGAAAGGCTTTAAGCTGAAATCGGCCTTTATAAGACATAAAAGGACACACACCGAAGAGAGGCCTTTTTCATGCACCGAGTGCGGGAAAAGCTTCACTCAGAGGGCCCATCTGGTTTCCCATGAAAGGATTCACACGGGGGTGAAACCATATTGCTGCTCCGAATGTGGCAAATGTTTCTCCCACAAAATCTCTCTGATCACGCACGAGTCGTTTCACACGGGGGTGAAGCCCTTCTTCTGTACCGAGTGCGGGAAACAATTTTCTCGAAAGTCAGTCCTCATCCTTCATGAGAGGGTTCACACGGGCGAGAAGCCGTATCCGTGCCCGGAGTGCGGGAAGTGTTTTTCCCAGAGAACTCATCTGAACACACACAGGAGGAGCCACACGTCGGAGAGGCCTTTCTCCTGCTCGGAGTGCGGGAAGACCTATTCCCGGAAATCGTACCTCGTCGACCATCTCAGGACTCACACGGGGTTGAAGCCTTTCTCGTGCTCCGTGTGCGGGAAGTGTTTCTCCTGCAAGTCGAATTTAATAACTCACCAGATGATCCACAGCAGCAAGAAGCCTTTCTCGTGTGCCCAGTGCGGGAAATCTTTTCAGACAAGGTCGGCCTTCACGTATCATAAGAAGTTGCACGCTGCAGATAAGCTTCCTTTGTGCTGAGAAGATGGGATGCGTTTTGCATGACTTTTTTGGGTTCTAGATAGGAAAGAGCTGCCATATACATAGTATGGATGCAACATTGATGATGGTGAAGTGTACATGTCTGTGTCCGGTTGGGGAAATTTACCTTCACTTCCTGTATAGAGTCACAACAGGAAGTGACAGGAAATACCTTTAGAGTGTTCTCACTGGAATAGGGGTCCCCACTGGACGTTTTGACTGGATATTGTATATTTTAAGATGCACTGTGGCCCATTTCAGTCAGTGGTGGGACAACAAATAACGTGAAGCCAAAGTCCAATTGGCTCTGGAGTACCTCTTTCTCCACAGCCAAACTCAGAGCAAAAAACAGGTTTCTCAGGACCCCAGCTATATGCCTCACCTGTATGTCCTTCATTATCCTTAAAGATGGAAGCCTCCCGTGTAACAGGTAAAGCTCAGCTACCCGGTTTGTGAAAAATGTCAGCTGTACCCCTCCGCTCCTAGTCTGCTGTTTGGACAATGAAGCAACAGAACCACATTCAGAAGGGTCATCCCTGTGCACTCCTCTACTGTAAGCATCATGACAGGGTTGGAATGACAATGCTGAGCATAGTAATACAGCCATCATATACTCAGTGCTGACCCTTCTCACCCTCCCTAGCTAGGCATTCCTCTACAGGAAGCTAATACCCTGTTTCCCCAAAAATAAGACCTTGCCTGAAAATAAGACCTAGCGTTATTTTCCAGGAGAGCTGCAATATAAGCCCTACCCCGAAAATAAGCCCTAGTTAAAAATGCTTGTAAAATCATAAAATCTTCTCTAATATAGTAGTATATAATGTACAATGTGTGTGTTTCTATAATATAATTGTGGGGGAGAGAGCTTAGGCAGGTCACTGAAGCACAGAATGGCGCTATAACAAAGGTATTTGGCACATTTATATTAAAGAAACACACATTGTACATTATATAATACTGTAATAGAGTGGGTTATAGGATTTTACTAACATTTTAGCTCGGTTCACACTGGGGATTCCTGACAGGCAGGGAGGAAGAGGGGGAGAGAAGACCGCACATTACATGGTAAGACCTACCCCGAAAATAAGCCCTACTGTGTCTTTTGTTGGCATAATTAATATAAGACCCGGGCTTATTTTCGGGGAAACACGGTATGAAGACAGATTCAGGTATTTATACTGGCTGTGTTGTGACATTACATATAACAGATACATAACTGGATTAAAGGGTGCATTTTTAATGGCTGTCTGGATGTGTGCTATAAAATAATGTTTAAAGTAACACTAAAGGTTCGTTTTTTATTAGATCAATTGATTTCTGTAAGCTAGAGCATTTAAATATCACTTACCTCGTTTTTCCTTTTGACCTCCAAAATACAGTAATCCAGGTTTGAAAATGCCATTTCCTGTCTCTCCTCTGGTTGCTTTCCACCAGCACCTGAGATATTTTGCATGGTGGAAAGCAGAATGTGCTTACCCCCTCCCTATGACTACAGCCCTGCGTGAAGATGCTCTCTTATCCCTCACAGGCATGGAGGCTAAGCTGAATGGGAATTGTAGTTCTAATTAGGCCGTGATGTAGCAAGAATGTAGCAAGAACCGCAAACCAGGAAGTCAGTGAGAATAACGATTCAGGAGTGACGGAGGTGAATAAAACAGCTGGATTTAAACAGGTATCACACTAGTTATAATGCAAAACATTACTTTTTACTTTATCTGCTACTGTCAGACTTTAATTTAAGAGGAAAATATTTTTGTCTTTACAACCCCTTTAAGTCATCTGTTAAAACAATAATACATTCTAGTACATTTTTGATCAATGTTATATTTTACAGCAAGGAAAAAAGTAAAATAAATAGTATTTATTACCTATTTTTGCTTTGGCTGTACATACCCTTCAAATTGCTGATGTTGCACAGTGGTAAGCGGTGTGCGGTTTACGCATTTTATTGCCATTATTTTATCCGGGTCAATTAAGTTTCTAATTATAACTTTTTTTTTTCTTGCTCCGACCAGCGACATACACGCAAGTTGCTAGACTTCAAGTGGTTATACCAAGACCATGTCTGCACCTGCAGGAATTATCCCGGTACTGTTTTTTTTTTTTCAGAGCCAACGGTTAGCTCTCTTGTAAAAGAAGTCCTAGCGGGTTCATATACATGCCCTTCTCTCCTCACCTTTCCACCCCCACAAAGATGCTGACCTGTGCACGACACCTCTTTGTCCATCTTCCTTGCACCCCAACCCCATGCTTACCTTTTGCACAATGGTTAAAGCTGAGCTCCACCTTCAGTCTGCGAATCGGAAGCCTCCCCCCCTCCGGTGTCATATTTGACACCTTTCAGGGGGAGGGGGTGCAGATACCGGTCTAAAGACAGGTATTTGCACCCACTCCCGGCCACACAGTCTGCGGGCAGAATGTCAGTTCCCACCCCATTGTGTTCTGGGAACACTCGGCTCCCAGAACACAGCGAGAGCCAGTCAGCACGGCCCATCGCGTCTCGCGCATGCGCCGTATGGTTCCGGGCAGTGAAGCCGGAGCGCTTCACTTCTTGGTTCCCTCACCGAGGATAGCGGGGGGGCAGCAGAGTGACGAGTGATCGCTCGTCCTCTGCTGCGGATGGCGCTGGACTCCAGGACAGGTAAGTGTGCTGATATTAAAAGTCAGCAGCTGCAGTATTTGTAGCTGCTGGCTTTTATTTATTTATTTTTCAACGGACATCCGCTTTAACCCCCCCCCCCCCCGCCCCCTTTTCCATCTGCTCACTGCTGACCCAGTATTTCAGAAACCTGAGAATGCTGTGCCTGAGGGAACATCCAGCATCACAGTGGCAAGCAGGACTCTCAATTCTGCTTCCGTTTGTTGGCATCCACTTCTCGGGTCCCATTCAGGAGATGATGGTGGGCAATAACTAGGGGAGGGGCAGGATTGGAATATGGCCGGTCGTGTGATATATGAATGCTGCGCTATTTACACACTCTCCTTCCAGCAGCTGAAAGCCAGCAGGAGAGAGAGGAGAAGAAGCCGGTGTCTTGTAGAGCTGGTTCCTCCATCGGATAGGTTCCTGCCTCGACTGCGCAGGTGTGATTTTTGCGCGGGGCACGCACAGTAGGAGGCCACGTAAATCTCAGTCTCAACAGCTGATTGTCGGCTTAGACGAGCTCGCTTCTGATGCCTGCTTATACAGTACACGCCGTTTTATCTTTTTCCTGGTGGACACCGCGCCGGCAGGAGATTTTAGGCAAGGCCCTGGCTTTGGCCTAGTCCGCCACGATCCTGAGAAATGGGCATTGACTAGGCCGAAGCCTCGCCTAAAAAATCCTGCTCGCCGTGATCCTGGGAAAAGGCCGCGGCTTCGGCCTAGTCCACGGCTTCTGGCCTCGTGGCCTTTTCCCAGGATCGCGGCGAGCTGCAGGCAGGATTCTTTAGGTGAGGCCGCGGCTTCGGCCTACTCCGCGCAGCGCCGGTTCTATGGAAAAAAAAAATAAAGAATCGAGAAAATCGATTCGGTCAAAATCTGAATTGATTTGCCTTTGCAACTCGATTCAGATTTTAAATCGATTTTTTTTCTCCAGGCCTAGTCCCATCTTAGTATGTGCTGTCTAATGGTAACTATGAAATCAGACCAGGTGCCCTCCTCCCTTAACGACTGCCCGACAACGCAGCCAGCAAGGAGACCGTTAACCGAGACAAACGCTTAGCAAGGAATGCGGTGGGTGGGGGGCGGGATTTGGGACCTGTCAGACAAAAGTATTTGGAGACCGAGAAAAGTGCACCTGTCAGAGCAGCTGCCTTCTTGCTAGCTGTAGTGTCAGGCGGCAGTGGAGGAGGGAGGGGCGCCCTGTTCAAGCTCCCAGATAGCCTTTGACATAGGAAGATGAGACAAAGTACTACATGTACCTTGCCCCCTGGGGAACATAACACAATATTGAAAATGGAAGTAAGAATTTTTTTTATTTTAACATGAAATTATAATAATGGCCTTGCTGGTTTGGATAAAAAAAAAAAAGAAACTGTAGCTCTAGACCAGTGATGGTGAACCTTGGCACCCCAGATGTTTTGGAACTACATTTCCCATGATTCTCATGCACTCTGCAGTGTAGTTGAGCATCGTGGGAAATGTAGTTCCAAAACATCAGGGGTGCCAAGGTTCGCCATCACTGCTCTAGACTATCTTCAGCACCGAGCATAGGAGCTACAGCCATTGTGATCTCTGATGTCAAGGTGGGGATCGAAGCTCTTGATTGGTTGATTGGTACAGCCGAAATGCCCTAATAAAGAATAATGCAGGATTTAGCCTTCTCAGTCCCTGTGTGTTGCGTAACATGCGTTGTGCTAAGGCAGTCTATTCATTTTGAATGGGCTGCCAATGAATTGGAATGGACCAAAAAAATGAACATGCATCAGTTTTTGATTGTAATGCTCTCTCCCTCCCACGAGGAGCCACTTCCAGCCTCACTGAAAATGGAGAATGACTGGATATGAATGACTGTCACCCTGTTGGACCTCACTATGGAGATCACATTTACTGGGCTTTTATCTGCCCCTCCTCCTATTGCCCCTACCTCTATGTGTCATGCCAATCTCAGGTGTGCTGTGCCTCAGAAGAGGGATGTGTGGCTGGAAAATGTAAAGTGGATGAAAGGTGGCGATGCCTGAGCCTCAATCCTCGGGTAAGTTTTCTCCCTCCTTTTTCTCTGCCTCTGATCAAGTGAGTACACTGGGGCTTGTTGCAGGTTGGAGTTGACAAGGATCACATAGTTGGGTGCAGGTTGGAGTTGACAAGGATCACATGATTGGGTGAAGGTTGGAGTACTCAAGGCTCCCATGGCTGGTTGCAGGTTGGAGTTGACAAGGCTCACAGGGCTGGTTGCAGGTTGTAGTTGACAAGGCTCACAGGGCTGGTTGCAGGTTGTAGTTGACAAGGCTCACAGGGCTGGTTGGAGTTGACAAGGATCACATGGTTGGGTGTTGTAGGTTGGACTACACAAGGCTCACAGGGCTTGTTGCAGGTTGGAGTTGACAAGGATCACATAGTTGGGTGCAGGTTGGAGTTGACAAGGATCACATGATTGGGTGAAGGTTGGAGTACTCAAGGCTCCCATGGCTGGTTGCAGGTTGGAGTTGACAAGGCTCACAGGGCTGGTTGGAGTTGACAAGGATCACATGGTTGGGTGTTGTAGGTTGGACTACACAAGGCTCACAGGGCTTGTTGCAGGTTGGAGTTGACAAGGATCACATAGTTGGGTGCAGGTTGGAGTTGACAAGGATCACATGATTGGGTGAAGGTTGGAGTACTCAAGGCTCCCATGGCTGGTTGCAGGTTGGAGTTGACAAGGGTCACAGGGCTGGTTTCAGGCTGGAGTACACAAGCCTCACAGGGCTTGTTGCAGGTTAGCGTTGACAAGGATCACACGGATGGTTGCAGGTTGGAGTACACTAGGCTCACAAGGCTGGTTGCAGGTTGGAGTACACAAGGATCACAGGGCTAGAGGATAAAGTTGCAGGTATGCCATTGTACAAGATGACTCTTTCAGCCTCACCCTGCATAAAGAATTTCCAGGTCGAGGCAACAGAATCTAGGTGCTAGCAGACAGAGCGATTGACACTGGGTTTAGGTAATTATACATTGAAACTGTTACACACAGTAAATCTGCCACCATGTCTTTTACCAAAAACACAAACTTTTCCCAAGATCTGTAATACACACTGTCGCGGCAGACAGGAATATTTCAGACATTTACAATATAGTAGTGCTTATCAAAGAGGCACAGATTCTTTAAGTTCTGGATTACTGCATTAGAAATAATTTTAACGATTTTAAAATATTTAATAAGAAAATAAAATGTTTACAGAAAAAAGGTATTCCGGAATAAAAGGGAAGAGACATAAAACAAAGGGGATGAAGTACTTAAAGTCCTGGGTCCTTTGGGTTTTGGTAGCGTTCAGTCAATGGGCATAAGGTCAGTGTTGGCTCCTGAGACCCTTTCTGGCCCCAGAGAGGCTTTAAACAAAAATGGCCTGATATATCAAGTGGTCTGTGGAGTAGCCGAGGGGATGTCGCAAAATTTACAATCAAGCAGCTGCCACTTCCACAGAGACGGATTTTTGAATGTATTGAAAAATATGCAAAAAGACTTGTGCAAACTTACAGTTAAAATAGTAATATATAGCAAGTGGTAATGGAGACCAAGGGGTCACACATCGGCTTATCGCTGTAAATCCCAGTTTTGGCCATAACCGGAAGTGACAGCACCCAGCTCTTACCGACGCATTGCGTGACGTAACGCATTGGTAGGAGTCGGGTGACGTCACTTCTGGTTATGGCCAAAACTGGAAGTTGCAATTTTAAAGTCTCTAGCTGATATGTGACCCCTTGGTCCTGATTACCACTAGCTATAATACTACTTTCACTGTAAGTCTGCACATTGTTTTTGTAATAAATGCATCTTAATACTACACCGTGAGGAGGTTTTTTCCTTATTTCATGTGCGATGATCTGTGACGGATTACACCATATGGAGATTTCTCCAGTAGTTTGATGCTTATTGTCTTTGGGGTGGAGGTGAGCAGCCATTGCACATGGTGGTGGAGTGTATTTGTGTCTTTGGATCTGGCACTGGACTGTGATCGCCGAAACTGGGATTTCTTTGTGAAGCACTTATTTTACTAATTAGAACTTTATTTGTGATCACTATTTCATATTGGCATTGGACCTTTTTTTTACATCCACTATTATATATCAGATGTATTCAGGGCAGGACTTAGGGTGGTGGGGGCCCCTGGGCTTCAGCAGGGTCGATACGCCCTATAGGCTAACTATGCAAGCCGCTTAGGGCCCCACAAAGCTGCGGAGGGCCCCCCAAATAACTAGATGCCCCGCCTGGTGAGAAGTCATTTTCGGTCCCTCACCGCTTCTCAACTCGTCGCTGACTGCATGGGAGAAGAGGTAAGAAGTCAGCGCACCCCCCGCTTCTCACTTTAATGTAAGATGTAATTTCCAACAGCAGAACACCCCATCACTCCGCTTCTCAATTTTAATATTTAATGTGACATGTCACTGTCGGCAGCGCCCCCCCGCTTCTCAACTTTAATGTGACATGTCATTTTTGGCAGCCCCCCCTAACGCTTCTCAACTTTAATATGACAAGTCATTTTGCTTAGGGCCCCAGGGAGGTCAGGATCGGCACTGGCCTTCAGTGTTCATTGAAGGGGCCCCCTGGAGCCGAGAAGCGTGGGGAATCGAAGTTGTTGAGCAGGTGGGGAAGATATAAGTTGTTAAGTGGGGGGGGGGGACACTGACCACGATCGAAGTTGTTGAGCGGGGCGGCGATCTGAGATGGTGAGCGGGGGGTGCTACCGCTGGACTTCACTTCTCACCTCTTCACCCACAACTGAATGGCTCTTCCTCCTCCCGGGGCCCCCTATTGGGTCGGGCCCATGGGCTTGAGCCCAGTCAAGCACAATGGTAAGTCCGGTGACTTGTCATACTCTGCTCCCTATAACAGAATGCTGCGGAAGTGCTGTGGCGGCCAACTGCGCATTCGCGATGCGTTCCAATGGATTTACGACAGTACACACCAGCGAAAACCTCGTTCGGCATCCAGGCTCTTTCCTTAACATCCCCGTGGATTGGAGGATGTTAAAAAAAAGAGCCAGGAGGCCGAGCGAGCGTGAGGCCGACTGGCCACTTTCCCCTAAGTCCACGTCGCCCTGAATGACGGCTTCGCTGGTGTGCACTGTCGTAAATCCATTGGAACGCATCACAATTGCGTTTGGAACGCATCGCGCATGCGCAGTTGGCCACTACGTCACTTCCAGAGCATTGTACGATAGGGAGCCGAATATGACGCGTCACCGGCCCTGGATGTGTTAATTTATTCTTTTGGATGATTTATGTTTTACATTATTACATGCTATTGAGTGATGTGTGATTTGTTATGTTATGAATTCAAATTTTAACAACATTTTCATTATCCTGATTATTCGAATGTGTCAGTACAATAGTAACAAAATACATTATGAAAAATAAAAAAATAAAATATTTGAATTTGAAAATGAATTCGAGTTAGAAAATTCATTTAAAGTGAAAAGTTTTGCAATAAATACAGTAAGGTATAAGAGTGAAATACGATGAGTACTCCTACTTTGGCTGCTTTATAGAATAAAATGGAATAGAAAATAAAACAATAGACCATGAAAAAATTGAATAGAAAGGATTAAAACAGAATAGAAAAGAAAAGAATAAAATGGAAAAGAAGAGAAAAGAAAATAATAAAATGGAAAAGAAGAGAAAAGAATAAGAATATTTTCTGTGCTGTTTTATTTTTTCTATTCCTTTTTTTTCTATTCTATTGTCTATTTATTATTTTAATTTCCTATAATAGTCTGTTTTATTATTTTCTATTACATTCTTTATTTTTTTATTTCAATATTTTTATTAAAATTGAACATGAATAAGATAACATACAGTAAGAATTAAAGTGTTGGCCTACAATCAGAAACATATTGTAAGAAAACTAGGATTGTCCCGATACTAGTATCAGTATCGGGACCGATACCGAGCATTTGTGCAAGTCAGTGCCCATCAGTCAGTGCCAGCCATCAGTGCCCACCTGTCAGTGCCACTGCCAGCCATCAGTGCCACCTATCACTGTCAGCCATCAGTGCGTTCCACCTATCAGTGCTGCATAATCAGTGCCACCTATCAGTGCTCATCAATCAGTGTGTGCCACCTATCAGTGCCCATCCAACAGTGCCACTGCCAGCCACCAGTCAGTGCCATCTATTAGGCTCCATGCACACTGAAGCTGATAAAAGCTATAAAAAAACGCCAGTAGCTTTGCAGGGAGCCCTGCAACGTTTTTAGCGTTTTTGCAATAGCTTTAATCAGCGTTTTTCAGTGTAGCTTTTATCAGCTTTTTTTTTTCTACTATTGATAAAAAAAATGCTAAACGCTGGCGTTCAGAAAAAAGCCAATAAACTCCAAAGCTCATTAACACTGAAAAACGACCAGGTGTGCATGGGCACATAAGCTAACATAGAGTTCAGTTTAGCCTAACATAGCCTTAGTTTCAACCATCAGTGCATCACTGTCACATGATATTAAATAAAAGTATCAGTAATTTGTATCGGTGAGTACTTGAAGAAAAGTATCGGTACTTGTTCTCGGTCTTAACCACTTAACCCCCGGACCATATTGCTGCTCAATGACTAGAGCACTTTTTGTGATTCGGCACTGCGTCGCTTTAACAAACAATTGCCCGGTCGTGCTATGTGGCCCCCAAACAAAATTGGCGTCTTTTTTTTCCCCACAAATAGAGCTTTCTTTTGGTGGTATTTGATCATCTCTGCAGTTTTTATTTTGTGCGCTATAAACAAAAATAGAGCGACAATTTTGAAAAAAATGCAATATTTTTTACATGTTGCTATAATAAATATCCCCCAAATATATATATATATATATATATATATATATATATATATATATATATATATATATATATAAAAAAAAATTCCTCAGTTTATGGCGATTACGTATTCTTCTTCATATTTTTCGTAAAAAAATATCGCAATTAGTGTTTATTGATTGGTTTGGGCAAAAGTTATAGCGTTTACAAAATAGGGGGTAGTTTTATGGCATTTTTATTAATAATTTTTTTTTTACTACTAATGGCGGCGATCTGCGATTTTTTTTTTTTTTTTTTTTATTTTTTTTTTTCAGTACTGCGACATTATGGCGGACACTTCAGACACTTTTGACACGTTTTTGGAACCATTGGCATTTTTATAGCAATCAGTGCTATAAAAAAGTGTTGGATTACTATAAAAATGCCATTGGCAGTGAAGGGGTTAACACTAGGGGGCGGGGAAGGGGGTTAAGTGTGTTCCTGGGTGTGTTCTAACTGTATGGGGGGGGTGGCCTCACTAGGGGAAATCACTGATCTTCCGTTCATACATTGTATGAACAGAAGATCAGCATTTCCCCCGCTGACAGGACCGGGAGCTTTGTGTTTACACACATAGCTTCCGGTCCCTGCTCTGTATCGAGCGATCACGTGTGCCCGGCGGCGACCGTACCCGCCGGGCACACGCGCAGGACTCGGGGGTGAGCGGTGGACGCACGCGCGCCGCCGGCGTGCACGCGCCCCCTAGTGGCCGCAAAGTAGCCAACGTAGATCTACGGGCTCTCGCCCAGGCGTGCCGACTTCCAGCAGTAATATGACGGCGGGCGGTCGGCAACTAGTTAACATGGTTTACTATGGGCCATGTTCACGTCTGTGCATTTTATGGAAACAGGCCAGGGACCAGTAGGTTGTGTTTTTTGGTTCCAAAGACTTTAACCACCCAGCCATAGTAATATTACTTCCACATATGGGCTCTCCCATCCTGGGGGGACTTCATATGATGGCCTGGGCTCTCTGGGGGGATATCTGAATGATGCCTGCAGCTAGGGGTCAATTCAGATATCCTCCTCTTCTGTCGGAGATTCTGCGCTAGATAAGAACAATCATAGCGGCAGTTCCGCCACTCGATCATTCTTATAGGCGGCAGGAGGGGACATCCCCCCCTCTTGCCACCATTCGGTGCTTCTCCGGGCTCTCCCGTGCCATCGGGGGCCCGGAGAAAGAATCATCCTTCGCTGGTGTCTTATCACATGACGAGCATAGAGATGACCAGGGCCAATCCGCCCTATAGGCTCACTATGCAAGCCGCTTTGGGCCCTGCAAAGCTGCAGAGGGCCCCCCAAATTACTAGAGGCCCTGCCTGGTGAGAAGTCATTTCCGGTCCCTCATCCTGCTTTTCTTCTCACTTTAATGCAGTTCTTCTCAATTATTTTCTGTTATGCCCCCCTAGGAAAAAGAAAACATTTTGCGCCCCCCGCGCGACTGTAAATTCATCAAAACACTGACCTTTTTTGGCTGAATCGGCGGTGTCCCCTTTTATTTGTGTTCAACTCCTTTCTTTCAGGCGTTTTTCTGTACAGAGAACCGATTTCCGGGTCTGAAAGTCACACTGGCGGGTTTGGCCAATCAGGATAGAGCATCATGTCTATCCAATCGGGTCTGTTCTCCTCGAAAGGGAGGAGCATGCACAGTCACATGTACATAAACACGGGGATTAGCTTGTTATCCAATTGCTGGGTTAATACATTTTTTATTTTGCTTTTTATATCTTTTAAACAAGCCTCCCTTGGGGCGCGCCCCACTATTTGAGAAGCACTGCTTTAATGTAAGATGTATTTTCCGACAGCAGAACACTCCCTTCCCCCCTTCTCAACTTTAATGTGACATGTCATTTTGCTTAGGGCCCCAGGGAGATGACTGATGACCAGATGGTCACCAGTCACATCTCTATGACTATCGGAGACCCGAGCGCGATGTGATGACGTCACGCCCGGGTTCCCAGAAGTAAACAAAGCCGCGATTTTGGATAGTATGCATGAGATCAGTGAATTTTTTGCACGATCTCATGCTTTCCAGTCTGGAGGAGAGATGTGGGGTCTTATTGACCCCTTATTGACTTTAAAGGGGGGCAGCGTGGAAAGATTCTTCGCCGGCGTGCGCTACACTGTTAGTGTAGCACCAGCTTTTTGGGGGGGACTAGGCTGAGAAGCGAATTAGTCTAGCTCCCCCATAAAGCGGCCGCCCTGCATCTGGTATGTGGCCGGCCGGCATTCCACAACTGTTGGGTGGGGGTGCAGCTTTTGACTGTCCTATCATCCTGGACCACAAGCCTTCCTCATTGTGCCATATGTTCTCTGCTGCACCATTGGCATGGTTATATCGTCTTACTCCTCTCCATCAGATTATGAGAAATTTGTTGCCTATGGTTCTACTTAAAGCACGCTTTTTTTTTTTCCATTTTGAATAGAGTAAGGGAGGGTTATAGTCCCTGTCAGTTATTTTTTTTACAATCCCTGTTCCATTGTAGAGATTTCCCTTCACTTCCTACTCCATAGCTAAACAGGAAGTGAGAGGAAATCTATGCAAATTAAGGGAATCCATTGCCCCCCCAGACCCTCAAAACTGTGTCCTCACTCGAAAATTTCCACAGCAAGGGGTGTGGCCTTGACAGAAAGGGGTGGGTCATATTTAAATTAGGGGGTGCACAAGTTTAGTCAGGCCTAGGGCAGCGCAAAACTTAAATACACTCCTGCCTGTCACACACCATTCCTATTACAAGGGATGTTTACATTTTTAAGTACCGAAGATTGGCGCCATTCCATGAGTGTGCACAATTTTAAAGCGTGACATGTTAGGTATCTATTTACTTGGCGTAACATCATCTTTCATATTTTACAAAGTAGTGCAGGAAGTAGAAGTCATCACGTGGGTCAGTGTATGTATATTTATGGAAAATGTACTGCGCAGGTCTTTAAAAACTAGAACTAATAGTGATGAATAGTCCAAATTAGTTCTGAATAGTGAAATTAATAAGTGAGAATGCTGCTGCATTGTCAGATAAAACATACAATCAACGCAAATATACAATAAGCTGCGCTGCGTGAACCGATTGATCGATATATGCATTAGTGATCGATAATAACATGTGCACACATAATTGACATTTGTGTAAACATACAAATTGTGCTGATCAAAGTTCATATAGTGTAGAAAATCCCATGTGATTCCAGAGATAATCAATTGACATATGCACACATTGATGACATCTGTGCAAACCATATAAAAGTGAGAATTAAAATATTAAGATATTCAAGAGTTCACATGGTGTTGAATTCCCATGTGATTCCAAGGTATATAAAAAAAAGTGCCAAGAATATTCCAGGAAACGGTGTCTGATAGCAGGATAGAAGGAAGCCTCCACCTCTTATATAATGTCTGCTTACCAACTAAGATTGATCTCTGATAGTTTGAGATCGCATGCACATATGGCTCGTCAGCCCTGTTGTTTCCTAGGAATTCCTGTGTGTAATCTCCACTTTTATGTTCACAAAAGGGTCTCAAGCAAGTCACCCCGCACAAAATTGTGTGCCCCTGGAAGAAGTCAGCGATTTGATGAAACGGCGTAGGGAGGAGTGGCGTGCTGACATCACCATTGTATACCTAACGACCATCCGGAAGGACGGGCGGAATGTGAGAGGCGGTCGGCTATACACCAATTATACACGCCAATTTTATTCTACTGAAATGTGAGTGCATCAGTATCTTATTAAATTGTTTTTATACCTTACGGTACTACTCTATGTTGGCATCCTTTTCTTTTCCTTCTGGGATTCTCCCCTGAGAATGCCTGAGAACTGAATAGTGGTATTTTACCGCACTTTCATAAAAGGACACCTTATTGTCATTAAAGTGGAAAATGAAAATGAAGAGCCATATTTGATCGGAGATGATCTGCGTAAGGAGGAGAAAACCCCTCCAGAGATCGGCACAGGTGAGTAATAAACACTAAACCCAGAGAAGAGTCCCAGATCCTCCTTGTTTAGTCACTACAACAATTTCTTATTTCTTTATCGTACATCACGGGACACAGAGCGCATAGCCATTACATATGGGTTATATGGAGTACCTTCAGGTGTGGACACTGGTGTAATCAACTTCACAGGAAGTTTCCTCCCTATATAACCCCCTCCCACTGAGAGTGCTTTAGTTTTTTCGCCAGTGTCTTAGGTGTTGGTCACGTCTAGCTGTCCCTCGGAGGTCTCGGGACCCAGTATAGCTAGCCGGATCCGTCCGAAGTGCTTCAAAGCCAAGGTGTACGGTACCCGGGCCCTGCTGGAGTGGGGTTTGCCTATAATGCCTCTCCTTGGAGGGCTGGATTCTGGGCTCCAGTGCCTTAGTCTCTTCCAAGAACTAAACGCTACTGATGCCAGGATGCTATATAGGTCCAGGGGTGTGGGTTCCTTAACACAGGACCCCGGTCCCTGAAGGTCCAAGACAATACCCACGGAGATGGGGGAAGATTGGGCCTCTTGCATTTTGCAATACCCTGCGGCGTGGAGCAGGTAAGAGGGAACCTGCGGGACTTGGTTCGACAGTAGGTATCCCCCTGGGGGTTCTGGGTTGGCTAATGGTATGCTTGTGCATCAGCCACTATCTCCACTATGTCTGTGTGGGCAGGATGGGATACTAATGTTTACCCAGATAACATGTAGATATATGTATACTTGTGTAAGATATATATTTGCTACTCACCCCAGGTCTGCCTGTTAACACTGATACTGCAACCCCACATGTTTTAAAGAGGAAATTGCTGGTAAAAACTCCTGTTTCTTAGGAAGCCCATGGGGACAGCTTCCTCGCTGTGTGTGCACTACAATAAGATTAGTGCTTACCTGGTGTCTGTTGGTGCTGCCTAAACGCTGGTCCATGTTGTTTCCTCTGCTCTGCTTCCTCCATGTGGTTTCAGCGTGGTGCGCGCGATCGTGCGCGCGCGCGTGCACGCCGCCTTTTATAGCGTCGGCGTGCGTCAGGGGGGCGGGCCAGCAGCGTCAGGGTCTGTTTAAAGGGAAAAACTTTTTCTCTGGCTGGTCTTTCCCTCCTGGAGGCAGAGGAAGAAAGGATACAGAGCGTGCAGCTGGGTCTTTTGGCCACACAGGGACACCTAGTGGCGGTTTTGTGGATCTTCAGGTCTAGGACTTAGGTCCACTATTGACCAGAAAAAAAAAAAGGAAGTTTTTTGCTTAAAGGGACTCAGCCTTAGATCCAGCAGTATCTGAGTCTACCTTGGACTCCGGCTAACGGGCATTGGTGTGTCAATACTCACAGGTTTCCTCAGTATTGCCACCTCCCAGGCGGGTAAAAAAAAAAAACAAAAAAAAAAAAAAAAAAAAAAAAATGTTTTGAAAAAAAAAAAAAAGGAAAAAGAGAGAAATTAGTTCTTTTTCATTTTCCTCATACCTGCCCTCATATTGGTTACTCCTAGCTGCAACAGTCAGGTGTTGGCTATAGGGGTGACCCAAGGTTGTACAATGGCTCCAAAGGGATCTGGACCAGCCAAGGCTGCTAAAGGTGCCAAAAAGCAAAAGGGGTCTCCATCGGGGTCAGAGGATTTGGGCCAGGCTTCTACGGCCCCACCCTCGCCAGTTAGGACACCGAGTGGCATAGTACAAGAGCCATTGGGGGTGCTGGGGGCAGAGGCGGCCCCCGATCCACCCATTCCCGTTTACGTGACGGAAGAAATGCTAGCAGCCACCATGTGTGGGCTAGAGAAAAGGTTAACTGCGTTGCTTTCCCGTCCTTGCCCAAGTAGCAAGCGGGCTAGATCCCCCTCACCCAGTGTGGGGTTTTCAGAGGCGGAGGTCTCCTCTTCAGAGGAACGGGACCCACAAGGGGATCAGGCAGACCCAAGTCCCGACAGTTCAGACAGGGAAAATTCCACTATAGATGAATATTTTTCGGCCTCTCAAGCGGAGAGCATGTGGATCCAGTCTTTGACAGATATGGTTCGCACTGCCTTTAAACTTCCAGTGCCAGAACTAGTAGCCCCGGAGGTTTCCTCATTGGGTTCTTTAAAGGCTCCATTAACTTGTGCGTCTTTTCCAATGCACCCCCTTCTGCGGAACGTGATTTACCAGGATTGGGCTCGACCTGATAGAATCTTTGTCCCTCCTAAAAGATTCTCTATTCTCTACCCTATGGAAGAGGAATATGTAAAGAAATGGGCACTCCCTACAGTGGACGCGGCCATTTCCTGCGTGAATAAATCCCTGACTTGTCTGGTTGAAAATGTCCATATGTTCAAGGATCCGGTCGACAAAAAATTTGAGACCCTACTGAAAGCAGCTTTCACCTCAGTAGGTGCCATGGTTCAGCCAGCAGTAGCAGCCATTGGTGTTTGTCAGGCCTTGAAGGATCAGGCAAAACAGATATTAAAGGACATGCCGGCTCAGCATACTCATGAATTAGCAGAATTCCCTAGGGCTCTCTGCTTTGCAATAGATGCTATTAAGGACTCCATCCAACAGGCATCCCGTTCATCTCTACTGATGGTTCACATGCGTCGCCTTTTGTGGCTAAAGAACTGGTCAGCAGAGGCACCCTGCAAAAAGCTCTTAGCAGGGTTTCCCTTTCATGGGGGAAGACTATTCGGGGAAGACCTAGATAAATATATCCACACCATATCAAGTGGAAAAAGTACTTCCTTACCGGTCAAGAAAAGACCGCGTGGGCCCACGTTTAAACGACAGGCCATTGCAGGCTCGGCCCCTTCGACTTCCCGTCAGTATCGACGGCCTCCCGGGCGTTCAGCAGTTAATAGCCGCCCACAGGGACAAGCCGCGGCAAACAAGAGGCCCTGGTCTCGCAAGCCGGCTAAACCAGTCATCAAGTCAGATTCATGAAGGGGCGCCCCCACTCTCTTGGGTGGGGGGAAGACTTCAGTTTTTCTCCGAAGTCTGGAAGGCCAGAATTCCCGACTCTTGGGTTCGGTCCGTAGTAGCCTCAGGCTACAAACTAGAGTTTCGAGAAATCCCCCCTCCTCATTTTCAGGGGTCAAGTCTTCCAAGCGACCCGTTAAAGAGGGCCTCTCTCGTAAAGGCGTTGGATCGCCTCTTGCTCCAAGGAGTAATTGTAGAAGTACCAACCCAAGAAAGGGGTCTGGGATTCTACTCCAACCTTTTTGTTATACCAAAACCCAATGGCGACGTCAGGCCTATATTAGACCTCAAACGCCTAAATCGCTTTCTAAGGATTCAGACCTTTCGTATGGACTCCATACGTTCAGTGACAGCCAGCCTGCATCAGGGCGACTTTCTAGCATCTATAGACATAAAGGATGCATATCTGCATGTGCCGATTTACCCAGCACATCACAAGTTTCTTCGTTTTACGATAAATCAAAGTCATTACCAGTTCGTAGCCCTCCCTTTCGGGTTGGCAAGAGCTCCACGGGTATTCACAAAGGTGTTAGCCCCGGTGCTAGCCGTCCTAAGGACAGAGGGCATCTTGGTCCTGGCATACCTGGACGATCTCCTGGTTATCGACAGATCAGCTTCCAACCTCAATCATGCAGTAGTCCGCACAGTGCGGCATCTAGAAGAGTTCGGGTGGATTGTGAACCAAGAAAAATCAAGGTTACAACCCACAAGACAGTTGGAATATCTAGGCTTTCGGTTAGATACAGAATGCCAGAGGGTATTTTTACCTCAAGAGAAGATCAGGTCGTTGATTCAAACGATTCAAATAGTCTTAGGCAAAAAGAAGCCGACTATTCGCCTATGCATGCGACTGCTGGGAAAGATGGTGGCCGCCTTCGAAGCAGCGCCCTATGCCCAGATCCATACCAGAATTCTGCAGGCAGCTATTCTCTCTGCTTGGAACAAGTCCATACAGGCATTAGACCGTCCATTAGTTCTTTCCCCAGGAGTCAGGCGCAGCCTGTACTGGTGGCTGATCCCTCAAAAATTATCAAAAGGGAAAACCTTTTGCCCCATCTCGTGGAAAATAGTAACCACAGATGCCAGCCTAACAGGTTGGGGGGGCAATCTTAGGAAATCGGACCCAGCAGGGACAGTGGTCAGAGGCAGAAAGGCTGCTTCCCATCAATGTCCTAGTGATCAGAGCTGCTCGGTTGGCCCTGGTCGCCTGGACTCTCCCCCTGCAGGGTCTGCCAGTAAGGATACAGTCCGACAATGCCACGGCGGTGGCATACATAAACCACCAGGGGGGCACAAGGAGCCTAGCGGCTCAAAGGGAAGTAAACCTGATTTTCTCATGGGCCGAAGCCCATGTACCCTGCATCTCGGCAGTGTTCATCCCAGGGATAGACAATTCTCAAGCAGATTTTTTGAGTCGTCAACAGTTACTCCCGGGAGAGTGGTCTCTTCACCCCCAGGTATTCCAAGAGATTTGCCAAAGATTCGGAGTTCCCGATGTGGACATCATGGCAACAAGATTCAACAAGAAGTTGGACAAATTCGTATCCCGAGCCAGGGACCCCTCGGCCTACGGGACCGATGCGTTGGTTTGCCCCTGGCACCAGTTTTCTCTCCTGTATGCGTTCCCTCCACTACAGATGATTCCCCGCCTTCTACGAAGGATCAGGGTGGAGCGCAGGCCGGTGATCCTGGTGGCCCCAGCCTGGCCCAGAAGGGCTTGGTACGCACTCATCGTGAGGATGTCAGTAGGGGCACCGTGGCCACTCCCCCTGCGCCCAGATCTGCTATCTCAGGGCCCGATCTACCACCCTGCTTCACAGCAGCTAAATTTGATGGCTTGGCGGCTGAATCCCTAATTCTTAAGGGCAGAGGCCTCTCAGCCCAAGTCATATCTACGTTAATTCAGGCTAGAAAGCCAGTCTCTAGAAATATCTATTACAGAGTCTGGAGGACCTATGTGGAGTGGTGCGAGTCTCAAGGAGGGCATCCTCGCAAGTTTTTTATTGACAGGATCTTGCGATTCCTCCAGGTTGGCGTTGACAAGGGGTTGGCTCTTAGTACTCCTAAAGGGGCAGGTGTCTGCCTTATCGATATGGTTTCAAAGGCCTTTGGCCACACATTCGCTTATGAAAACCTTCTTGCAGGGGGTCTTGCATGTGAATCCCCCTATTAGAACTCCCCTCTGCCCCTGGAATTTAAATCTGGTCTTGTCAGCTTTACAAAAGCAGCCGTTTGAACCTCTGACAGAAATCCCTCTTGTGCTGCTAACCCGAAAGTTGGTTTTCTTGGTGGCTATGGCTTCGGCCAGAAGGGTCTCCGAGCTGGCAGCCTTGTCTTGCAGGGAACCGTACCTGATTCTGCATAAGGACAGAGTGGTTCTGCGGCCTCAACCTTCTTTTCTTCCTAAGGTCATATCCAGTTTTCACTTGAATCAGGACCTAGTCCTACCATCCTTCTTTCCTACTCCCCAGTCCAGAGAGGAAAGACTGCTTCATACTTTGGACGTGGTTCGAGCCATGAGGGTCTATCTCAAGGCTACAGAAAAGATTCGGAAAACAGATGTGCTTTTCGTTCTCCCGGATGGCCCCAAGAAGGGTCAGCCGGCTGCCAAGTCTTCCTTGGCTAGGTGGATTAAGCAGCTGATTTTTCAGGCCTATGGTCTGAAGCGCGTTCCACCTCCCTTATCAGTTAAGGCCCATTCTACGAGGGCCATGAGTGCCTCTTGGGCGGCACACCATCAGATCTCTATGGCACAGGTTTGCAAAGCGGCAACCTGGTCTTCCGTACATACGTTTACTAAATTTTATAAGTTGGACGTTGCAAAGGGTACGGACGCAGCATTTAGGCAGGCGGTCCTACGGGCAGCAGTATAGAATCCTCTGGCCCGGTTCACGCCCCCTTTTTTTCTGTTGGTGGAGCTATTTTTACCTCCTGATATATTTTCTGTTTGGCTATTTTTTGGCCTTACGGTCTCCCTCCCTTCATGGAGCATTGCTTTGGGACATCCCATATGTAATGGCTATGCGCTCTGTGTCCCGTGATGTACGATAAAGAAAAAGGGATTTTTAATAACAGCTTACCTGTAAAATCCTTTTCTTGGAGTACATCACGGGACACAGAGCTCCCACCCCTCTTTTTGGGGAACATTGTGTAACCTCAGAGAAATTGCTTGCTACAAAACTAAAGCACTCTCAGTGGGAGGGGGTTATATAGGGAGGAAACTTCCTGTGAAGTTGATTACACCAGTGTCCACACCTGAAGGTACTCCATATAACCCATATGTAATGGCTATGCGCTCTGTGTCCCGTGATGTACTCCAAGAAAAGGATTTTACAGGTAAGCTGTTATTAAAAATCCCTTTTTTTTAAAGGCACCCCCAAACAAAAAACCTGCATAAAAGACAAAAGCTACTTTGATGCCAAACGCGTTGCGTCCCTCAGGTGTGAATGCAATCTTAATCCAGAGAAGAGTCCCAGATTCTCCTTGTTCAGTCACTACAACAATCTCTTCTTCTCCCCCCTCCTCTGTCAGTAGACAGTAATGGGGAGACAGTATGTGCCCAGGGGGGGAGTCAGGAGCCATCAGCCTCTATTGGACTCCGGCTCTCCTCCTCACTTCATGTCATTGTGTGTTACCAGCCAAGAGATGTGACCAGTCTCCCCCCCCACACACCCTCTCTGGTGTCTCTCATACATATCAGTACAGGGGGCTTCACTCTCATTTTTTATTCACAGACCCCGGAGAGATTCAGCGGGACATCAAAGAAGGAAGAAGGACCTGTGAAGGTTAAAGAGGATAACATTTCTACTGAGATTAGCACAGGTGGGCAATAAGTACCAAATGCAAAAAAAAAAACATTTAAAGTGGAGTTCCACCCATTTTTTTATGTTTGTCTGTGCTGTATGCCCTAATCTCATAGTGTTCAGAATGGACAATTTTTATTTATTTTGTTGCTTGTAAATACCTTTTATTTTGTAGTCCTTCATTACTTCCTCCTCCTTATTAGCCCTAGACTATTAAGTCACAAGGCTATTTGCAAGGGTTTCTGGGATAGGCATCATGTTTCCCAGTAGTCCTTGCAAACCTGCCTGAAACCTATTACATTGCTTGTGCAGCACTGAGCATGTGCGAGATATGCAAAGCTGAAATCCAGGAAGCCATACAGTCTGGCTTCATGATGCCCACACTTAAGATGGCCACAGTCTATTTCTAGATTATAAAATGCTGTAACAACCTAACAAAACAGAAATGCTGTAACAAACAAAACGGACCTTAATTTACAGACTAACTTTACTAGAATACATTAAGCTTGTGTATTACAGGGGTATTTATGTTTAAAAAGTGAAATTGTGGGTGGAACTCCCCTTTAAAGATTCCACTTGAATTTGGTGCAAGCTGGGACACTTTTTAGATTGCATGTGGAGACATGTTCACAAAATCTGTCTGAACCAGTTTCTCTGTTCGCCAAAAGAGGGTTGGTCTTAATTAGCTACACTTTGGTAAGATATGAACTGTTGGTATTTTATTTTTAATTTGGTGCATTCATTGCCCCACAATGTAAAAGTGGCTCATTGTCACATACCTGGTTATGGAGCCCAATGTGCAGGGAGCGGCCTCTCGTGAGCCTCTGACTCGGGTGCCCCTGGTAGAGCAGACAGGGGGTACGGAGTCTAGAGGGGCACAAGCGCCTGATGGTAAGCTGGTGGCAGACCGGAAGAGGAAGTAGACAGGTGCTGACGAGGTCCTGGCAGGGAACCAATGAACACAGGCACGGTGTAGTAGCGCTTGCTGTAGCGGAGCCAAGGGATTGGCAAACACTGGATCAGGCAGGGAATCAGGAAACCGGAACAGATCCGAAGGGTTAATCAGGTCCAGGCCGGGTCGGTAAGTCAGGCAGGCAGACAACAGAGCAAGGGGTTTAGCGGAATCGGTAGTCAGATCAAGCCGGGGTCAGAGGCAGGCTGCAGGTAGAGGTAGGTCACAGGAAGCCGGGTCAGGTACACAGTAGTCAGGCAGGTAGCAGATTCAGATTATCTCAGGAAACGCTGTCGACTGGTCAGCAAGAAGCAGTGGGAGCAGACAGCTTAAATAGCGTTCCTTGGCGCCGAAATGACGTCAGCGCGCGCGGGCTCCCACTGCTCGCGCGCATGCGCCGGGACTGGTTTCTCCTGACGTTGCCAGTACTGGTGGGATTGCCGGATCTTCTATCGTGACACTCATTTTAGAACTAAATTTGGTCCACAGGTCGCTGTCAGAACCAAAGTTTCCCTAAATCAATGAGTTTTCAAAGAACGCCTAAAGGTGGACAGGGTGACAGCTGACCGGACATACTGGGATAAGGAGTTTTAGAGGATTGGAGAGGTTCTGGAGAAGTCCTGGAGGCGAGTATGGGACGAGTTAACAAGGGAGCTTGAAAGCAAGATGTATTTGGAGGAGCGGAGAGGATGATTTGGACAACGTCTTCAGATGAGGTGATGTTGTGGATGGCATTGTACATTGTGGTTAGTATTTAGAATTATATATGGTGGATCAGTCACGGGTCGGTTAGTAAGGTGTATTAGTCTAGCAGCAGCATTCATAATAAACTGAAAGGGGCATGGCCTGTGTAAACGTAGTTCAGTGAGGAGGGAGTTGCAGTATTCAAGATGGGAATATAACCAAGGCAAGGATAAGTTGTTTTGTAGTGTGGTCAGTCAGGAAGGGGCGAATTCTGGAAATGTTGAGGTTAAGGCGGCAGGACTTAGCCAACAATTGAATGTTGGGCCCGAAGGAGAGGTCAGAGTGCAGGATAACACCTAGCACCCTGGCATGTGGGGCATTAGTGCATTTAGGTTTTGTGCTGCCCTAGGCCTGTCTAAACTCGTGCACCCCTTAAGTTAAATATGACCCACCCTTTCTGTCAAGGCCAAACTTTTCTCTGTTTAAGCCCTAAAATATTTGCGTGGGAAGACTACTTCTGATGTCTTAAGTCCTACTTTAGGCACAAATTTCTGATAATTTTATGGAGAGAACTAAGAAGATAAAGCAATGCCAATGGTGCAACACAAAACATATAGCACATTGAGGAAGGTTTGTGGTCCAGGTTGATAGGACAGTCAAAATTAGAACTATTAGTACTACATTTTCTGTAGTACATAGTACATGTAGTACATGTACTTCCATCCAGTACATTGCAGCCAGACACATTTACATACATCGGCCTTTATACAGTGCAGAAAATAAGTATTTGAACACCCTGCTATTTTGCAAGTTCTCCCACTTGAAAATCATGGAGGGGTCTGAAATTGTCGTCGTAGGTGTATGTCCACTGTGAGAGACATAATCAAAAAAAAAAATTCCAGAAATCACAATGTATGATTTTTTTAACTATTTATTTGTATGATACAGCTGCAAATAAGTATTTGAACACCTGAGAAAATGTTAATATTTGGTACAGTAGCCTTTGTTTGCAATTACAGAGGTCAAACGTTTCTTGTAGTTTTTCACCAGGTTTGCACACACTGGAGGAGGGATTTTGGCCCACTCCTCCACACAGATCTTCTCTAGATCAGTCAGGTTTCTGGGCTGTCGCTGAGAAACACAGAGTTTGAGCTCCCTCCAAAGATTCTCTATTGGGTTTAGGTCTGGAGACTGGCTAGGTCACGCCAGAACCTTGATATGCTTCTTACAGAGCCACTCCTTGGTTATCCTGGCTGTGTGCTTCGGGTCATTGTCATGTTGGAAGACCCAGCCTCGACCCATCTTCAAAGCTCTAACTGAGGGAAGGAGGTTGTTGCCCAAAATCTCGCAATACATGGCCCCGGTCATCCTCTCCTTAATACAGTGCAGTCGCCCTATCCCATGTGCAGAAAAACACCCCCAAAGCATGATGCTACCACCCCCATGCTTCACAGTAGGGATGGTGTTCTTGGGATGGTACTCATCATTCTTCTTCCTCCAAACACGGTTAGTGGAATCATCCGACCACATGACTTTCTCCCATGACTCCTCTGGATCATCCAAATGGTCATTGGCAAACTTAAGACGGGCCTTGACATGTGCTGGTTTAAGCAGGGGAACCTTTCCGTGCCATGCATGATTTCAAACCATGACGTCTTAGTGTATTACCAACAGTAACCTTGGAAACGGTGGTCCCAGCTCTTTTCAGGTCATTGACCAGCTCCTCCCGTGTAGTCCTGGGCTGATTTCTCACCTTTCTTAGGATCATTGAGACCCCACGAGGTGAGATTTTGCATGGAGCCCCAGTCTGAGGGAGATTGACAGTCAAGTTTAGCTTCTTCCATTTTCTAATGATTGCTCCAACAGTGGACCTTTTTTCACCAAGCTGCTTGGCAATTTCCCCGTAGCCCTTTCCAGCCTTGTGGAGGTGTGCAATTTTGTCTCTAGTGTCTTTGGACAGCTCTTTGGTCTTGGCCATGTTAGTAGTTGGATTCTTACTGATTGTATGGGGTGGACAGGTGTCTTTATGCAGCTAATGACCTCAAACAGGTGCATCTAATTTAGGATAATAAATGGAGTGGAGGTGGACATTTTAAAGGCAGACTAACAGGTCTTTGAGGGTCAGAATTCTAGCTGATAGACAGGTGTTCAAATACTTCTTTGCAGCTGTATCATACAAATAAATTGTTAAAAAAAATCATACATTTTTTTTTATTATGTCTCTCACAGTGGACATGCACCTACAATGACAATTTCAGACCCCTCCATGATTTCCAAGTGGGAGAACTTGCAAAATAGCAGGGTGTTCAAATACTTATTTTCTGCACTGTATATGGAGGGAAGCATGGAATTCACAAAGCAAATGCTCCCAACTCTGCGCTGGCGTAGCGTATATTCTTAGGCGTAAGTAAGCGCAAGTGGAAGTGGGATGGAAGTGGGCGTGATACATTTAAATGAAGCTTGACCCCATGAAAATGATGGGCTAAGCTTCAGACAAGTACTTAAAATGAACTGCGCATGCGTTATACCTTGGACGCATCCCAGTGCGCATGCTCACAATCACGTCGGAACAAATGCCTAACATACGACGGATCACTGCTTGCAGCGTGAACGTAACCTACGCTCAGCCATATTCTCGTACAACGTAAACGACGTAAAATACGACGGCTTGAGTTCCCTGGTCCATACCTTTGCATGAGCTGCGCCTCCTATATGGGGAAAAAACTTTACACCGGATGTAACCCTTATGCAAAAGGCTTAAAACATACGCCGGGCGCAAGTACGTTCGTGAATCTCCCTCATTTGCATATTTGCATCAAAAATCAGTGGGAGTGCCAAATGCGTCCAGCGTAACTATGCGCCCACTATACGCCGGCGTAGGCAAGTTACGTCGGTCGGATGAAGTCAGTTTTTAGGCGTATCTTGGTTCTGTGGACACGGCGCACAGATACGACGGCGCATATTTACACTTACGCGGCGCATCTCGAGATACGTCGGCTTAAGTGCTTTGTGAATCCGGCTCATATTTGGCACGTGTTTATTACAAATTATTTGAGCAGACTGCAGTACCCTGTTCCCTTTACCATTTTCTTTTATGCTCAAGCATGGACCACCACCTATGGTACTTGGGCTCCAAATTTACGTGGGCTGGAACTGTTTTACCTATATTCCCATGCCAAGCTGGCCAGGAAATAAACTATCTTCCTTGCCATCTTAATTGTTTATGGAGAGGGGACTATTTTCCGAATCAGTTTCCACACTGTACAGTGTTTTTGCAGATATCTCTTTTGCAGGTTTTTTTTCTGGAAACGCTGGACCTGCCCTGCCGCTATAAGCCACACGTCCTACTGTTGGGTACGTGCGCTGATTGTGAGCTCCTGTTGCTATATATAATTTATACAGGTAATTTTTCTATTCTCCTGGAGAATCCCCCAGTGACCTTTCCAATGGTCATCAGTAGCAAATATTCTTTACAGGGCTGGTTTGCTTGCCCCAGCACCCATCCCTCCTCTTTTGGCAGCACGGGCTTGGGACCGGCCATGGCAGAGTTAAAAAAATATTGAAAAAAACTTTCCCAATGTAGGACACAGAGTCTCTTCAAGGTAATTTGATCATGTGTCGTTAGGGGAAGGGGAAAGTGTGACTCCTCCTCGAAACAGCAGTATTGGCACCTTGAACCCAAACTGTGGAAAGTGTGACTCCTCCTCGAAACAGCAGTATTGGCACCTTAAACCCAAACTGCTCTAACTTCATCAGACACTTTATGTACTCGGGGCGAACGGATCCTGCTGTCTATCCTTCGTAAAGGGGTACACCCTCTTCCCACACTTTACAGTCGAGACAAGCACACAGACGGGACAGCAGAGAAGAGATGTACAGCGTAACTTCTAGATTACGACTGTATACAAACTCTTTTTAGCCCTTTGCACAAGCGGTGTGAAAGGGAAGAGTATCATCACCCTCTATTGTATTAAAGGGTCCAGATTGAAGGCCCTCTTCCTTTCTCAGCGCGGACTTGGGACCGGCCACGGTGGAGTTAACTTCAATATGATCTTCGTCTTTTATGCTGCCATTTTATTGGATGTCGGTTGTCGCAATGCTTTTGTCCTACTATTATCATTACGCTCCAACACCGGCAAATATGGTATATATTTTATTAAAGGGCCCAGATGGAAGGCCCTCCCCTCCTTTCTCAGCACGGACTTGGGACCGGCCACGGTAGAGTTAACTTCAATATGCTCTTCTTCTTTTATGCTGCCATTTTAGAAATCATGTCCTGATTAGTTAGTTGATCAAGATGCCACGGAAGACGGGAAGATGGCGAGCGGACCATTTTCCGAATCAGTTTCCACAGTGTACAGTGTTTTTGCAGATAGATTATCTTCTTTTGCAGTAGAAAATATTCTTTACAGGGCTGGTTTGCTTGCACCCGAAAAAACGTACCGGCCTCCAACCTCCCCTTATAGCCGGCCCACCACTACGCCTGGAAAAAACGTACGCCCGAAAAACGCGCACCCGAAAAAAAAAATGTACCGGCCTCCAACCTCCCCTTATAGCCGGCCCACAACACACCTCGAAAACACGTACCGGCCTCCAACGCCTTCCCCTTATAGCCGGCCCACAACACCATTTTTACGAAAAACCGCGCACCGCCCTCCTCCTTTCTCAGCACGGACTTGGGACCGGCCATGGTGGAGTTAACTTCAATAGGCTCCTCTTCTTTTATGCTGCCATTTTATTGGATGTCGGTTGTCGCAATGCTTTTTGTCCTACTATTATCATTACGCTCCAACACCGGCAAATATGGTATATATTTTATTAAAGGGCCCAGATGGAAGGCCCTCCCCTCCTTTCTCAGCATGGACTTGGGACCGGCCACTGTGGAGTTAACTTCAATATCCTCCTATTCTTTTATGCTGCCATTTTAGAAATCATGTCCTGATTTTTCATTTTTTTCTCCACTCTAGCTTCACCATTCATTGGGTGGCTGGCTCCGAAAATATACTTCCCTATATATCCGCAGCAACCGCTCCCGCTGCCCTCTGAAAATAGTTACTGTTGATTTAGGGACAGTCTCTCACAAATCTACCCGACCTCCTGGAATTCCTTCCCGGACACATTTGCTGAAATGTTCCCTTGTCGAGACTTCCGCAATTAGCTTTGGCAAATATGGTATATATTTTATTAAAGGGCCCAGATGGAAGGCCCTCCTCCTTTCTCAGCACAGACTTGGGCCTGGCAATGGTGGAGTTAACTTCAAAAGACACGACTTTGCAGCTTAAAGCATGTGATATTCAAAAAGCAGCATTCCTGGAATGATATTACAGTTGATAAAACCACACAGCCCAGTTAGTGATCCATAAAACTGAATCAGAGTGCTGTCACACAGGTTCTCCCCCAAGGTAATGGACGCTCCGCTCACCTCAGAGCCTCCGACCTTGCAGCTAAGCATGGTCTTGTGCACAGCTTAGGAACCACACCTGGGTTCAATTGGGGAATCCTGGTAGGTCTCCTTAGTATATGTTCCAGATCATAATAGATAGAAAAAAACTCAAGATGGTGCATGTAACATGTGTAAAGGTTGAATAAATAAAGAAATCCCCTGCTGGGGTACTCACACAGCATGGGTGTGTAAGTGCACCACTCTACAAACAGGCCCGTAATTATGTGCAGAGATCGGGATATGGTAAAGTACACTTTAGCCTCACGCAGACGCTCCTGTCCCCTCCCCTACGATATGGCTCCGGGGATATTGAACAACAAAATCCCAAATTTTTGCCGACAAGTTGGCACCAGAGCTCGGCTAACGGTCTGATCTCTTACTGCTAAGTTTTCCCGCAAAGGAAATATCAAGTGCCGATCGGTTCTATTTGGGTGGGTGGCTTTTCAGGACCGTTTGTGCCTCAGACTCTAAACTTGGTAGACATATGGAGGTCGGTAAGGAGCGCCTCTCTACCAAATTTGAAGTTCCTCGGATTTATGGCTCCGGAGATATTGACCGGTAAAATACAAAATTCATGCCGACAAGGTGGCACCAGAGCCCGGCTAGCGGTCTTACCGCTACGCTTCCAGCAAGGGAGCTGTAAAGTGGCCGTCAGTTATTTTGAGCGGTTGGCTTTTCAGGACCGTTAGTGCCTCCAGCTGTGTGTGAGGAGTTTGAATTATCTCAGCATTTCATAGGAAACCAATGTTTTTATATAGGCAGCCTCTAAAGCACAGAGATTTTTCCCCCTTTTTTTTTAAAATGTCTCCTTCTTTAAACGGTTGTGTTTTAAAAACTGTAAATCGTACAGCAAATATCTTTATATTGTGTGAATCACAGGACACAGACCTACAGTTTGATGTATAGAATGTCTCTGAAATATAAAAATTGAAGGCACAGTCGCAGTTTACAAATTACCTTTGAAATTTTAGGAGTCTTGACTTGTAGTTTCAATGGAAGTCAATGGAGGTCATTGGATGGCGTAGGTTGCAAACAAATGGCCGAATTATAAAAACGCTTGCGACTATGACTTAGCCGTGGACACGTGTAGTGGCAGCAGGGATAGCTGAACGTTTTGATATATGATATGTGTAGGTCGGCTTGAAAATGAGGGAGTGGTCACAGGTTAGAAATCATGTCTTGTCACACTCTCCTTCCCTATATATCTGCAGCCACATCTCACGCTGCCCTATGAAAATATTAGTCACTGCTCATTTAGGGACGTCTCTCACAAATCTACCCGACCTCCTGGAACTCCTTCCTGGACACAATTGCTGAAATTTTCCCCTTTCGGGACTTCCACAATTTGCTTTGCTGGTCAATATCTCAAAAACCATAAATGCTAGGATCTTCAAATTTGGTGGTGGGGACAGTTTGGAGGGAGGCATTTTGATAAGGGCCAGTTTATGGGGCAAATTTTAATGGGGGCAGTTTTATGGGGCAATATGATGGGGGTAGTTTTGATGGGTGCCCATATATGAAAATGGTGTACAAACCACACATGTGAGGTATCGCTGCGATCGTTAGAGCGAGTGCAATAATTTTAGCACTAGACCTCCTCTGTAACTCAAAACGTGCAACCTGTAGAATTTTTTAAACGTCGCCTATGGAGATTTTTTGGGACAGTTTTTATTTTTGTAACTTTTTCGGAGATATTGATGAGTAAAATACAAAATTCATGCCGAAGTCCGGCTAGCGGTCTAACTGCTACGTTTCCAGCAAGGGAGCTGTAAAGTGGCCGTCAGTTATTTTGAGCGGTTGGCTTTTGAGGACCGTTAGTGCCTTCAGCTGTGTGTGAGGAGTTTGAATTATCTCAGCATTTCCTAGGAAACCAATGTTTCTTTATAGGCAGCCTCTCTAAAGCACAGACTCAGATTTTTGCCCTTTTTTGAAAATGTCTCCTTCTTCAAACGGTTGTATTTTAAAAACTATAAATAGTACAGCAAATATCTTTATATCGTGTGAATCACAAGTCCCAAACCTACAGTTTGATGCATAGAATGTCTCTGAAATATTAAAATTGAAGGCACAGTCGCAGTTTACAAATTACCTTTTAAATTTTAGGAGTCTTAACTTGTAATTTCAATGGAAGTCAATGGAGGGCAATGGATGGCGTAGGTTGCAAACAAATGGCCATATTATAAAAACGCTTGCGACTATGACTTAGCCATGGACACGTGTAGTGGCAGCAGGGATAGCTGAACGTTTTGATATATGATATGTGTAGGTCGGCTTGAAAATGAGGGAGTGGTCACAGGTTAGAAATCATGTCTTGTCACACTCTCCTTCCCTATATATCTGCAGCCACATCTCCCGCTGCCCTATGAAGATATTAGTCACTGCTCATTTAGGGACGTCTCTCACAAATCTACCCAACCTCCTGAAACTCCTTCCTGGACACAATTGCTGAAATTTTCCCCTTTTGGGACTTCCACAATTTGCTTTGCCGGTCAATATCTCAAAAACCATAAATGCTAGGATCATCAAATTTGGTGATGGGGACAGTTTTGAGGGAGGCATTTTGATAAGGGACAGTTTATGGGGCAAATTTTAATGGGGGCCGTTTTATGGGGCAATAGGATGGGGGTAGTTTTGATGGGTGCCCATATATGAAAATGGTGTACAAACCACACATGTGAGGTATCGCGGCAATTGTAGAATTTTTTTAGACGTTGCCTATGGAGATTTTTTGGGACAGTTTATTTTTGTAACTTTTTCAAATGAAAGTTTTTTTTTCTTTTTAATTTAAATATAAGATCTGAGGTATTTTTGGTATTTTTGACCACAGATCTCATATTTAAGAGGAATAATGGGGAGAACTAATGTGCAAACCATACTAACTAGAGCAATATTAATAAAATATAAAAAATAAATTTAACACTAAGCAGCAGCCACAACAATAAGTGCTCACGCACAGAAAATGATTGATAAATAAGGGGGGTAATGGCGCTTGCTACTAATCAAAATACTAACATGAATAAACTAGAAAAGATACAATTTCTGGGGAAATTATGTGACGTGTTCTTGCCTCCACCAATACTCCTGACTGGAGACAGTGCCCCTGGAGATGAAAATGTGATCCAATAGTGTGTCGATCCATTGCCCCATCAAAAACTGCGCCATCAAAAATGGAGGGTTGCTATGGACTGGTTGCTATGGACAGCTCTCCTAGGGGGGCCAAATTTGGAACCCCGGTAACAGCAAACAATATGGGTTAAGTGGACTGTTACAACCCACCCATGCTTAAGGGTTGCTGGTCAGCTTTGCGATTCCATCGAGGGGTATCAGTTTATGGAGTCTTAGAAATTGGGGACGTGTCATAAATACCCCCAGCTTCTACCAGGGGTCGTCCATCTGGGTCCCAAGTGCTGGTAAAATTTTGGGGTAGCTGTGACCTTTGGTTTGGGAGTTGTAGTCTAAAAAATACAGGGTCGGGCCAAGCTGGCCAAATTTTCCCCATAGATGTTACACCTTGGGGCTAGAGTCGCTGGACAGCTTGGGATGGTAGATGGGTAAAACCCTGACCGTGATTAAGTGGACTGTCACAACCCCACCCATGCTTAAAGCGGAGGTCCGCTGAAAAAAAAAATATTAAAAGCCAGCAGCTACAAATACTGCAGCTGCTGACTTTTAATAGTAGGACACTTACCTGTCCTGGAGTCCAGCGCGACCCGCAGCAGAGGACGAGCGATCCCTTATCACTCTGCTGGTCCCCACGCCATCCACAGTGAGGGAACCAGGAAGTGAAGCGCTCCGGCTTCACTGCCCGGTTCCCTACGGCACATGCGCGAGTCACGCTGCGCCGGCCGATTGGCTCCCGCTGTGTACTGTGAGCCGCGTGTTCCCAGCACACAACGGAGGGGGGGGGGGGGGGTTGACGTCATGCCCGCAGTCTGCCTGAGACTGTTGTGGCTGGAAGTGGGTGCAAATACCTGTCTACACCCACCTCCTCCTAACAGAGATACATACCTACCCACGCTGTGTGTAGGCTCTGTTAGGAGGAGGTGGGTGTAGGTAGGTATGTGTGGCTCTGTTAGGAGGAGGTGAGTGTACGTAGGATGTGTCTCTGTTAGGAGGACGTGGGTGTAGGTAGGTGTGTCTCTGTTAGGAGGTGGGTTTAGGTAGGTATGTGTGCCTGTTAGGAGGAGGAGAGTGTAGGTAGGTATGTGTCTGTTAGGAGGAGGTGGGTGTAGGTAGGTATGTGTCTCTGTTAGGAGGAGGTGGGTGTAGGTAGGTATTTGTGTCTCTGTTAGGAGGAGGTAAGTGTAGGTAGGTATGTGTGTCTCTATTAGGAGGAGGTGGGTGTAGGTAGGTATGTGTCTCTGTTAGGAGGAGGTGGGTGTAGGTAGGTATGTGTAGCTCTGTTAGAAGGAGGTGGGTGTAGGTAGGTATGTGTCTCTGTTAGGAGGAGGTGGGTGTAGGTAGAAGTGTGTCTGTTAGGAGGAGGTGGGTGTAGGTAGGTATGTGTATCTCTGCTAGTAGGTGGGTGTAGGTAGGTATGTGCGTCTCTTTTAGGAGGAGGCGGGTTTAGGTAGGTATGTGTGTTTCTATATATACATTTTAGACCTCAGCACAACTTGCTATGATTTAATACCATGAATCTTTTTGGGAATATATGGCTAACCCATGGGGTGCTTATTGCAGGTATCGGCTCCCCAGGTCGTCAGAGGACGTTCAGCCGTGCGGCTCCTTGTAACCCACCCGTGGGCCATGTTCTTCCTTCTTCTCCCCTCCGGGTTTCTGGGGGGCGCTCGTATGGGGCTCCCTTCGTTTTTCCCAACGGGTCTGTACAATTTTGACTATCAGAACACTTATGTGACAACGGTAACTTTCTGTTCGGGTCTTCTTATGTGATATATACTCAAACATGTATTTTTGATCTCAAACTTATGTTATGTATTTATATTTTTGTAGAATCAATCATCCCCCTGAAGAGACCTTTCACAGGTCGAAACACGTCGGGGCACGCACACCACACAGTTTTTATGCAATGTTCTATGTAACTGTACTTATATTGTATGATCTGCATTGTATCACTTGATCCGTTAGGGGTTCTTTCATTGTCATTATATTTTATCTGTATGGTATAGACCAGGAGTCTCCAAACTATGGCCCTCCAGGTGTTCAGGAACTACAATTCCCATCATGCCTAGTCATGTCTACGAATGTCAGAGTTTTACAATGCCTCATGGGAAGTGTAGTTCCACAGCAGCTGGAGGGCCGTAGTTTGGAGATCCCTGGTATAGACGATCGGCAAATAAATCATGTTTTACTAGACTATATTGTTACATTTATATTTTGGCTGTCCAAAGCCCCATGGGGTAAACCTTTTTTTCCTACATAGGTAGATAATTGTGTGTCTGTGGAGGTGGGTGTAGGTAGTGTAATAGTCAAAGTCCCGGTCCCTATGAAATGGGAGGTAAAATGGACACAGGGTTTGCGTGTCTGCGGACCGCAGAACTACAGAGCGTAGCGTTTAAATGGAGAAAAGTGCTCTGTCAGTTTTCTCCAGGTTTTGATAGTTCTGAATGGGGCTGTGTAGTTGGAGATCCTGCAGAGACTTGGGTGGGATGGGGTCTCCAACCCTGTGTCCAGATCTTACAGACAGCCAGCAGGTTGGGTTCCCAGCTGAACACTGACAATATAATCAGGGACTGGTCAGAACAGAGAGAGAGGTGGAAGGTGTGCAGCTGGCTGTTGCTGCAAGACATCCCTGGTGTGTGGGGATCTGTTTGTCTGTCTGCCCTAGAGACTACATCCCTGGTGTGGGGGGACTTCGTGTCTGAAGGACTGGGAGGCTGGTGGACCTGAGGTGACTAGCGAGTCCAAGAGGGGCTGAAGGAAGTCCAGAAGTCTGGGAGACAGTGGGCTGGAGAACCTGTTGAGGCCAGGAGTGGGCCAGGTGAGCAGGTACAGCAAGGCTAAGTAAGCCTAGGAGCCAGGAGGCTTGGTATTTTTGAGTTCTGTGAACATTTCTGGAGAAGAACCCCCTGCGTGGGAAATCCTGTATGTGAACTGTTCTTTTTTGTTTCCTTCAATAAAAATGGGCTGCCATGCCCTCAAACATAACGTCTGACTGCTGTGGACTCGCTAAAAAAAACGCATTTACCATTGAGTTAAACGTTTACAGTAGGTAGGTATCTCTGTTAGGAGGAGGTGGGTGTAGGTAGGTACGTGTGGCTCTGTTAGGAGGAGGTGGGTGTAGGTAGGTATGTGTCTGTTAGTAGGAGGTGGGTGTAGGTAGGTTTGTGTGTCTCTGTTAGGAGGAGTTGGTTGTAGGTAGGTAGGTATCTCTGTTAGGAGGAGGTGGGTGTAGGTAGGTATGTGTGGCTCTGTTAGGAGGAGGTGGGTGTAGGTAGGTATGTGTCTGTTAGTAGGAGGTGGGTGTAGGTAGGTTTGTGTGTCTCTGTTAGGAGGAGGTGGGTGTAGGTAGGTAGGTATCTCTGTTAGGAGGAGGTGGGTGTAGGTAGGTAGGTGTCTCTGTTAGGAGGAGGTGGGTGTAGGTAGGTGTCTCTGTTAGGAGGAGGTGGGTGTAGGTAGGTAGGTGTCTCTGTTAGGAGGAGGTGGGTGTCTTTATATCAGAGGAAGTGTGGTGGATGAAAGTCTCCTGGGTCAGTCGCTTCTCCATCATGGTGTCCCTTCTACAGATCCTTGGATCCCTCTAAATGCTCCCACTTGACATAATATGTATTCCTGAGTCTCTATCAAAAAGTAAGTGAGAAATCTCCTGTTACTAACCAAGAACAAGGTAGGACATTATTTCCACAATCCTCGCTTTGTTATGAAAAAGTCTTTTGGTAGACTGTGACCATGTTTCACGCCCCCCCCCACCGCCCTCCTGTGCTTCTCCCGACTCACTGATGCGATCAGTGTGTCGGAGAACGGATCTGCCGGCCCCCGGATGCTGTTCATAGAGACTTCCCGCGGACCAGATGGTCGCTAGAGTCTCTATGATCGTTGGAGGCCGGGCGCGATGTTATGACGTCACGCCCGGCCTCTGCATTCAAAAAACCGCTGCTGCTTCGGCTGTGAAGCGGTGATTGTTTTTGTTTTTTATTATTTCTAAGCTTCCCAGCCTAGTGGTGAGATGTGGGGTCTTGCTGACCCCATATCTCACTGTAAAGAGGTCCTGTCATGCTATATTCCTATTACACAGGATGTTTACATTCCTTGTTATAGGAATAAAAGTGATCAAAATTTGTATTTTTTTTTTTTTAAGTGTCAAAATCAAAAAATTAAGTAAAATTAACAATAAAATGATTATATATATATTTTAAAGTGCCCTTGTCCCTGTGAGCTTGCACGCAGAAGCGAACGCATCCGTAAGCACATATAAAACCACACGTGAGGCGTGCCCACAAACGTTAGAGCGAGTGCAATAATTCTAGCCCTAGACCTCCTCTAACTCAAAACATGTAACCAGTAAAAAAAATTGGGCTAACTTTAGTGTTTTTTTTTTTATCAAAAAAAAGCATTTGAAAAAATGCTGCGCAAATACTGTGCGAGATAACAAGTTGCAATGAGGAAATCTCTCACCTACTGTCAGGGGTCCCCACTGGGAAGGCCGAAGAAAGAGGAAATCCCTCAGTTACGGTCACGAGTCCCCACTGGGAAGGCTGAAGAAAGAGGAAATCCCTCAGTTACTGTCACGGGTCCCCACTGGGAAGGCCGAAGAAAGAGGAAATCCCTCAGTTACGGTCACGAGTCCCCACTGGGAAGGCTGAAGAAAGAGGAAATCCCTCAGTTACGGTCACGGTCCCCACTGGGAAGGCTGAAGAAAGAGGAAATCCCTCAGTTACGGTCACGAGTCCCCACTGGGAAGGCCGAAGAAAGAGGAAATCCCTCAGTTACGGTCACGGTCCCCACTGGGAAGGCTGAAGAAAGAGGAAATCCCTCAGTTACTGTCACGGGTCCCCACTGGGAAGGCCGAAGAAAGAGGAAATCCCTCAGTTACGGTCACGAGTCTCCACTGGGAAGGCCGAAGAAAGAGGAAATCCCTCAGTTACGGTCACGAGTCCCAACTGGGAAGGCCGAAGAAAGAGGAAATCCCTCAGTTACGGTCACGAGTCCCCACTGGGAAGGCTAAAGAAAGAGGAAATCCCTCAGTTACGGTCACGGTCCCCACTGGGAAGGCTGAAGAAAGAGGAAATCCCTCAGTTACGGTCACGAGTCCCCACTGGGAAGGCCGAAGAAAGAGGAAATCCCTCAGTTACGGTCACGGTCCCCACTGGGAAGGCTGAAGAAAGAGAAAATCCCTCAGTTACTGTCACGGGTCCCCACTGGGAAGGCCGAAGAAAGAGGAAATCCCTCAGTTACGGTCACAAGTCTCCACTGGGAAGGCCGAAGAAAGAGGAAATCCCTCAGTTACGGTCACGAGTCCCCACTGGGAAGGCTGAAGAAAGAGGAAATCCCTCAGTTACGGTCACGAGTCCCCACTGGGAAGGCCGAAGAAAGAGGAAATCCCTCAGTTACGGTCACGAGTCCCAACTGGGAAGGCCGAAGAAAGAGGAAATCCCTCAGTTACGGTCACGAGTCCCCACTGGGAAGGCTGAAGAAAGAGGAAATCTCTCAGTTACGGTCACGGTCCCACGGGAGGCTGAAGAAAGAGGAAATCCCTCAGTTACGGTCACGGTCCCCACTGGGAAGGCTGAAGAAAGAGGAAATCCCTCAGTTACGTCACGTCCCCACGGGAGGCCGAAGAAAGAGGAAATCCCTCAGTTACGGTCACGAGTCCCCACTGGGAAGGCTGAAGAAAGAGGAAATCCCTCAGTTACTGTCACGGGTCCCCACTGGGAAGGCCGAAGAAAGAGGAAATCCTTCAGTTACGGTCACGAGTCCCCACTGGGAAGGCCGAAGAAAGAGGAAATCCCTCAGTTACGGTCACGAGTCCCCACTGGGAAGGCTGAAGAAAGAGGAAATCCCTCAGTTATGGTCACGAGTCCCCACTGGGAAGGCCGAAGAAAGAGGAAATCCCTCAGTTACGGTCACGGTCCCCACTGGGAAGGCCGAAGAAAGAGGAAATCCCTCAGTTACGGTCACAAGTCCCCACTGGGAAGGCTGAAGAAAGAGGAAATCCCTCAGTTACGGTCACGAGTCCCCACTGGGAAGGCTTAAGAAAGAGGAAATCCCTCAGTTACGGTCACGAGTCCCCACTGGGAAGGCTTAAGAAAGAGGAAATCCCTCAGTTACGGTCACGAGTCCCCACTGGGAAGGCTTAAGAAAGAGGAAATCCCTCAGTTACGGTCACGAGTCCCCACTGGGAAGGCTTAAGAAAGAGGAAATCCCTCAGTTACGGTCACGGGTCCCCACTGGGAAGGCTGAAGAAAGAGGAAATCCCTCAGTTACGGTCACGAGTCCCAACTGGGAAGGATGAAAGAAAGAGGAAATCCCTCAGTTACGGTCACGAGTCCCCACTGGGAAGGCCGAAGAAAGAGGAAATCCCTCAGTTACGGTCACGAGTCCCCACTGGGAAAGCTTAAGAAAGAGGAAATCCCTTAGTTATGGTCACGAGTCCCCACTGGGAAGGCTGAAGAAAGAGATAATCCCTGAGTTACGGTCACGAGTCCCCACTGGGAAGGCTTAAGAAAGAGGAAATCCCTCAGTTACGGTCACAAGTCCCCACTGGGAAGGCTGAAGAAAGAGGAAATCCCTCAGTTACGGTTATGAGTCCCCACTGAGAAAGCCGAAGAAAGAGGAAATCCCTCAGTTACGGTCACGAGTCCCCACTGGGAAGGCCGAAGAAAGAGGAAATCCCTCAGTTACTAGGGTTGTCCCGATACCACTTTTTTTAGACCGATTACAAGTACCGATACTTTTTTTTAAATTTGTATTTTGATAGTGGCACTAATATGTAGTACTGACGACGATTGAGAAGGGCACTAAGAAGAGAAGGGCACAAGAAGAGAAGGGCACAAGAAGAGAAGGGCACTAGAAGAGAAGGGCACAAGAAGAGAAGGGCACTAGAAGAGAAGGGCACAAGAAGAGAAGGGCACTAGAAGAGAAGGGCACAAGAAGAGAAGGGCACTAGAAGAAAAGGACACTGGAAGGAAGAGAAGGGCACAATAAGAGAAGGGCACAATAAGAGAAGGGCACTAGAAGAAAAGGACACTGGAAGGAAGAGAAGGGCACAATAAGAGAAGGGCACTAGAAGAAAAGGCCCCCGGAAGGAAGAAAAGGGCACTAGAAGAAAAGGGCACTAGAAGAGAAGGGCACTAGAAGAAAAGGGCACTAGAAGAAAAGGGCACAAGAAGAGAAGGGCACTAGAAGAAAAGGACACTGGAAGGAAGAGAAGGGCACAATAAGAGAAGGGCACTAGAAGAGAAGGGCACTAGAAGAGAAGGGCACAAGAAGAGAAGGGCACTAGAAGAAAAGGACACTGGAAGGAAGAGAAGGGCACTAGAAGAAAAGGGCACTAGAAGAAAAGGGCACTAGAAGAGAAGGGCACTAGAAGAAAAGGACACTGGAAGGAAGAGAAGGGCACTAGAAGAAAAGGGCACAAGAAGAGAAGGGCGCTAGAAGAGAAGGGCGCTAGAAGAGAAGGGCGCTAGAAGAGAAGGGCGCTAGAAGAGAAGGGCGCTAGAAGAGAAGGACGCTAGAAGAGAAGGACACAAGAAGAGAAGGGCGCTAGAAGAGAAGGGCGCTAGAAGAGAAGGGCGCTAGAAGAGAAGGGCGCTAGAAGAGAAGGGCGCTAGAAGAGAAGGGCGCTAGAAGAGAAGGACGCTAGAAGAGAAGGACACAAGAAGAGAAGGGCACTAGAACAAAAGGACACAAGAAGAGAAGGGCGCTAGAACAAAAGGACACAAGAAGAGAAGGGCGCTAGAAGAGAAGGGCGCTAGAACAAAAGGACACAAGAAGAGAAGGGCACTAGAAGAGAAGGGCAAAAGAAGAAAAGGACACTGGAAGGAAGAGAAGGGCACAAGAAGAAAAGGGCACTAGAAGAGAAGGGCACAAGAAGAGAAGGGCGCAAGAAGAGAAGGGCGAAAGAAGAGAAGGGCGCTAGAAGAGGAGGGCGCTAGAAGAGAAGGACGCTAGAAGAGAAGGGCACACAAGAAGAGAAGGGCACACAAGAAGAGAAGGGCACACAAGAAGAGAAGGACACTAGAAGAGACGCACTAGAAGAGAAGGACACTAGAAGAGACGCACTAGAAGAGAAGGGCACATCTATTGAGTACAGAGTGGCATTCATTTGTTCATTCTTTATCTTAACCAGTTTTGGGGCGGAGACGTTCTTTAATGTCACAGAATGTGTGTGGATTGGTTGTAAGTAGAGATAACAGTACCTGATGGAGTTCTTTCTTCTCCTGAAGTCTCTCTGCGTCCGCATCAGACAGAATTTTCAAGAGCCTCCTCTCTTCCACCTTCAACTTTTTCAGTCATTTTATTACCCAAATCAGATCTGGAGTACCTTCAGCTGAAAATATATTGATAATTCAAAATATTGACTGATTAGAAATGATTCTTGATTCAATTCATGATACTTGATGAAAATGTTCTTAGGTCCGGTTCACACTAGTGTGAAGCGAGAACCCTGCGATTCCAGTGCGGGTTCCCGTATTGCACCTGAATCACATAGTGGTTCACACTGAGATCTGTGAACCTCTGCGGGTGTCAATGTAAAGTTAACGACACCCCCAGATCGGTTCGCAGATCGCAGAGAAAACTGTAAAATGGTGTAGGAATCGGATCGCATGGGTGTTCACACCCATGCGACTCGATTCCAGTGCGGATCAAAAAAAGGGTCCTGCACCATTTTGGTGTGAATGCAATGCGATTTCAGCTCCGCTTATTTGCCTCCTCCCCCCTCCGCTGCCACATTTGGCACCTTGTACCCGCTCCTAGTTCCGGCTGACTTTGCCGTGTTTAATGGCATGGTACAGTAGTGCGAATTGATGGCACAGTGGTTGCGTTTGATGGCACAGTGACTGCATTTGGCATGGCAAACTGGTGACAATTGATGGCACAGTGGCTGCATTTGATGGCATGGTACAGTGGTGACAATTGATGGCACAGTGGCTGCGTTTAATGGCATGGCACAGTGGTGCGAATTGATGGCACAGTGGTTGCGTTTGATGGGCATAGTGACTGCGTTTGATGGCATGGCACAGTGGTGACAATTCATGGCACAGTGTCTGCGTTTGATGGCATGGCACAGTGACTGCATTTGGCATGGCACAGTGGTGACAATTCATGGCACAGTGGCTGCAATTTGAGGGCATGGCACAGTGGTGACAATTGATGACACAGTGGCTGCGTTTGATGGCATGGCACAGTGGTGACAATTGATGGCATGACACAGTGACTGCATTTGACATGGCACAGTGGTGACAATTGATGGCAAAGTGGCTGCATTTGATGGCATGGCACAGTGGTGACAATTGATGGCACAGTGGCTCCATTCGATGGCATGGCACAGTGACTGCATTTGATGGCATGGCACAGTGGTGACAATTGATGGTACAGTGGCTGCGTTTAATGGCATGGCACAGTGGTGACAATTCATGGCACAGTGGCTGTGTTTAATGGCATGGCACAGTGGTGCGAATTGATGGGCATAGTGACTGCGTTTGGCATGGCACAGTGGTGACAATTCATGGCACAGTGTCTGCGTTTGATGGCATGGCACAGTGGCTGCATTTGATGGCATGGGCACAGTGGTGACAATTGATGGCACAGTGGCTGCATTTGATGGCATGGCACCGTGGTGACAATTGATGGCACAGTGGCTGTGTTTGAGGGCATGGTACAGTGGTGACAATTGATGGTACAGTGGCTGCGTTTAATGGCATGGCACAGTGGTGCGAATTGATGGGCATAGTGACTGCGTTTGATGGCATGGCACAGTGGCTGCATTTGATGGGCACAGTGGTGACAATTGATGGGCACAGTGGCTGCATTTGATGGGCACAGTGGTGACAATTGATGGGCACAGTGGCTGCATTTGATGGGCACAGTGGTGACAATTGATGGGCACAGTGGCTGCATTTGATGGGCACAGTAAGGCTGTTTTTTTTTATTTTTTAGTTTGCGCCCCCCCCCCCCCCCCCAAAAAAAAAAAAAAATTGAGCACCAGCCCCCACTGGGACTGTCCCCAGAAAATGGGGATGTCTGGCCGCCTTAGTATAAAGCTGGGATGTGTCTTGTCATTGTGGCAGCTCCACTATCAATGCCATTTATAAATCTGAATGGTTGGGTTTGTGTTACAATCGCGTGACCCGCCTGCAATGACAGCCAGGCCAGCCAATCACCACTACAAAACTCTTCATCCAATCAGCTATTGCTGGGCGGTGGCCACAGAGTACCAGTAGTAAGGCGTGGTCCAAACCAGCCAATGACAACCTCGGAGCGTAAACTCGTAGCCCGCCTTCACGTCTGAATGACGTCGGCTTTGGCCAATCGCACCTCCGCAAGATTCTACGGTCGCCCGCAAGGCAAGCAGCAAGGTCAGCGGTAGCTGTCAGGTGAGCACGGGCATTTCTCTGAGAGGACTGCTTGTTAACCTGAGTGGGAGGTATGGGAGAAGCGGGTGCCGCTCAATGCGGCTTTGCATCTTGTCCGCTTGTTACTTCCTTAGCCGGCTGGAAGGGTAACCACGAAAGATCTACCCCGTGGAACGCACAGACAGTGACGTTTGCGCATGCTCCGCCGGTCACATGCTCCTTCTGAGCATGCGTGGAAGGTTTTCTAACCCATCGCGCATGCGCAATAGCTTGGTTTATGTCCTACTTCGCCCTATTCAAATGTAGTGTGTGTGTTCAGAGACATATTTGTGTGTGAGCTCCGTGTTCTATCACCACTGACCGTCTAATGTGGGCTGACTGACCCCAGCTGCCATTGCTTGGCTTTCTATTTGTCCACCAATCCGCCATAACGTTCTCACCACAGACAGGTCAAGTGAAGAATAACATGGATTATCAGGTTACTGTGCCACATAGAAATGAGTGCGGTATATTAGGCAGCAAGTGAACATGTTTGTCCCTGAAGTTGTGTTAAAATCAGAAATAGGGTTGTACCGATACTAGTATATCGGGACCGATACCAAGCATTTGCTTGATTACTTGTACTCGGGCAAATGCTCCACCCGATACTTGTACTGTCAGCGGTGGTCAATGCATGGAGAAGTTACAAGAACCGATCACCGCTGTATAGATTTAAAGGAATTTCTCCGCTTCTCTCTCCCCAGCGGTGATCGGTGCTTGTAACTCCCCCACACACACTCACCTCTGACTGTCCCGTGTCCCCCTCCGTTTTGCTGCAGTCTCTCTCCATGTCCCCCTCTGTGCTGCCACCTCCTTCCGTGTCTCTCCCCATCCGTGTCTTCCCCCCTCTCTCTCCCCATCCGTGTCTCCCCCCCCCTCTCTCTCCCCATCCGTGTCTCCCCCCCCCCTCTCTCTCCCCATCCGTGTCTCCCCCCCCCCCCTCTCTCCCCATCCGTGTCTCCCCCCCTCTCTCTCCCCATCCGTGTCTTCCCCCCCCCTCTCTCTCCCCATCCGTGTCTCCCCCCCCTCTCTCTCCCCATCCGTGTCTCCCCCCCCTCTCTCTCCCCATCCGTGTCTCCCCCCCCCCCCCTCTCTCTCCCCATCCGTGTCTCCCCCCCCCCTCTCTCTCCCCATCCGTGTCTCCCCCCCCTCTCTCTCCCCATCCGTGTCTCCCCCCCCCTCTCTCTCCCCATCCGTGTCTCCCCCCCCCTCTCTCTCTCCCCACCCGTGTCTCCCCCCCCTCTCTCTCTCTCCCCATCCGTGTCTCCCCCCCCCCCTCTCTCTCTCCCCATCCGTGTCTCCCCCCCCCCCCTCTCTCTCTCCCCACCCGTGTCTCCCCCCCCTCTCTCTCTCTCCCCATCCGTGTCTCCCCCCCCCCCCTCTCTCTCTCCCCCATCCGTGTCTCCCCCCCCCCCCCCCTCTCTCTCTCCCCATCCGTGTCTCCCCCCCCCCTCTCTCTCTCCCCATCCGTGTCTCCCCCCCCCCTCTCTCTCTCCCCATCCGTGTCTCCCCCCCCCTCTCTCTCTCCCCATCCGTGTCTCCCCCCCCTCTCTCTCTCTCCCCCCCCCCCTCTCTCTCCCCATCCGTGTCTCCCCCCCCCCTCTCTCTCTCCCCCATCCGTGTCTCCCCCCCCCCCTCTCTCTCCCCATCCGTGTCTCCCCCCCTCTCCTCTCTCTCCCCATCCGTGTCTTCCCCCCCCCTCTCTCTCCCATCCGTGTCTCCCCCCCCCCTCTCTCTCCCCCATCCGTGTCTCCCCCCCCCCCTCTCTCTCTCCCCATCCGTGTCTCCCCCCCCCCCTCTCTCTCTCCCCATCCGTGTCTCCCCCCCCCTCTCTCTCTCCCCATCCGTGTCTCCCCCCCCTCTCTCTCTCCCATCCGTGTCTCCCCCCCCCCCTCTCTCTCTCCCCATCCGTGTCTCCCCCCCCCTCTCTCTCCCCATCCGTGTCTCCCCCCCCCCTCTCTCTCTCCCCATCCGTGTCTCCCCCCCCTCTCTCTCTCTCCCCCACCCGTGTCTCCCCCCCCCCTCTCTCTCTCCCCATCCGTGTCTCCCCCCCCCCCCTCTCTCTCTCTCCCCATCCGTGTCTCTCCCCCCCCTCTCTCTCTCCTCTCCCCATCCGTGTCTCCCCCCCCCCTCTCTCTCTCCCCATCCGTGTCTCCCCCCCCCTCTCTCTCTCCCCATCCGTGTCTCCCCCCCCCCTCTCTCTCTCCCCATCCGTGTCTCCCCCCCCCCTCTCTCTCTCCCCATCCGTGTCTCCCCCCCCCCTCTCTCTCTCCCCATCCGTGTCTCCCCCCCCCTCTCTCTCCCCATCCGTGTCTCCCCCCCCCCCCCTCTCTCTCCCCCATCCGTGTCTCCCCCCCCCTCTCTCTCCCCATCCGTGTCTCCCCCCCCCCTCTCTCTCCCCATCCGTGTCTCCCCCCCCCCTCCTCTCTCTCCCCATCCGTGTCTCCCCCCCCCTCTCTCTCCCCATCCGTGTCTCTCTCTCTCTCTCCCCATCCGTGTCTCTCTCTCTCTCTCCCATCCGTGTCTCTCTCTCTCTCCCCATCCGTGTCTCTCTCTCTCTCCCCCATCCGTGTCTCTCTCTCTCTCTCCCCATCCGTGTCTCTCTCTCTCTCTCCCCATCCGTGTCTCTCTCTCTCTCTCTCTCCCCATCCGTGTCTCTCTCTCTCTCCCCATCCGTGTCTCTCTCTCTCTCCCCATCCGTGTCTCTCTCTCTCTCCCCATCCGTGTCTCTCTCTCTCTCTCTCCCCATCCGTGTCTCTCTCTCTCTCCCCATCCGTGTCTCTCTCTCTCTCCCCATCCGTGTCTCTCTCTCTCTCTCCCCATCCGTGTCTCTCTCTCTCTCTCCCCATCCGTGTCTCTCTCTCTCTCTCCCCATCCGTGTCTCTCTCTCTCTCTCCCCATCCGTGTCTCTCTCTCTCTCTCCCCATCCGTGTCTCTCTCTCTCTCCCCCATCCGTGTCTCTCTCTCTCTCTCCCCCATCCGTGTCTCTCTCTCTCTCTCCCCATCCGTGTCTCTCTCTCTCTCCCCATCCGTGTCTCTCTCTCTCTCCCCATCCGTGTCTCTCTCTCTCTCCCCATCCGTGTCTCTCTCTCTCTCCCCATCCGTGTCTCTCTCTCTCTCTCCCCATCCGTGTCTCTCTCTCTCTCCCCATCCGTGTCTCTCTCTCTCTCCCCCTCCGTGTCTCTCTCTCTCTCCCCATCCGTGTCTCTCTCTCTCTCCCCATCCGTGTCTCTCTCTCTCTCCCCATCCGTGTCTCTCTCTCCCCATCCGTGTCTCCCCCCCCCCCTCTCTCTCCCCATCCGTGTCTCCCCCCCCCCTCTCTCTCTCCCCATCCGTGTCTCCCCCCCCTCTCTCTCCCCATCCGTGTCTCCCCCCCTCTCTCTCTCCCATCCGTGTCTCTCCCCATCCGTGTCTCTCCCCATCCGTGTCTCTCCCCATCCGTGTCTCTCCCCATCCGTGTCTCTCCCCCATCCGTGTCTCCCCCCCCTCTCTCTCCCCATCCGTGTCTCCCCCCCTCTCTCTCTCCCCATCCGTGTCTCCCCCCCCTCTCTCTCTCTCTCCCCATCCGTGTCTCTCTCTCTCCCCATCCGTGTCTCTCTCTCTCTCCCCATCCGTGTCTCTCTCTCTCTCCCCATCCGTGTCTCTCTCTCTCTCTCCCCATCCGTGTCTCTCTCTCTCTCTCCCACTCGGTGTCTCTCTCTCTCTCCCCATCCGTGTCTCTCTCTCTCTCCCCATCCGTGTCTCTCTCTCTCTCTCTCTCTCCCCATCCGTGTCTCTCTCTCTCTCTCTCTCTCCCCATCCGTGTCTCTCTCTCTCTCTCTCTCTCTCCCCATCCGTGTCTCTCTCTCTCTCTCTCTCTCCGTGTCTCTCTCATCCGTGTCTCTCTCTCTCTCTCTCCCCATCCGTGTCTCTCTCTCTCTCCCCATCCGTGTCTCTCTCTCTCTCCCCATCCGTGTCTCTCTCTCTCTCCATCCGTGTCTCTCTCTCTCCATCCGTGTCTCTCTCTCTCTCCCCATCCGTGTCTCTCTCTCTCTCCCCATCCGTGTCTCTCTCTCTCTCCCCATCCGTGTCTCTCTCTCTCGCCCCATCCGTGTCTCTCTCTCTCTCCCCCATCCGTGTCTCTCTCTCTCTCCCATCCGTGTCTCTCTCTCTCTCTCCCATCCGTGTCTCTCTCTCTCTCTCCCCATCCGTGTCTCTCTCTCTCTCTCCCATCCGTGTCTCTCTCTCTCTCTCCCCATCCGTGTCTCTCTCTCTCTCTCCCCATCCGTGTCTCTCTCTCTCTCTCCCCATCCGTGTCTCTCTCTCTCTCTCTCCCCATCCGTGTCTCTCTCTCTCTCTCCCCATCCGTGTCTCTCTCTCTCTCTCCCCATCCGTGTCTCTCTCTCTCTCTCCCCATCCGTGTCTCTCTCTCTCTCTCCCCATCCGTGTCTCTCTCTCTCTCTCTCCCCCATCCGTGTCTCTCTCTCTCTCTCCCCCATCCGTGTCTCTCTCTCTCTCTCCCCATCCGTGTCTCTCTCTCTCTCTCCCCATCCGTGTCTCTCTCTCTCTCTCCCCATCCGTGTCTCTCTCTCTCTCTCCCCATCCGTGTCTCTCTCTCTCTCTCCCCATCCGTGTCTCTCTCTCTCTCTCCCCATCCGTGTCTCTCTCTCTCTCTCCCCATCCGTGTCTCTCTCTCTCTCTCCCCATCCGTGTCTCTCTCTCTCTCTCCCCATCCGTGTCTCTCTCTCTCTCTCCCTCCCCATCCGTGTCTCTCTCTCTCTCTCCCCATCCGTGTCTCTCTCTCTCTCTCCCCATCCGTGTCTCTCTCTCTCTCTCCCCATCCGTGTCTCTCTCTCTCTCTCCCCCATCCGTGTCTCTCTCTCTCTCTCCCCATCCGTGTCTCTCTCTCTCTCTCCCCATCCGTGTCTCTCTCTCTCTCTCTCTCCATCCGTGTCTCTCTCTCTCTCTCCCCATCCGTGTCTCTCTCTCTCTCTCCCCATCCGTGTCTCTCTCTCTCTCTCTCCCCCATCCGTGTCTCTCTCTCTCTCTCCCCATCCGTGTCTCTCTCTCTCTCTCTCCCCCATCCGTGTCTCTCTCTCTCTCCCCATCCCCTCTCTCTCTCCCCATCCGTGTCTCTCTCTCTCTCTCCCCATCCGTGTCTCTCTCTCTCTCTCCCATCCCTCCCCCATCCGTGTCTCTCTCTCTCTCTCCCCATCCGTGTCTCTCCCCATCCGTGTCTCTCCCCATCCGTGTCTCTCTCCCCATCCGTGTCTCCCCCCCCTCTCTCTCCCCATCCGTGTCTCCCCCCCTCTCTCTCTCCCCCCATCCGTGTCTCCCCCCCCCCTCTCTCTCTCTCTCCCCATCCGTGTCTCTCTCTCTCTCCCCATCCGTGTCTCTCTCTCTCTCCCCATCCGTGTCTCTCTCTCTCTCTCCCCCTCCGTGTCTCTCTCTCTCTCTCCCCATCCGTGTCTCTCTCTCTCTCTCCCCATCCGTGTCTCTCTCTCTCTCTCCCCATCCGTGTCTCTCCCCATCCGTGTCTCCCCCCATCCGTGTCTCTCCCCATCCGTGTCTCCCCCCCCTCTCCTCTCCCCATCCGTGTCTCCCCCCCTCTCTCTCTCCCCATCCGTGTCTCCCCCCCCATCTCTCTCTCTCTCCCCCATCCGTGTCTCTCTCTCTCTCCCCATCCGTGTCTCTCTCTCTCTCCCCATCCCATCCGTGTCTCTCTCTCTCTCTCCCCATCCGTGTCTCTCTCTCTCTCTCCCCATCCGTGTCTCCCCCCCCCCTCTCTCTCCCCATCCGTGTCTCCCCCCATCCGTGTCTCTCCCCATCCGTGTCTCTCCCCATCCGTGTCTCTCCCCTCCCCTCTCTCTCTCTCCCCATCCGTGTCTCCCCCCCTCTCTCTCTCCCCATCCGTGTCTCCCCCCCCCTCTCTCTCTCTCTCTCCCCATCCGTGTCTCCCCCCCCCCCTCTCTCTCTCTCCCCATCCGTGTCTCTCTCTCTCTCCCCATCCGTGTCTCTCTCTCTCTCTCCCCATCCGTGTCTCTCTCTCTCTCTCTCCCCATCCGTGTCTCTCTCTCTCCTCCCCATCCGTGTCTCTCTCTCTCTCTCTCCCCATCCGTGTCTCTCTCTCTCTCTCTCCCCATCCGTGTCTCTCTCTCCCCATCCGTGTCTCTCTCTCTCTCCATCCGTGTCTCTCTCTCCCCATCCGTGTCTCTCTCTCCCCATCCGTGTCTCTCTCTCCCCCCCCATCCGTGTCTCTCTCTCCCCATCCGTGTCTCTCTCTCTCTCCTCTCCCCATCCGTGTCTCTCTCTCCCCATCCGTGTCTCCCCCCCCCTCTCTCTCCCCATCCGTGTCTCTCCCCCCCTCTCTCTCCCCATCCGTGTCTCCCCCCCCCCTCTCTCTCCCCCTCTCTCCCCATCCGTGTCTCTCCCCATCCGTGTCTCTCCCCATCCGTGTCTCTCCCCATCCGTGTCTCCCCCCCCTCTCTCTCCCCATCCGTGTCTCCCCCCCTCTCTCTCTCTCCCATCCGTGTCTCCCCCCCCTCTCTCTCTCCCCATCCGTGTCTCTCTCTCTCCCCATCCGTGTCTCTCTCTCTCTCCCCATCCGTGTCTCTCTCTCTCTCTCCCCATCCGTGTCTCTCTCTCTCTCTCCCCATCCGTGTCTCTCTCTCTCTCCCCATCCGTGTCTCTCTCTCTCTCTCTCCCCATCCGTGTCTCTCTCTCTCTCTCTCCCCATCCGTGTCTCTCTCTCTCTCTCTCCCCATCCGTGTCTCTCTCTCTCTCTCTCCCCATCCGTGTCTCTCTCTCTCTCTCTCCCCATCCGTGTCTCTCTCTCTCTCTCTCCCCCATCCGTGTCTCTCTCTCTCTCTCTCTCCCCATCCGTGTCTCTCTCTCTCTCTCTCTCCCCATCCGTGTCTCTCTCTCTCTCTCTCCCCATCCGTGTCTCTCTCTCTCTCTCTCCCCATCCGTGTCTCTCTCTCTCTCTCTCTCCCCATCCGTGTCTCTCTCTCTCTCTCTCCCCATCCGTGTCTCTCTCTCTCCTCTCTCCCCCCATCCGTGTCTCTCTCTCCCCATCCGTGTCTCTCTCTCCCCATCCGTGTCTCTCCCCATCCGTGTCTCTCCCCATCCGTGTCTCTCCCCATCCGTGTCTCTCCCCATCCGTGTCTCTCCCCATCCGTGTCTCCCCCCCTCTCTCTCCCCATCCGTGTCTCCCCCCCTCTCTCTCTCCCCATCCGTGTCTCCCCCCCCCTCTCTCTCTCTCTCCCCATCCGTGTCTCTCTCTCTCCCCATCCGTGTGTCTCTCTCTCTCTCCCCATCCGTGTCTCTCTCTCTCTCCCCATCCGTGTCTCTCTCTCTCTCCCCATCCGTGTCTCTCTCTCTCTCCCCATCCCTCTCTCTCTCTCTCCCCATCCGTGTCTCTCTCTCTCTCTCTCCCCATCCGTGTCTCTCTCTCTCTCTCCCCCATCCGTGTCTCTCTCTCTCTCTCTCCCCCATCCGTGTCTCTCTCTCTCTCTCTCCCCATCCGTGTCTCTCTCTCTCTCTCTCTCTCCCCATCCGTGTCTCTCTCTCTCTCTCTCCCCATCCGTGTCTCTCTCTCTCTCTCTCCCCATCCGTGTCTCTCTCTCTCTCTCTCCCCCATCCGTGTCTCTCTCTCTCTCTCTCCCCCATCCGTGTCTCTCTCTCTCTCTCTCCCCATCCGTGTCTCTCTCTCTCTCTCTCCCCCTCCGTGTCTCTCTCTCTCTCTCTCCCCATCCGTGTCTCTCTCTCTCTCTCTCCCATCCGTGTCTCTCTCTCCCCATCCGTGTCTCTCTCTCTCTCCCCATCCGTGTCTCTCTCTCTCTCCCCATCCGTGTCTCTCTCTCTCTCCCCATCCGTGTCTCTCTCTCCCCATCCGTGTCTCTCTCTCCCCATCCGTGTCTCTCTCTCCCCATCCGTGTCTCTCTCTCCCCATCCGTGTCTCCCCCCCCCCCTCTCTCTCCCCATCCGTGTCTCCCCCCCCTCTCTCTCCCCATCCGTGTCTCCCCCCCCTCTCTCTCCCCATCCGTGTCTCTCCCCATCCGTGTCTCTCCCCATCCGTGTCTCTCCCCCCCCCTCTCTCTCCCCATCCGTGTCTCCCCCCCCTCTCTCTCCCCATCCGTGTCTCTCTCTCTCTCCCCATCCGTGTCTCTCTCTCTCTCCCCATCCGTGTCTCTCTCTCTCTCCCCATCCGTGTCTCTCTCTCTCTCCCCATCCGTGTCTCTCTCTCTCTCCCCATCCGTGTCTCTCTCTCTCTCTCCCCATCCGTATCCGTCTCTCTCTCTCTCTCCCCATCCGTGTCTCTCTCTCTCTCTCTCCCCATCCGTGTCTCTCTCTCTCTCTCTCTCCCCATCCGTGTCTCTCTCTCTCTCTCTCTCCCCATCCGTGTCTCTCTCTCTCTCTCTCTCCCCCATCCGTGTCTCTCTCTCTCTCTCTCTCTCCCCATCCGTGTCCTCTCTCTCTCTCTCTCTCCCCATCCGTGTCTCTCTCTCTCTCCTCCATCCGTGTCTCTCTCTCTCTCTCCTCTCCCCATCCGTGTCTCTCTCTCTCTCTGTCTCTCTCCCCCCCATCCGTGTCTCTCTCTCTCTCCCCATCCGTGTCTCTCTCTCTCTCTCCCATCCGTGTCTCTCTCTCTCTCCCCATCCGTGTCTCTCTCTCTCTCCATCCGTGTCTCTCTCTCTCTCCCCCATCCGTGTCTCTCTCTCTCTCCATCCGTGTCTCTCTCTCTCTCTCTCCATCCGTGTCTCTCTCTCTCTCTCTCCCCATCCGTGTCTCTCTCTCTCTCTCTCCCCATCCGTGTCTCTCTCTCTCTCTCTCCCCATCCGTGTCTCTCTCTCTCTCTCCCCATCCGTGTCTCTCTCTCTCTCTCTCCCCATCCGTGTCTCTCTCTCTCTCTCTCTCCCCATCCGTGTCTCTCTCTCTCTCTCTCCCCATCCGTGTCTCTCTCTCTCTCTCTCCCCATCCGTGTCTCTCTCTCTCTCCCCATCCGTGTCTCTCTCTCTCTCCCCATCCGTGTCTCTCTCTCTCTCTCTCCCCATCCGTGTCTCTCTCTCTCTCTCTCCCCATCCGTGTCTCTCTCTCTCTCCCCATCCGTGTCTCTCTCTCTCTCCCCACCCGTGTCTCTCTCTCTCCCCACCCGTGTCTCTCTCTCTCTCCCCATCCGTGTCTCTCTCTCTCTCCCCATCCGTGTCTCTCTCCGTGTGTCTCCCTCTCCCCCTCCGTGTCTCGCCCTCTCCCCTCTCCAGGGAACGCCTACAAATCTCCACCGCAGCACACAGTTTGAGAATCGCTGCTTTTTATAGCCACCCAGCTGATTCCATCCTTTGGGTGCTGTAAGACAGGCGTTAATTTAATTCATACAGAGAAGTGTTTTTGTTCTTTGCTTGTTTATTAAATGTGCGCACTTTTTGTCTTTTTTACTGTTGCAGACACCGTGAGCATGCTGGGCGCTCGTCTCATATACAACGCTGCAAGGCGAGCAGGTAAAGCGTTTTTTTTTCTGTCTCATTGGTTTGATCAGGGTCATGTGAATCCACAGACGGGGCAAGTTCCTGCCCATCTAATTATGTTGCAGTTTTGTGTGTGTGTGTGGTTTCCCCCTCCCCCCAACTTACAAATGCATGTTTAACACTGAGGCACCATGAGATTTCTAAAGAACCTCACAGAGTTATTGTCTCGCTGTTTGGACAGAACCCTTGCAGACTGAAGTCAGAAGTGTCCCCAATCTTCCACTTATAAGGGAATTGGGGGTGGAGGGTATACTCACCTAGGTGGACACAGCATCAGCCCGATGCTGCATTTGACCCCTTGCCGCCTCGAAGACCGAGATCTGAACGATCAAAGACTGCTGAATGCTCAGTTCATTGTCTTCAGTATGCAGAGAGCTGCTGGTTGTCATTTATCGGTTCTCTGCCCCTCCAGCACTCACTGGAACACCGGGCTGTGGAGTGGGTGGTTCAGTCTCACAGCAGCTCGTGGAGAGGTTGAGCCGACTGCCGGTCCAGGCGTCTAAATGGATCCCGACATTAAAGTCGGGATTGATCCAGAGCCTGGACAAGCTGATGGACATCAGCCAACAGAAGACTTTAGCTCGCTGTCAGCTGAAAATGGGTCACAGGAGTGAAGAACTAAGTGCACTCCTGTGATCCCTAAGAGACATAACGCCAAAAGAGCTTTGTCCCTACTTTTTTAACTGTTCGGTGTTCCTCATATACCAGTGATGGTGAACCTTGGCACCCCAGAAGTTTTGGAACTACATTTCCCATGATGCTCATGCACTATGCAGTGTAGATGAGCATCATGGGAAATGTAGTTCCAAAACATCTTGGGTGCCAAGGTTCGCCATTACTGTCATATACTGAAGATCTTGGCCCAGAGCTGTTCAGAACTGAGAATTTCTGGGTTTGACCAATGCTATAAAGATTGGTGAATGGGAGCTCATTGATCTCCCACACTCCATTCTAGTGGTCCTGGGCTCAGAGCTTTTCAGACACCAGGAAACGACTTCTATTGCACTTGGGAAAGGTATCTGATTACCTGATTTTAACTCTTTGATTGCCCAGGTGTACCGGGTTTCTCCGAAAATAAGCCCGGGGCTTAGATTAATTTTGGCAACAAAAGACATGGTAGGGCTTATTTTCGGGGTAGGTCTTATAATGTAATGTGTTGTCTTCTCTCTCCCTGCCTGTCAGGAATCCCCAGTGTGAACTGAGCTAAAATGCTTGTAAAATCCTATAACCCACTCTATTACAGTATTATATTATGTACAATGTGTGTGTTTCTGTAATATAATTGTGCCAAATACCGTTGTTATAGCGCCACTTTGCGCTTTTGTGACCCGCCAGAGCTTTTCCCCTTTTAATTATATTACAGAAACCCACACATTGTACATTATATATTACTGTAATAGAGCGGATTATAGGATTTTACAAGCATTTTAAACTATGGCTTATTTTCAGGGTAGGGCTTATATTGCAGCCCTCCTGGAATGTAACGCTAGGTCTTATTTTCAGGGTAGGTGTTATTTTTAGGGAAACAGGGTATATACTACACCTAAAAATCAAAGGGTTAAAATGAAATCGGCAAGGTTCTTTCTCTCTCCAATTTGCCGTATGGCTTGCTGCTGATGGGCAGGGTATCTCTCCAATTTGCCGTATGGCTTGCTGCTGATGGGCAGGGTATCTGTTCATGCACAGCCACTGATTGGCCTGCTCTGCCTGAACTTCAGTGCCCCTGGATCCTCCAGAAAATGTAATTTCTCTTATTGGCCATGGACGGACACAGCTCCTTAAATCTTGACAAGTGGGTTATGTTCCCTGTTTTACAGGATAAGTCCTCTCCTGTAAACAGGGAACATAACCCACTTGTCAAGATTAAGGAGCTGTGTCCGTCCATGGACTCAGAGCAAAGGATTTTACGGTGAGTACAAAAAAATCCTATTTTGTGATCGGTTTGCAGTTTTTACACTAAATGGTGAATTTTCATCATTCTAAATAATGCCGGTCATAGATGGATCAAATTTCAGCCAGTTCAGCAGGGACCATCGACTGACTTCAGTACAACCAACCTCTCGGATATTTTTCATGCGATCACTGCCAGCAGTGGCCGCCAGCAGTGGCCGCCAGCAGTGATCATTGGCTTCTATCGGCAGGGAAAGCTCCCTGCCAGCAGCACACAATGGCACTACGGGAGGGGATTCCTCCATTCACTGGCCTGCCCAAGACTATAAAATAAAAAGTTGTCTTGTTTCAGATTAGGTCTGCTCTATTGAGTGATAGTTGAGGTATGTAGGTACAAGGCAAAGCCCAGTAAACCTAGAATTTTCTATCAGGCTGAGCAGAGGGGGTTACAGCATGGGTCCTGAGTGTGTCCGACTGTATATTTTGCATTTCTTTTTACAAGTAATTTTCTTTTTTTTTGCAGGTCCGCCATGTTCTCCGACTCTGGTCCGGCCTTTCAGTCTGGCTCCTCAGATGCACTCATTTAGTAAGTGTAAGATAAGCGGATGAAAGTGCCACACTGATCTGAAAGGGTTAGCTTATTCTTAGACCCCTTTCACATTGAGGAGTTTTTCAGGCGGTACAGCGCTAAAAAATAGCGCTGCTATACCGCCTGAAAAACTCCCTGTCAGCAGCATCTTTGAGCGGCCTGTATACCGCTCCTTCACATTGAAAACAATGTGAAACCGCGGCAATACGCCTCTATAGAGGCGCATTGCGGGCGGTTTTTAACCCTTTAGGCTGCATTCACACCTAGGTGTTTTGTCGCCTGAAGCAGGACGCAAATGCAGCCCAAAGACGCTAGAGGGGAAATGTACGCCGTACGCCTGAAGCTCAAAACAAGTCCCGGACCTTTTTTTTCAGGCGGCTTCGCCGTTCGGCATAGAGATGTGTACATGGAAAAAAAAATGGGGGCTGAAATCGCGGCGTTTTGTCGCAGCAAATCGTGGCACAAAACGTCCTCAATTTGTCGCCCAAGTGTGAATGCAGCCTTATCGGTCACTAGCCGGGGGTTAATACCGCACCGCTAGCGGCCGATTGCCACAGCAATCTCGGCGATTTATCGGCGCTATTTTTAGCGGCTCTATACCGCCACCGCGGCTCTTTCTCCAATGTGAAAGGGGCCTAAGATGGATTGATTTTACAGCTGGCTGTTTGCATTACAACAGACTTCATTGGAGGGATTTCTGCACTAGGGTTGGATTTCTTGATGGATGCAGGAGGCACCGTGACACTCCAGGGTTTCCAAGAGCCTCCGGATCACATTTGTATGCCCCACAAATATTGCCTATATTGCTTGTGCGTTTTGAATGGTATTCCACCTCCTAAATGATGGATGGCTATAGACCAGGGGTGTCAAAACACAAGGCCTGCGGGCCGAATCCGGCCCTCCAAGCCATTTCATGGGGCCCTCGCCCTCCTCTAGTCCTCAAGACCCTTACTTTCTGTTTTCAATCAATGCATCCAGCTTCTTCCCAGCAGCAGCTTAAGGAAAGAGGGGTAGACTGTGATGTAAGGGAGAGTGGGGTACTCAACGTCTGATGGTGGGGTGGCATTTAACATCTAATATAAGGGGAGGGGATGCGCTGGACATATAAACTTACAGATACAACCGGCCCTTTTGAGGGCAATCGTAATGCTGATCCGGCCCTTGATGACATTTGACACCCCTGCTATAGACTGATACATTGGTTTCTGAAGCCCCGTAAGCACAGGCTGAATATCAGTCAGTCAGCTGGTACTTTTAGATACCGGCCGAAATTCGCCCCGTGTGTATAGGTCCTTGTTTGACAGAAGCCGATCTCACGGGGGTGGCTTCTGTGGAACGAGCTTGCTGGAAAACCAGCATCAGCCAATGTTTGCGAGAGCTGACTGGTGGCTTCTGGTGGGGGGGTGGTCCCACTGTCAGAACACAATATCTCAATGGGGAGATCGGTGTACTAGCATTGCATCATTAGTACAGAGACCTCCTCATTTCAAAGCGGAGTTCCATCCAAGAGTTTTGATTGTCTCCCACCTCCCCCCCCCCCCCTCTGGTGCCCCATTTGGCACCTTTCGGGGTTGCGCAGGTGCCTGTTTTTTTTTTAAAGGTACCCCGTCTCCACTTCTGGGAGACCGGGCCGCAGAGAATTGCGTCAGCCTTCTGCCGGGCCAGTGAGAGAGCGCAGCATGCTATGCGCAGGAGGGACCTGGCTGTGAAGCCGAAAGGCTACACTGCCGGGTTCCCGTACCCGCAATGACGGCGGTAGCCGAGGCAAACACTGGCCGTCATGCTGACATCGCTGCACTCCAGGACAGGTAGGTGTCCTAATGTTAAGTCGCCATCTACAGTATGTGTAGCTGCTGACTTTTTTTTTTAATTGTCAAAGGGGGGGGGGGGGGCAGAACTTAAAGGGACACTAAAGTCAGGGCTTTTTAAAAAACAAAATAACAAACATGTTATACTTGCCTCCACTGTGCAGTTCGTTTTGCACAGAGTGGCCCGGAAAGCTGTCTTCTGGGGTCCCTCGGCGGCTGTCTGGGCTCCTCCTCGCAAAAGCTTTTCCTCCTTATGCGAGGGCGCTCGCATGGAGGAAAGCTTTTGCGAGCGCGCTCCCGTGATACAGCGGCGGCCATAGCCGCCGACTGTATCACTCGGCACCGCCCCCGGCGCGCCGCGTCATCCGCTCTGATTGACAGCAGCGCTAGCCAATGGCTGCGCTGCTATCAATCCGCCCAGCCTAGCCAATCAACGGCCAGGCTGGGAACAGAAGAGGACGACGTGGATGCGCCCGGGAGATTCGAACGGTCAGGTAAGTACAACGGGGGCTCGGGGGGGGGGGGGGCGGTGCTGTGAGATATTTTTTTACCTTAATGCATAGGATGCATTAAGGTAAAAAAACGTGTACCTTTACAACCCCTTTAAAGGGTCACTAAAGGAAAACATTTTTTTTTGCAGAAATGACTGTTTACATGGTATAGAGACATAAAAGTTAACTGATTCCTTTTCAAACTGATTAAAAATAGATCAAAATCAATCATATAATGTGCCTGCAGGTTAGTTTCACTTTTGAACTGGCTTCATGTTTCTGTGAAGTAGAAATAGACACACAGAACAAAAACAAACAAATCCAGGGCAGTGTTTTGTTTTTAAAATGAATCTGATTGGTTCTGGGAAGTTTTAGACACACAGTAATGACAGCTTAGACCACCGTGAGAAAGCTCCCAGCACTGTGGTTATAAGGAAACAGACAAGCAGGAAGTGTAGAGAACAGAGCAGGATTACAGCAACTTCAAAGCAAAAACTAACAATAAGGACATGAAACCAGTACTGCAGTAAGGTAAAGGAAGCTATTTAGCTAAAAAAAAAAAAATTCCTTTAGTGATCCTTTAAGACTTATGCTGGCCATACACTATACGGAAATTCGGCCGAAAATCGGTCGTTAAAGATCTTTTGTTTTTTGGCCAGTTGATGGGCACAAAATCGAAAATCGTTTGGACTTTTTTGAGCCGAAAAAACGAAGGACAAGTTTGGAAATTTTCTTACGAACGAACGATAAATCGGAAGGTTAATGTGTTTCCCGTCCGAACTTTCTGCCCTCGGTATATGTAAAAAAAAAAAATGTTAATTATTTATTTATACAACATAGAAATAGTGCAGCGCAAACAATACAATGTGATATAATATCTTGAATGGTGCTTATCAGGCACTAAATATCACAAATTTATGTGAAAATAAAAAATAAAAAATAAATAAAGAGTGGTATATTGCACCAATTAGTGATAAATTACACCAGTAAATAAGTGCATGGAATATCTTAAACAAATGTCCATATAATGATCTGTGCAAAAGATCCAATTTTCCAATTGATCTGATTAAAGTCCACCAGAGTGCAAATGTGATAAGGATTAATCCACTAATTAGATTGATCTAATTAAAATCCACCAGAGTGCAGACGTGATGAAAAAATAATACGGTGATCCCACCACCAAATGGGTATTCTACTATTACCTCCAGGAGAGACCACTGTTTTACCAGATGGTCATACTGCGCATAAATATCCAACAGGAAGCCCAGGAAAAGGATGTTATGTAGAATCCTCACATGTCAGGCATGATAATGGCAAAGCAAAAAGGGAAAAAAACAGACATCTAAGAGCTTCCATAAAAACCAGGGATTTATTGCAATTCAGGGCCCTGCTGAAGAAGTAATTTATTACGCAACGCGTCCGGGGACAGGGATGACTCGTACAGTCGCTCGCTCATGATCTGAACCTCTTCCTGAAGGAACCTCTCCGTCCGGTCCTTATGGTTTTCGTTGATGCTTTATATTTCCTCACCAAATGTGAGTAATCTGTATGCTGCATATTGCAATAAATCCCTGGTTTTTATGGAAGCTCTTAGATGTCTGTTTTTTTCCCTTTTTGCTTTGCCATTATCATGCCTGACATGTGAGGATTCTACATAACATCCTTTTCCTGGGCTTCCTGTTGGATATTTATGCGCAACAATGCTTTATTTTTTTTAAGGGGGTGGGGGGAAGTGTCAGTGAGTGTGGGGTGTTTTATTTTTTTATATTTCATTTTTTTTTTATTTATTGCAAACCCCCCCCCCCTTAACTCAGCCCTGTGGGGGGGGGGGGGGGGGTCTTTGGTGAGATATCAGGGGTCTTAACAGACCTCTGACATCTCCCCTCTCAGACTGGTAAAGGGACTAGGGACACAGATTCCCCAGTCCCTTTCTCTACAGCCTCAGCTGCACTGAAAATAAAAGGAGAGACGCCAGCGGCTTCTCTTCATTCATAAACTGAACCATCGTAATCACAGGAGGTTACGATGTTTCAGTTATGTGAATGTACAGAGTCCGTGATCACGGACTCTGTACATTCGGGAAAGGTAGGAGCAAGGAGGGGGGGCACGACGGCGGCAGCAAGGGGGGGGGGGGGGCACGACGGCGGCAGCAAGGGGGGGGCACGACGGCGGCAGCAAGGGGGGGAGGCGGCGGCAGGAGGGGGGGCACGACGGCGGCAGCAAGGAGAGGGGGGCACGACGGCGGTAGCAAGGAGGGGGGACACGGCGGGAGCATGGAAAAAGATGGCAGAATGGAGGGGGACAGCAGCAGAATGGAGGGGGACAGCAGCAGAATGGAGGGAGAATGGAGGGGGATACAAGGACAGTCAGCGGTGATCGGTGCTTGTAACTCCCCCACCACACTGATCACCCTGACTGTCCAAGTATCGGGTGAAGCATCAGGGCATTTGCCCCGAGTACAAGTACTCAGGCAAATGCTCGTTATCGGTACAACCCTAATTTGAACCCATAACTGGAATAAATGTTTTGTTTTACGTATTTACCCTAAAGCCTGTTTCAAAGTTGAACTCCAAAGAACACAATTTATTGCAGTTGTTTTTTTAGAATAATTGCATGCGTCTTACATACAAGTGTAAGTATCTAACCCTATTTTGAACCAGTTCAGTCTCCTGAATTCCCCTGCACAGCAGTACTTGGACTTGAAGAAGGATACAGCACTGGGCGCCAAGTGTGCTGAGAGAATGAGAAAGCAGCTAGAGCAGTCCCCGCAATGTCTGCACTCCCATGCTCTACCAGACCTTGACATCATTGAGACTAGAGCAGGATCCATAGACCTGCTCCGGATTTGAGGTCATCAAGGCACAGTCCACTGCTGGATCGTAGGGGAGCGCTGCCTGCCGGGGGAGATGGAGGATCATTTGCCAGCCAATATATTCTCATAGGGCATAGGCCAGTGATGGCGAACCTTGGCACTCCAGATGTTTTGAAACTACATTTCCCATGATGCTCCGCTACAATGCCTAGTGCATGAGCATCATGGGAAATGTAGTTCCGAAACATCTGGGGTGCCAAGGTTCGCCATCACTGGCATAGGCCATTTCCACCAGCCACAGACTTTTACAAATGGTCCAAATTATGTTTTTTTTTTTTTTTACAAACTCCCTGGAAATACGGAGGGTTGGCAACCCTGCTGGGGCTCATGAGATTGGTATTTCAGAAGGTGTTTCTGCCCCTCTCCACCCCCCATTAGAGGAGGGGATCCAGAGGAAAATGATGTAAAGTTGCAAAACTGTATATAGTCAGGCTTGATGCCAAACAAACTGAAAGATTAGGTTTGTAATTCACTTTATACATATTTTTTTATTTAGAGCTCGTAAATGCCAAGGAGGAGCTAACTGATTTGAAGTCCGTCACCGACAAATCCGCTCAAACCTTGCTGTGGACAGAGCTTTTCAGAGGTGAGATTCTACTGCTGAACCTGAAGTCTTTCTATCGAGGCCTAAAAGAGTTTTTTAACCACTTCAGTACCGGCCCATCGTCGTATGACGTCCACAGAGGGGATCTCTCATCCTGGGTGGACGTCATATGACGTCCTGGGCTTTGTGGGGGGATATCTGAATGATGGGTGCAGCTAGAGGCATCATTCAGATATCCATGTCTTCAGCCGGCGATCCTGCGTGCCATAAGAACGATCATAGCGGCGGGTTCTGCCACTTGATTGTTCTTATAGGTGGCGGGAGGGGCTCTCCCGTGCCATCGGGGGCCCGGAGAAGGAATCGTCCGGCGCAGGCAGAAAGCATAGAGATGACTGGTGACCAGATGGTCACCAGTCATCTCTATGACCGTCGGAGGCCCGGGCGTGATGTGATGACGTCACGCCCGGGTACCTGAAAGTAGACAAAGCCACGATTGCGGCTAGTGAGCAACACTGATCATGAGATCGGTGACATTTTTTTTCACCGATCTCATGGTTTCCAGCCTGGAGGAGAGATGTGGGGTCTTTTTGACCCCACATCTCTCCATAAAGAGGACCTGTCGCACACATTTCCTATTACAAGGGATGTTTACATCCCTTGTAATAGGAATCAAAATGACTACATTTTTTTTTTTTAAGACTTTTTTTTTTTTAAACAAAATGTTTTAAACTCCCCTGTCCCCAGTAGCTCGCGTGCAGAAACGAACGCACGCGCAAGTCCCGCCCACATATGTAAACGCTGTTTAAACCACATATGAGGGGTATCACCGCGTGCGTTCAGCAACAATTCTAGCATTAGACCTCCTCCTGTAAAAAAAAAAAAAATTCAAAGCATTGCCGATGGGAATTTTTCAAGTACAGAAGTTTGGCGCCATTCCATGAGTGTGCGCAATTTTAAAGCATGACATGTTGGGTATCTATTTACTCGGCGTAACATCATCTTTCATATTTAACAAAAAAATGGGCTAACTTTACGTTTTTTTTTTTTTATTCATGAAACAATTTGTTTCCAAAAAAAGGCGTTTGAAAAATTATTGCGCAAATACCGTGCAAGATAAATGTTGGTTTATTTCCTAGGGTGTCTGCTAAAAAAACCATATATAATGTTTGAGGGTTCTGAGTTATTTTTTAGCAAAAGAATGATGATTTGTACATGTAGGAGAGGAGAGCCAGAATAGGCCTGGTATGGAGGTGGGTATAAAAGCCCGGGACTGAAGGGGTTAAAGCAAACTCATGTACTTCTACCTGGCAGTGGCAAGTACTGAGACACTATAAGAATTACTTTTCTGCCATGCAAGGGGGCATATTGGGGTGTGTGTGTGTGTGTGTGTGTTTGTAACATAGTTATGTTTAGACACTGCAATCTAAAAGGGATATCTTGCATTTAATTTCCTGTCTTTGTATTGTGCTTGCATGTTACTATAGAGCCATTCACAGCCGTCCTTGCCCCAATGAAATTTGCACTTTAAATATTTCTTCCAAACTTGTTCACACCCTTGGGCTACTTTAGGCAGAAATGGGTTAACCACTTCAATACAGGGCACTTTTACGCTTCCTCCTGCCCTGGCCAGTTTTCCTCCCCTTTATTAATATTTATTTTTTTGCACTTTGAATGACAATTCCGCAGTCATGCAACACTGTACCCATATGGAATTTTTTGCATTTTTGTTCACACAACTAGATCTTTCTTTTGGTGGTATTTAATCGCCACTGTTTTTTTTTTGTTTTGCTATATATAAAAAAAGGCTTCAATTTTGAAAATAAATAAAATCTTCTGTTATACAATTTTGCTACTAAATATTTGTTTTTTAAATTTAGCCCAAAATGTATTCTGCTACATTATCTTTGGGGAAAAATTACCTAAATCCGTGTATATTCTGTATGAAAGTTATAGAGTCCACAAACTATGGTAGAGGTGTGTGTGTGTGTGTGTGTGTATATGTATATATATAGAGAGAGAGATATATATATATATATATATATATCTCTATCTCTATCTCTATCTGAGAGATATGTCTGTCTGTCTGTCTCCACTTCCTGCCCGGTCAATAGCAGATTGACGTCCGGGAAGTGGTTCTGAAATCCTGACTGGACGTTTGACGTCCTGCAGAATTTCATGCCGGCACACGCCTGTAGGGGTGATGCGGGGTGTCAGTCTGACACCCTGCATCTCCGATCTCGGTAAAGAGCCTCGGGGGGAGACTCTTTACCACGTGATCAGCCGTGTCCAATCACGGCTGATCGCGATGTAAACGGGAAGAGCCGTTGATGGCTCTTCCTCACTCACTGATAGACGTGAGTAGAGGAGAGACCCGATCTGCGGCTCTCCTGACAGAGGGGGGTTCGCTCTGATTGTTTATCAGCGCAGCCCTGCCTCGGATGCCCACAATGGACCACCAGGGAAGGGCAAATACAAAAAGGCAGTAAAAAAAATAAGAATATAAAAAGGCCAGTTAAAAAAAAAAAGATGCCAATCAGTGCCCACAAATGGGCACTGACTGGAAACATGGATCCATAAGTACCCACTAGTGCTGCCTATCATTGCCCATCAGTACCACCTCATCAGTGCCGCCATATCGGTGCCCGTAATTGAAAGAGAAAACTTATTTACAAAAAAAATAACAGATTTTTTTTTTTTTTTAAACGATTTTTTTTTCAAAAGTTTCAGTCTTTTTTATTTTTATTTTATTGTGTGTGTGTGTGTTGTTGCGCAAAAAATAAAAAATTGCAGGGTGATCAAATACCACCAAGAGACAGCTCTATTTGTGGGGGAAAAAAGGACGCCAATTTTGTTTGGGTACAGTGTAGCGCAATTGTCATTCAAAGTGCGACAGCGCTGAAAATTGGCTTGGGCGGGAAGGTGCGTAAGTGCCCCCCGGTATAGAAGTGGGGGGGATATATATATATTTCTCCTTCCTTCCTGCAAACATTTTCCCACAAGTACAGCTAGCCATATAAATATGTCCTGGTCTTCATGTAAACATTGTGCTGATACATAAATACATCAATGTTTACATGAGGACAAATACCTATTATTATTATTATTATTATTATTATTATTATTATTATTATTATATGACTGTTTTTTTTTATTTTTTTATTTTGTTGTTTTTTTTCATAGGAAAATCTCAGGTTCACTTAATGTTCTAGCGCTTAGAAGCCTCTTCTTTTTTTTTTTTTTTTTTATTTACAGGCTTGGGAATGACCCTCAGTTACATGTTCCGGGAGCCCGCCACTATAAACTACCCATTTGAGAAGGGTCCATTAAGTCCACGGTTCCGTGGGGAGCATGCACTTCGTAGATATCCATCAGGAGAGGAGCGCTGTATCGCCTGCAAGCTTTGTGAAGCCGTTTGCCCTGCTCAGGTATGTAGCGTTGCATCAATTATTATACAAGTCAATGACCTAAAATATTGTCTAACGTATACCTGTATAGACTTGCCCAACCAGCTCAGAGGATTTCTATCCTTCTTTTTTTTATACAGGTTTCTGGGGTGTAGTTAACTTTAAAGAATGCTCGTTCCCTAATCCGCCGAAACCATGTGTTCATTTTAAACCACTTGGTGCCCACGCTATACCTGAAAGATGGCTACAGCACAGGCTTCAATTGCCAGGTGGGCGTACATGAACCTCCTCCCATGCCTGCACAGATGGCTCACTTTGTGATCACGAGTCCTTGGGACTCGGCTGATCGCAGATCTGCGTAAAGGGCCAATCCTGGCATTTTACCACGTGATCAGCTGGCAGTCAATGCCAGCTGATCACATGATGTAAACGGAAACCATCAATCTGCTTTTTCTTTCCTCTTCTCACACTGACAGTGCGAGGAGAACAAAACGGCAGATTACCGCCTTTTGTAAAAGGGACTGTAACGGTCAGGGGTTAACGGCGTTTACGATCTTCCATTCCACCAACCCATGACAGCTTATCCGACACTCCACAATCCAGCAGACAGGACCCATTGGATTTCCCCCTGGAAAACGAGACACACAGAGCTGTTTCCAAACAGATAGCTTTTAATGACAAACTCAGGCTCTTTTTTTATACAGTTAGCAACTGTGACAGAACCCACTGTCACTGTGCGTTTTGGAAGGGACTGGGGGCGGGCCTCCTACCCACAGATTATGGCCCAGAAAATACTGGAGACCCAAAGACAAGCTAGCATTGAGATAATGTAATGCTACAGCCCCCCCCCCCCTTGTTGCTGTGCCTAATTGTGTTGGTTCATGACACATAGACAATGGTCTGGACTGGAGACATCTCTCCGTAGGGGATGTGTATTGAGAGGCTGCCTGCTTACCATAATCTCATAATGTTTATCTGTAGTCTGTTTTTAATGTACAAATGTTCAGTTCCCATTGGTTGTTCCTTGTCCCCCCTCCACTCTTAGACAAGGCTAAGGGGAGTCTCCCTGACTGTGTGTAAAACGGTATGTTTTGGATTTAACAAACAGTTTAAGCTCTGCATGTTTAACCCTTAACACCTGTGTGGATTGTCTCGTGATTGAGGGGTTAAGGGCTGGTTATGGTGAATCTGCAGGCTGCGGGTGCGTTTGGCGGATAGGAGACACAGGTCTGGCGGATGTGCCCACCTGGGGTATTCGAGATCCGTCACAGCAACCAAAAAGCATGCTGCAATAATCAAAGGGACAACGACACACTCCACCCACAACATCACACAATGGGTACTAACGAGGCCCCCTCAATACACATCTTTTGGAGACAAACTTTCTGGTGCCAGGTCTACATGAGTTAATTCCAATAGCTGACAAGGCAGACGTCATGACTCCGGCTCTTTTCACCTTCTATTTAATACACATTCCTTTAGTAAACATCAGTCAGACGTCTGACCTTTAGAGGGTGTTAAGTCACATCACCTATCATCAATAGACTTTCACACAATGCAGTGTCAATTAGCACAGCACCATGAAATATCTTAGGAGCTAGACTTAACACCTTAATAATGTGTCCCTACATTGAATCGCACTATTTTTGACTAGTTCTTCTAGTTCTGTCTGATTATTTATTTTTTTGAGACAGAGAAAGGGACTAGGGACACATGTTCCCCAGTCCCTTCTCAGCAGCATTAGCTGCGCTGAAAATTAATGGAGAGAAGACGGCATCTTCTCTTCATTCATAAACTGAAACATTGTAATCAGTTTACGATGTTTCAGTAATGTGAATAGACAGTCAGTGATAACTGACTCTGTACATTCAGAGCAGTAAGGAGCTGGATTTACCATCTCCTACCCCGCTCTCCATCCTGACAGTTCCAGGGGGGGGGGGGAGCATGGAGGGAGAGAGAGAAACACTGCGGGGGACACGCGGAGGGAGAGAGAGAAACACTGCGGGGGACACGCGGAGGGAGAGAGAGAGAGAGAAACACGGCGGGTGGGACACGCGGAGGGAGAGAGAAACACGGAGGGTGGGACACGCGGAGAGAGAGAGAGAGAAACACGGCGGGTGGGACACGCAGAGAAAGGGAGAGAGAAACACGGCGGGTGGGACACGTGGAGGGAGAGAGAGACACGGGGGGGTGGACACGCCGAGGGAGAGAGAGAAACACGGTGGGGGGGGACAAGGCGAGGGAGAGAGAAACGCGGGGGGGGGGGGACACGCGGAGGGAGAAACACTGCGGGGGACACGCGGAGGGAGAGAGAGAAACACTGCGGGGGACACGCGGAGGGAGAGAGAGAGAAACACGGAGGGTGGGACACGCGGAGGGAGAGAGAGAGAAACACGGCGGGTGGGACACGCAGAGAGAGGGAGAGAGAAACACGGCGGGTGGGACACGTGGAGGGAGAGAGAGACACGGGGGGGGGGGGGGACACGCCGAGGGAGAGAGAGAAACACGGTGGGGGGGGACAAGGCGAGGGAGAGAGAAACGCGGGGGGGGACACGCTGAGGGAGAAACACGGCGGGGGGGGGGGGGACACGGGGACTGAGGGAGAGAGAAACGCTGCGGGGGGGACACGCCGAGGGAGAGGGGGACACGCCGAGGGAGAGAGAAACACGGCGGGGGGGCGCGCCGAGGGAGAGAGAAACACGGCGGGGGGGACACGCCGAGGGAGAGGACACGCCGAGGGAGAGAGAAACACGGCGGGGGGGGCGCCGAGGGAGAGAGAAACACGCGGGGGGGACGCGCCGAGGGAGAGAGAAACACGGCGGGGGGGCACGCGCCGAGGGAGAGAGAAACACGGCGGGGGGGACGCACACGCCGAGGGAGAGAGAAACACGGCGGGGGGGACGCGCCGAGGGAGAGAGAAACACGGCGGGGGGGGCGCGCCGACACGGCGGGGGGGGGGCACACGCGGAGGGAGAGAGAAACACGGCGGGGGGGGGGGGCGCGCCGAGGGAGAGAGAAACACGGCGGGGGGGGGCGCGCCGACACGGCGGGGGGGGGGCACACGCGGAGGGAGGGAGAGAGAAACACGGCGGGGGGGGGGCGCGCCGAGGGAGAGAGAAACACGGCGGGGGGGGCGCACCGAGGGAGAGAGAAACACGGCGGGGGGCGCGCCGAGGGAGAGAGAAACACGGCGGGGGGGGCGCGCGAGGGAGAGAGAAACACGGCGGGGGGGGGCGCGCCGAGGGAGAGAGAAACACGGCGGGGGGGGGGCGCACCGAGGGAGAGAGAAACACGGCGGGGGGGGCGCGCCGAGGGAGAGAGAAACACGGCGGGGGGGGGGGCGCGCCGAGGGAGAGAGAAACACGGCGGGGGGGGGGCGCGAGGGAGAGAGAAACCGAGGGAGAGAGAGAAACACGGCGGGGGGGGGCGCGCCGAGGGAGAGAGAAACACGGCGGGGGGGGGGCGCCGAGGGAGAGAGAAACACGGCGGGGGGGGGCGCAGGGAGAGAGAAACCGAGGGAGAGAGAAACACGGCGGGGGGGGGGGCGCGCCGAGGGAGAGAGAGAAACACGGCGGGGGGGGCGCGCCGAGGGAGAGAGAAACACGGCGGGGGGGGGGCGCGCCGAGGGAGAGAGAAACACGGCGGGGGGGGGCGCGCCGAGGGAGAGAGAAACACGAGGAGAGAGAAACGGGGGGGGCGGCGGGGGGGGCGCGCCGAGGGAGAGAGAAACACGGCGGGGGGGGGGGCGCGCCGAGGGAGAGAGAAACACGGCGGGGGGGGCGCGCCGAGGGAGAGAGAAACACGGCGGGGGGGGCGCGCCGAGGGAGAGAGCGGGTGGGGGAAACACACGCCGAGAGAGAGAGAAACACGGCGGGGGGGGGGCGCGCCGAGAGAGAAACACGGCGGGGGGGGACACGCCGAGGGAGAGAGAAACACGGCGGGTGGGGGACACGCCGAGGGGGAGAAACACGAGAGAGAAACACGGCGGGGGGGACACGCCGAGGGGGAGAGACTGCAGCAAAATGGAGGGGGGCTGGAGAGGACACGACACAAATACTAGTATTGGTATCGGGACAACCCTCGTTGTAAAGTTTATACATCTCGGCTAAATTGGTCAGGGCTTCTAGGTTTCAAAGACATCTGGTTACAAGGGGGTTAAACAGTCCATATTTGTCCTACAAGAAGTAAAAACTGAATGTGTGCAAAAATGTCATGACAAGGAGCAGAAAATGTGTATGACTGCAGTGACAAAGCTTGCCTGGTCAGATGTCTTCAGCTTTACTAATTCCATCACATAATTTTTTATTTATTTTTCCCCCCAGGCCATCACAATTGAGGCGGAGCCTCGTGCAGATGGGAGTCGCAGGACCACAAGATATGACATCGACATGACTAAATGTATCTACTGTGGGTTTTGCCAGGAAGCCTGTCCTGTGGATGCCATTGTGGAGGTAAAACATGCCATGGTGGCCCTGAGCAGTAAAGAGGGTCACTGCTGATCAACTTTTATTGGCAAGAGGAATAGACACTGGCCGTCAGAGGAGGGCACAGCCTGTGTTGAGGGTGGCTGCTTTGCATTAAAAAAGATGGAGTGTACTAATTTTGAGTTGCACAGCTGTTAGAATAGATGGGGGGTGATCTCTATTAATTTAGTGTGGGGGGTGGGCACAATTTTAACCGTAACATCTTTTTTAACCACTTAACCCCAGGACCATATTGCTGCCCAGAGACCAGAGCACTTTTTGCGATTCGGCACTGCGTTGCTTTAACTGACAATTGTGCGACGTGGCTCCCAAACAAAATTGGCGATAAGTGTTTATTGGTTTGTGCTAAATCTAGAGCGTTTACAAAATAGGGGATAGTTTTATTGCAGTTTAATACATTTATTTATTTTTTTATTTTTTTTTTTTTTACTACTAATGGCGGCGATCAGCTTTTTTTTTTTTTTTTTGTGACTGCGACATTATGGTGGACACTTCGGACAATTTTGACACATTTTTGGACCATTGTCATTTTCTCAGCAAAAAATGCATTGTTTACTGTGAAAATGACAGTTGCAGTTTGGGAGTTAACCCCTTCAGCGCCCCCTTGTGGTTAAGTGTGACCTCATTTGTGTTTCTAACTTTAGGGGGTGTGGCTGTAGGTGTGACGTCATTGATTGGGTGTTCCCTTTTATAAGGAAACACAATCGATGACTGCGCCACAGTGAAGAACACAGCTCTCCCCATTTTTCAGCTCCGGCTTCACGGCCGGGCACCCACTGCGCATGCGCTCACGGCTTGCCGCTGATTGGACAGGCGATCGGCTAGGACCTGTCAGTGTCCTAGACGATCGCCTACGGGAGGGGCTGCAGTAAGGCGATTAAACCTAATCGCCTTACCAGCCCCTCGGAGGAAGTGAGACAGGAAGTCCCACTCCTCCTGAAGACCCCACTCCCCCCCCCCCCCCCCCCCAAAAAAATTACATGCCAAATGTGGCATGTAAGGGGGAGGGGAGTGGATTAAGTTACATTTTTGGGTGGAACTCCGCTTTAAAGGGCAACGTACAGGTACGTGGATGTGCCCAGCCGTGCCATTCTGCCGACGTATATCGGTGTGAAGGGGTCCTTAAGTGGTTAAAGCAGTTGTAAATGGGGGGGGGGGGGGGGAAATCACCTTAACGCAATCTATGCATTAAGGTGAAAAAACATCTGGTGTTGCCGGCCCATCTCCCGAGCCCTAGTTTCTTACCTGACCCGTTGAAAGCCCTGCGCGGTCCCAATTATCCTCTTCGCCGTTAAGGCTGGCCGCTGATTGGCTAGAGCGCATGGATTGAGAGCAGCGCAGCCATTGGCTGGCGCTGCTGTCAATCGCATCCAGTGGTGAGCCGAGGGGCGGGGGCCGAGTGATACAGTGAGCGGCTATGGCAATTAGTGACCACCATGCAAGCTCTCGCATGACTGAGGTGAGTTCTTGCGGGGAGGACCAGAGACAGCCACCGAGGGACCCCAGAAGACGTGGATCGGGGCCACTCTGTGCAAAACGAACTGCACAGTGGAGGTTAGTATCGCATGTTTGTTATTTTAAAACTTTGAATTTTTTTTTTTCCCTTTACAAACTCTTTAAATATTTAGGTTAAAAAAAGACACCAGTTCAACCAGTGGTGTGTGAGTGCGCTTGTGTTTGTCAGTAGTACATTGTGATCATTAGGTTGCCCATCTAATACCGTATATACTCGAATATAAGCCGAGGCACCTAATTTTACCTCAAGAAACTGGGAAAACGGATTGACTCGTGTATATGCCTCACTGTGCCCATGCCTCACTGTGCCCATGCCTCACTGTGCCCATGCCTCACTGTGCCCATGCCTCACTGTGCCCATGCCTCACTGTGCCCATGCCTCACTGTGCCCATGCCTCGACTGATGTTTAACATGGGAGTCTATGGAAGCGGTGCCGGGCTTTGAAAAATCGGTGCTCCTCAGCCGTAGGTCTCCCAGACAACAAACTTTGCACACTTGTAAAGGAGAAATGGGGGGCTACATGTGTGCAAAGTTCCGGGTCCAAGAGACCTACGACCGGTCGGAGCTGAAGAACGGGGAGAGCCGTGTGTAAACACACCTTCCCCGTTCTTCACTGTGGCGCCGTCATTGATCGTGTGATTATAGGGAAACACAATCAATGACGTCACACCTACAGCCACACCCCCCTACAGTTAGAAACACAGATGAGGTCACACATAACCCCTACAGCACCCCCTTGTGGTTAACTCCCAAACTGCAATTGTCATTTTCACAGTAAACAATGCAATTTAAATGCATTTTTTTTGCTGTGAAAATGACAATGTTCCCAAAAATGTGTCAAAATTGTCTGAAGTGTCCGCCATAATGTCGCAGTCATGAAAAAAAATCTCAGATCGCCGCCATTAGTAGTAAAAAATAAATTTAAAAATGCAATAAAACTATCCCCCATTTTGTAAACGCTATAAATTTTGTGCAAACCAATCGATAAACATTTATTGTGTTTTTGGTAAAAAAAAAAACGGGTAGAAGAATACGTATCGGCCTAAAAAAAAATGTTTTATCTATTTTTGGGGGATATTTATTATAGCAAAAGGTAAAAAAATATTGCATTTTTTTTTCAAAATTGTCGCTCTATTTTTGTTTATAGCGCAAAAACTAAAAACCGCAGAGGTGATCAAATACCACCAAAAGAAAGCACTATTTGTGGGGAAAAAGGGACGCCAGTTTTGTTCGTTTGGGAGCCACGTCACAGACCGTGCAATTCACAGTTAAAGCGACGCAGTGCCGAATCGCAAAAACTGGCCGGGTCCTTTACCTGCCTAAAGGTCCGGGTCTTAAGTGGTTAATACTGCTTTAAGATGCTTAGTAACTAAAGTGTTTTCTGTTTGGCCACTAGATGGCACCTCAGAGCATTGGTCAAGCAGAGTTACTTGCTACTCTTGGTGGCTAAAACTGTAGAACAGTTTAGAGCAGAGTGCTAGCTTACCAGTGAGTTTTAATGATGTGTTTACATTTTCTTCTATGGTAAACCTGTTTTGGGGAAAAACACGAAGGCCTGTCGGTGCTGCTCTTACTTGATGACTGCAGCTTGTCCCATAATGTGATAAAATGCACCACATACTAGTACAGTACTTTATGACAAACTTACCTTTTTAAATGGAGAGTTATCCTCCTAACAGCTTGATTAACCACTTAAGACCCGGACCTTTAGGCAGCTAAAGGACTCGGACAGTTTTTGAGATTCGGCACTGCGTCGCTTTAACAGACAATTGTGCGGCGTGGCTCCCAAACAAAATTTACGTCCTTTTCTTCACACAAATAGAGCTTTCTTTTGGTGGTATTTGATTACCTCTGCGGTCTTTAGTTGTTGCGCTATAAACAAAAATAGAGCGAAAATTTTGAAAAAAAAAATTGCATGCGCCGGCAACCCCATTCTGCTGACGTATGTCGGCGTGAAAAGGTCGGGTCCTTAAGTGGTTAAGAACACACTCCTGGCTTTCTGATTGGTGAGCAGTATGCTTTATTGTCCGAACAAGTGATTGCCCCAGAGCATGATTGGCTACTAGCATTGCGGTCTCCCTGCTTGAGTGTAGGGCCTAGACCAGGGGTCTCCAAACTGCGGCCCGAGGGCCAGATGTGGCCCTTTGCTAGCCTTTATGTGGCCCTTGGGGCACTATTCCTCCCACTGATGTGGGGCACTATTCCTTCCACTGATACCAACAAGGGGGCACTATTTCTTCTGCTAATATCAATGTTGGGATTCTATTCAGACCCCTGGCCTAGACAACTAATCGATTTATGAAATTAGTCGATTACAATTTTCATAATCGATTAATTGGCCAGTAACATAATGGGGTTAAAAAAAAAAAAATATTCCTTTATAGTACAAAAAAGCAAATCGCTCCTGTAAATATTACTTTCACTGTCCCACAGTAAAAAAAAATTAACCCCTTACAGTAGCGATTATTTGCTCTTTTTGTACTTTTTTTATTTTATTTTTTTTAAACCCCCATTATGTTGCTAAACATCTCAGACCGGGTCACACCTCTGTGTTTTTGGTGCTTTTTGCAGAAACACACTGCAGTTCATTTACATGTTTTCCTATGGGACACGTTTACATCCATGATTTTATTTTATTTTTTTCAGCTGCTGCGTATTTAGAAAGGGCAATATACTTCAATGGAGAAGCTGCAGAAAAGCATGTAATGCGTTTTGCGGCAATTCGTGTTTTGTAAACTGCTCAACAACAAATTGGCCCCCCAAAAAATTACATTATTTGTATTAATTGGGGCTGTTACTGATCAACATTTTTGTGTTCGTTTAATCGTGTGTTTTTTTTTAATTATTATTATTTATTTTTTGGCGATTAATCGACTAATTTCGATTAATTATAACGCACATACAGATCCAACTACTTTTAGCTGATCTCCTTGCAGGCCGACTCCCAGTGCAGCTCCAACCACTGGAAAAAATGGGTAGCAGGATACAAAAAACACACAAAGGCAGCGCTCGATGGGAATAGCATTAAAACTTTTATAGTCTTCAAGTAGGTAACAAAATAAATATTGCGCTGGAGATAAAATCGATGGAGCTACATAAACTGTAAAAATGGTGTGAGTAATACCGAACGGTAGCAAGAGCAGTCATAAAAACATGTAGCTAAGTATGATACTGGTATAATACTGTTTACGATACCACTGCTGAATCCAGATGAGGAGAGGATAACATCAGTCCGTCGGCATGTAGATGTCCCATAAAGGGGACTATCACAACTCCCAGTGGATGGCTGTAGAATCCCAGGGTGATGGAGGGAAGGTGATGGAGGGAAGGTGATGGAGGGAGGTGTAACAGCCCTTGGTGTGGCAGATAGTAAGGTCCCCCCCGGCATGCAGATATAAAGGCACAGCAAAGGAGCCCTTCAGATAGACATGGCAAGCCCCTCCGGTATCCGTGACGTCACCGGATCTCCGACGGAACTCCCTGAAGGCCCAGAAGCCGGTGGAGAGGTGAGTACCAATCAAAAGAATTTTAATCGATCAAAAAAAATTTAAGATTAATTGATGAATTAAAAGTCAATTCCCACAGCCCTAAAAAAAAAAATTTGTATTAATTGGTGTTTTTTATTTGGATATATGTCTGCATTTCAACTTCTGTCCCAGTGATATTATCTTGAATCCTAATTGTAAAAGACAGCCAGCAGCGGGACGGAATTCACGTTTGTCTGTTCCTTGCAGGGTCCCAACTTTGAGTTCAGCACGGAGACGCACGAGGAACTCCTGTACAACAAAGAGAAGCTTCTAAACAACGGTGACAAGTGGGAAGCTGAGATTGGCGCAAACATCCAGGCCGACTTTCTCTACCGCTGAGTCTTAACCGACTCCCTCGAACGTTCAAAATCAACTTTTTATGCACACAGAATACAAACCAATAAAAATCCGCCCTACAGTTTGGTCGTCATGCAGAGCACTTATTTTACATGTCCACTCCGTGGCAGGGGAAGCCCAGGCTGATGACTGGGGCCCTGCAGTGACACTGTCCTATCTATAGCCTTGAGGTGTACAGAGTGCTGTCCTGTTCATCAGTTCTTCCTCTTTATCCAAGGGGAGTCCGATGTGAGGGAACCACCAATCCTAATGCCACTTAAAGGTTTATGCTTCTTTTTTTCGTGTGTGTATGATTGCTGTGCAGGGAGCTGTAGCACTGTTGAAGCCCGTGGATTCATCTAAAGAGACCCTGTCAGTTTTGGAATGGTCATCATTTAGGTTTAGCCAATTTATGAAAATTCTTAGTATATGTTGTAATACTGTATTTATTGGCGTATAACACTCACTTTTTTTACCCTGAAAATCGAGGGTAAACTGTGGCTGCGTGTTATACCGAAACTTTCCTCTTAAAGTTAGGGTGCGTGTTATACGCCGATAAATACGGTAGCTCTTTTCAGGGGTTACCTTCTTTTGTTAGATGATGGTACCTACCCCTATGCTCTAAACCAGGCATCCTCAAACTACGGCCCTCCAGCTGTTGCGGAACTACAAATCCCATGAGGCATTGTGAAACTCTGACATTCACAGACATGACTGAGCGTGATGGGAAATGTAGTTCCTGAACAACTGGAGGGCCATAGTTTGAGGACCCCTGCTCTAAACCTTTCAATGAGGCAACACCTCTTTTATTAGATATGGTTGGTAGTAAATTAATTTACAAATGTTTTTGTAGCGCCATGTGATGCCACCTAATAGGCTTGTCCCGATACCAGTATCGAGACCGATACCGAGTATTTGCGGAAGTACTTGTTCTCCCGCAAATGCCCCCGATGCCTGAATAGAATACTTGCCCCCCGTCGCCGCTGCTGCCGCGTTAATCAGCGTTCGGGGAACATTACAGGCAGCTTTCGTTTGAATAGTTGTAATACCCTCCGTGTATAGACACTCCCCCTTGCTCGGGATTGGACGGATCCGTCCAATCCCGAGCAAGGGGGAGTGTCTATGCGCGGCGGGGATTACAACTATTCAAACGAAAGCTGCCTGTAATGTTCCCCGCACGCTGATTAACGCGGCGGCATTATCATCTACTAGGTATGGGGGGGACATGGCTGCGATATATGTATGGGGGGGGACATGGCTGCGATATATGTATGGGGGCGACATGGCTGCATTTGGGGACACATTTAAAAAAAAGTATCGGTATTCGGTATCGGCGAGTACATGAAAAAAAGTATCGGTACTTGTACTCGGTCCTAAAAAAGTGGTATCGGGACAACCCTACCACCTAATTTTACGTTGTAGAACGAGGCAACAAAACGGTTAACTTTGTAAACCACATCGCTCTTTTGTGTTTCTAAAAGCATGTGACGGTTCAGACTTTCATATATTATTTTCTGTTTTTTAAATCCTGGGCTAAATACAGCGTTTAGAAGAATAAACTTGTTTCCCTGCCAAAAGATTTGTAATTTTGCTCAGCCCTTTGTGTAATCCACATACATTCATTTGACACACTGCACACAACCTGCCCAACTCCAAGCTACATCCTATTTATCAAAAATGTCCCCCAGCCTGTGCTTAAAGCGGAGGTTCACACAAAATGTGAACCTCCACTTTTTCGATCCCCCTCCTGGTGTCACATTTGACACCTTTCAAGGGGGTTCAGATACCTGTCTGAGACAGGTGTTTGCACCACTTCCGGGTTCGGATCCCTGCGGGGAAACCCAGCCTGACACGTCATCTTCCCGTCACTGCTGTCTTCCGGGAAACACACTGTTCCCAGAAGACAGCGGGGACCAGTGAGGGCGCGCCGCCATCCTCGCGCATCACAGAGGATGGCGGCGGAAGCAGCCGAGGACCGAGCGATTGCTCAGCCTCGGCTGCTGACATCGCGGGCGCGCTGGACAGGTAAGTGTCCATTTTTTTTTAAAAGTCAGTATTTGTAGCTGCTGGCTTATTAAAAAAAAAAAATTTGGCCAAACCTCCGATTTTAAAAAAAGGAGGAAAGAAAACAAAAAGCATCTTTTGGCTTAGATCAGTGGTTCTCGACCTGGGGGTCGGATGATGATTTTACAGGGGTCACCGAATCCTAGGCAGTTCCAAAAGCCTGCACCACTCTCCTAGCCTTTTTGCCCACTCAGCCTCTTCGCAGGCGCCCATTCTGTTCATGGTATGGCTGGGGGGGCAGTGACTAGAGGTCAGATGAATATGAAGTGGGAGGGGCTGGAAGAGACCCTATCTCAGGGGTGGCCGGCAGAGCCCTCTGATGTGGTTGCGACCTCCTGCTCTGGAATGGTGGGTTGGCAAGCCCAGATCGCAGGTTGCCGACCCGCCATACCACAGCATCAGTGTTGTGAATGAAGCTGGTGGTAGAGAAAGAAAGCGGCTGCGGAGCAGAGCCCCATAAGCCGATACTTCCACTATAGCGCCAGCTTTTTACCACAGCAGTCTATGGCAAAGTTCAACTAATCCGCAGGATAGACACAGGTGCACTATGCTGCACTTGCGGTGTGGGTAAACCGCAGCACATCCGTGTAAAAGCAGCCTTTGTCCCTTTTCACACGATCAGCCAGACCAAATGGGACCCTCAATTCCTCTATAGAGCGACAGATGTCTGTTTACGCCCACCTACCTCCAATCCAAAAAACAGAAGGGAGTTCATACCCTTTCATCTGGGCCATGGGTCTTCAAACTATGGCCCTCCAGTTGTTCAGGAACTACAATTCCCATGATGCCTAGTCATGTCTGTGAATGCCAGTTTTCCAATGCCTCATGGGATGTGTAGTTCTGCAACATCTGGAGGGCCGTAGTTTGAGGATCCCTGATCTGGGCGGATCGAAGGGCCTATAGAGTAGCTGCGACCTGTCATCTGCCCATTCCGCTCATTGTGGCCCTCGACTGGTTACCAATGCCTCGTTTCCACTGCACGGATCGGGTCGGGTCAGTAATTTTGGAGCGGTTCGAATGGGACCGGTCTAATCGCGTGAGCGTTTCCACTGCAAATCGGACCGTGAGGGACCATTTAGGGTTTAAAAAAAATTCCTAGCGCATCCACCAATCAGTGAGATGTATTTGTAGGTCCGCCCTAACGGAACCGTTCCACTCTCTGGTCCCTCATCTGAAGCAGGACCCTTGCTGGTCCGGTACGGTTCGGTTTTACGGTACGCTTTCATGATGGAAAGTACCGTATCGAACCGATCCGCTCAGTGGAAACGAGGCACAAGTTGCTTAAGTGGCCCTCTGCCTTCAAAACGTTGGGCACCCCTGCCCTAGGGGCTCTCCTGATACGAGACGAGACGCCCCAAAGGGGTTTTAATATTGTACAAGTGGAAGGAACTCAGGGAGCTCTAAATGTTAATGAGTTAGAGGCGCAAATTACTTGTCTTTCCTTGGGTGCTGACAACCCACGCTACGAAAATAATTTTACTGTTAGGGATCCCAACAACTTGGGAAATTTTATCAAGGGGTCACGGCGCTAAAAGGTTGAGAACCACTGACCTAGATCAATCCAGAGTTGTTTCTCGCAGTACCTTTATTACACCACAAGGTGTCCTCAGTCTTCTAGGTTGAATGACACCCACTGTAGTGCAATGTGGAAGACTTGAGGATGCAGGACTTTGAGGGACTGAGGCGATCACCTCTGCACCAATTACTGTATTAATAAGGATGGACGATGACCTAGCCTGGGGAAGAGGAGGACCATAGGGTGTCACAAGACTGGAATGAAGACCTAGGAAAATGCATGTGTGTGTAATGTAATATATATATATATATATATATTAATATATACACACACAATTAGTAACAAAAGCTACTGAGGGACTTTACGGAAAGAAAAGGCAGCCCAGGTGCCAAACGAGACCTAGTTGCTGATTGGACTGTGGGTGAGCGGTACCATACTGCGGACTCCTTGTCTAATAGGCAGATTAAACAGGAAGCAGCGGTGACATTTTAAATGGGGAAATAGCGGTGAGACCTGCCATACAGTGTGCCAATAATGTGGTGATCACGGGGCTGGCTGAACATAATTATATTTATTTAAACTTTGTAATTGGCGGTTTCCTGGAGAATAAAAAATGAAATTCTGACCCAGTTGCCTGTGCTTCCATAGACACCGCATTGTGTTATAAGTTGGTTATTTTGATGCATCAAATCTACTAGAACGGTGATTTGGGCTTTCAGCGGGTTCTCATTTTGTGATTGGTTTGCTCCGGCCTCTAGAATTCTGGGAGGAAAGCTTTTGGCAGCTCCAGCAATAGCACTGCATATCTGTGCCTCTGCTGTAATATTATATTTCATAATAAAAATCTGATTTTGTTTGAATGTAAACTGTGTTCGTTTTGGCCTTATACCTGTACAACACCGGTGACAGTACCACAGTGGCGTATCTAGGGTATGGCAGCCATGGTAAGTGCCACGGGCGCCATATGAAGGGGGCGCTGCTGAGTGGCTGGGCAGCAAGGCACCTACAAGGGTCTGAGGGTCTCTTCTTTCCTTCTCCTGAGCATAGGCAGGATCCTCTTTTTGGCACTTTTGCTAATGGACAATAGACATGTGCATGCATTTTCGTCCGAAAATCAGTTTTTGTCGTTATCGTTTTAACAAACGAAAAGCGCAAGAAACTAAAACCGAAAGATCCGACATAAAAAAATGCTTTATTTTCGTTGCGGTAAAAATTCGATATAGAGAGATTCGACATTGTAGGGAAAAGATTCGACATTGTAGGGAAAAGATTCGACATTGTAGGGAAAAGATTCGACATTGTAAGGAAAAGATTCGACATTGTAAGGAAAAGATTCGACATTGTAAGGAAAAGATTCGACATTGTAAGGAAAAGATTCGACATTGTAAGGAAAAGATTCGACATTGTAAGGAAAAGATTCGACATTGTAAGGAAAAGATTCGACATTGTAAGGAAAAGATTCGACATTGTAAGGAAAAGATTCGACATTGTAAGGAAAAAATTCGACATTGTAAGGAAAAGATTCGACATTGTAAGGAAAAGATTCGACATTGTAAGGAAAAGATTCGACATTGTAAGGAAAAGATTCGACATCGTAGGGAAAAGATTCGACATTCTAGGGATTAGATTTCGATTTATGAGAAAATAGATTTGACATTATTACTAGTCATACAACATTAGAATTCTTGTAGGCGGAATATTGGACCGGAAATGTACGATTTAACGTTCCGTCAAATATTCTTTTGACCATTCGACAGAAACCAAGTATTATTGGTCTTTCGGACAAAAGCTATTCCCCAACGAAAAACGAAATAAATCGAAATGATTTTCGGGAGTATCTAAATAAATTTATTTTCCAAACGAAACAAAATATTCCAGTCTGCACATGTCTAATGGACAATGGCAGCGCTATCCCTGCTGCGTTCAGCGACAGCCCTCCCCTGTTCTCCCAGGCTCTCCTATTCAATCTGGTCGGATTGGTAGCGCACAAAGAAGGAAGAGGAACATCGGTTTCTTCCTCTCCTCTGTAAACACTGAGGCCTTAAGTGATGAAGATTTCATCACTTCCAGTATTGGTTCTGCATTTTCCTGGCCTTGGAGGGCAGAGGAGGGATCAGGGGTCTAATAAACCCCAGATTTCTCCATAAAGAGGATATGTCACTACCCAAGGTATCAGAAAGGGATGATAAATATCACTAGGTTTGTTAGCTGTTTTTTTTTTTTTTTTTTTTTGTTAAGGTTATCTGAAAGATGGGTTTCACACGTTTCGACAGGGGCGCAGTTTTAGTTCTTGCCATAGGTGCTATTTTCACTAGATACGCATCTGCAGTACCATGCTGGATCCACACTCCTCATAACGATTAAAAGCACGCCATTTACTTTTATTTGTCTTTTATTAACCACTTCAATACTGGGCTTTAACCACTTAAGCCCCGGACCAAAATGCAGCTAAAGGACCAGGCCCCTTTTTGCAAATTTGCACTGCGTCGCTTTAACTGACAATTGCGCGGTCGTGCGTCGTGGCTCTCAAACAAAATTGTCCTTTTTCCCCACAAATAGAGCTTTCTTTTGGTGGTATTTGATCACCTCTGCGGCTTTTATTTTTTGCGCTTTAAACAAAAATAGAGCGACAATTTTGAAAAAAAATGCAATATTTTTTGCTATAATAAATATCCCCCAAAAATATATATAACATTTATTTGTTTTCTCAGTTTAGGCCGATACGTATTCTACTACCTATTTTTGGTAAAAAAAAAAAATCGCAATAAGCGTTTATCGGTTGGTTTGCGCAAAATGTATAACGTTTACAAAATAGGGGATAGTTTTATTGCATTTTTATTGTTGTGTTTTTTTATTTATTTTTTACTACTAATGGCAGCGATCAGCGATTTTTTTCTTGTGACTGCGAAATTATGGCGGACACTTCGGATAATTTTCACACATTTTTGGGACAATTATCATTGTCGCAGCAAAAAATGCATTTAAATTGCATTTTGGGCGTTAACCCCTTCAGCGCCCTCTTGTGGTTATGTGTTCCCTAATGGGTGTTTACAACTGTAGGGGGGTGTGGCTGTAGGTGTGACGTCATCGATTATGTCCCCCCTATAAAATGGATGACACGATCGATGCAGCTGCCACATTGAAGCACGGGGAAGCTGTGTTTACACACAGCTCTCCCCGTTCTTCAGCTCCGGGGACCGATCGCGTGCCCGTGACCCACGGCTGGGTAGTAGTACAGAACGTACCTGTACGTGGATCTGCCAAGCTGTACCATTCTGCCAATGTATATGTGCAAGAGGTGGTCTTTAAGTGGTTAAAACCCACCTCCATACTGGGCCTATTCTGGCACTTCTCTCCTACATGTACAAATCATCATTCTTTTGCTAGAAAATTACTCAGAACCCCCAAACACTTTATGGGCCAGATTCAGGAACAGTTAGGCTGGCGGATCCAGTGATCCGCCAGCCTAACTGTGACTTTGAGCCGGCGTTTCTGTTTTCTGTAACCAGAAAACAAGAAACGCCGGGTTGAAGCTCCGATGCGAGCAGCGTATTGAGTTTCGCCATCGCATCGTTACTTCAACTTAAAAATGGCGCCGGGGGCGTTCCCGCCGATTTACGCTCAAAAAATATGTTAATGAGCGGAAATCGGCAATTCACGATCGAATTCCGGCGCGACGCAATGACGGTACGACGTTTCCGGACGGGATACGCGGCGCATTAGATATACCTACATGGGGTTGGAGTATCCTATGTTAGGTATAGGCGTCGTCATCGCGTCGGAAAAAAAAAAAAATCACGTCGCTTGCGTAAAAAGTTCATGAATGGGAATGTGACGTCATTGACGTTCATTCACAGAATTTGGAGTATGCGCACGGGGATGTTTGGACACTCGACGCATGCGCAGTACGTTGGCGGCGGGATCGCGCTTAGTTAGAATACTACACGCCCCGTACCCGCCCAATTTGAATTCCGCCGGCTCATTTGCGATGCGCTGCCGCAACTTTAGGAGCAAGTGCTTCCTGAATAACAGCACTTGCTCCTAAAATTTCAGCAGCGTAACGCAAATGAGATGCGTTACTCCAGAGCAAAGATGCTCTGATCTACCTGAATCTGGCCCTATATGTTTTTTTTAGCAGACACCCTAGGGAATAAAATGGCGGTCATTGCAACTTTTTATCTTGCATGGTATTTGCGCAATATTTTTTAAACACCTTTTTTTTTTTTTTTTTTTAAATTGTTTCATGAATTAAAAAATAACAAAACAGTAAAATTGGCCCCATTTTTTGGTAAAATATGAAAGATGACGTTACGCCGAGTAAATAGATACCTAACATGTCATGCTTTAAAATTGCGCACACTCATGGAAAGGCGCCCAACTTCGTTACGTAAAAATCTCCATAGGTGACGCTTTAATTTTTTTTACAGGTTACCAGTTACCAGTTTACCCACCCCCCTGTCACAGTGTCACTGATAGCAGTGATCATATATTTACTGATCACTGCAATTTAGTGTTAGTGTGACAGGCAGTTAGTGTTAGGTTCAGGGTAGCCCCCTACCCCCCCACCTGATAAAGGTTTAACTCCTTGATCACCGCCCTAGTTAACCCTTTCACCCCCTATTGCCAGTGTCACTAAGCGATCATTTTTCTGATCGCTGTATTAGTGTCACTGTTGCCGCTAGGTAGCTAGTTTTTTTTATATTGCGATTTATTTTATTTTATTTTTTTATTACTAAAGACATGTGGCTGAATACATTTTGGCCTAAATGTTTGACTAAAATTTAGTTTATTCGATCTTTCTTATAACAAAAAGTAGAAAATATAATTTTTTTTCCAAATTTTCGGTCTTTTTCCGTTTATTTTGCAAAAAATTAAAATCGCAGAGACAATGAAATACCATCAAAAGAAAGCTCTATTTGTGGGAAGAAAAGGACGCAAATTTTGTTTGGGAGCCACGACCGCGCAATTGTCTGTTAAAGCGACACAGTGCCGAATTGTAAAAACGCCTTTCAACATTTTCTAGCATATTGGTCCAGGGCTTAAGTGGTTAAATAGGCTCAAATCGCACCGCACTGAACTCCATGTGAATCGCACAGGAACACAAGTCGACACGTTCCTGTAGGCAGACTTTTTCTCCTCTAAATGACTCTACCCCCTTGCACTCCGAAACCTTCGGTAAAGTTATGTTTTGTTTTTGTCCTGCCCTATTCCTGCTCCATTATATAATCCACTCGCTCCCAATGACTTCAGAGAAAACATGGTGGCGTGGGACATTGCATATGGCAACTGTGGATTGGATTGTGCAATAAGACAACCCTGAATTTGCTGGGCAGATAAGCATGTGAATTGAGGACAACACAGCATAACATGGTACGGGAATTTTCAAGTTCCTCTTTAAAATTCCATGGAAGGGAAGAGCTAAATATTATGTTTCAGCAGGTAAAAAAAGATAAGGAATGTTTTTGATTCCATTTGAATAGGAGCAAATACAGTAGTAGGTGTTATCTAAATTTGGCTGCAAAAGTGGAAATCACTTTAATAGGACGTGCATTCCCTCGTCAGGGCGTGTGACTAAGCTGGCTCCCTTTATCTATATTACATAAGCACGTGTACCTTCACTATAGCGGATGTCTGTGGGAGTGCACCCCCTGGAGCATGTACTCCGCATCCACGTTGCAGAGAGCCGTGGTCACCGTGCAGGTACTGGAAGTCAAATACCAACTCCCTGTTAATGACATGATTTACCATCCTAAAAAAATAAAATTAAATTCCCTCCCTACTCCTTGGGTAGAGGACTGACAGTGTTCACAAGATTTCAGCAGATAGCTGAGGGTATTTGTACCTGTCTGTGGAGGTTCTGATTTATCCACATCATATTTAGTGTTGAGCGGAATACGCCATATTCGATTTTGCGATATTGCGCGAATATATAGAAGAATATTCGCTAATATCGAATATTCGTGATATTTTATCCAAAAAATTTTTTGCGAAATTTCACTAATGCGAAAATGATTGCCAAATTCTCATAAACGGAGATCATTTCCTGTATTACTAAACTAATATGCACTAAACACTAACTCTACACTAACTCTACTTAAAAGAAAGGAGAATAAGGGGGAAAAGAAGGGCGGAGAAGATAATCGCGCAATATTCCTACTGCGCGATTATCTTCTCCGCCCTTCTTTTGCATCAGAGCCAATCAGAATAACTTGAATATTCAGCAAAAGGAATATCGCACAATATTCCGTTTGCCAAATATTCGAGTTATTCTGATTGGCTCTGATGCAAAAGAAGGGCGCATCAGAGCCAATCAGAATAACTCGAATATTCGGCAAACGGAATATTGCTCGATTATCTTCTCCGCCCTTCTTTTGCATCAGAGCCAATCAGAATAACTCGAATATTCGGCAAAAGGAATATCGCGCAATATTCCTTTTGCCGAATATTCAAGTTATTCTGATTGGCTCTGATGCAAAAGAAGGGCGGAGAAGATAATCGTGCAATATTCCTTTTGCCGAATATTCAAGTTATTCTGATTGGCTCTGATGCAAAAGAAGGGCGGAGAAGATAATCGTGCAATATTCCTTTTGCCGAATATTCAAGTTATTCTGATTGGCTCTGATGCAAAAGAAGGGCGCATCAGAGCCAATCAGAATAACTCGAATATTCGGCAAAAGGAATATTGCGCGATTATCTTCTCCGCCCTTCTTTTGCATCAGAGCCAATCAGAATAACTTGAATATTCGGCAAAAGGAATATCGCGCAATATTCCTTTTGCCGAATATTCGAGTTATTCTGATTGGCTCTGATGCAAAAGAAGGGCCGAGTAGCTGATGCGATTCTTTTATGTTGCCGAAAATTCGCAATGCGAATTTTCGGCAACATAAAAGAATCGCATCAGCTACTCGGCCCAGGGTCTCTCTCTAATCATACCAGCAATGCTTTTAGACGTCGATGGAGATCACTAGGATGTGATCTGTTTTAAAAATAAATTTGAAAAAATACGAATATTCGCCATAGCGAATATTCGCCGCAATATTCGAGTTATTCGCGAATACTCGAATATGCAATATTCGTAGCGAATATTCGCAATGCGAATATTCGTGAGCAACACTAATCATATTATGGCTAGTATACACAGGTATGCTGTGGTATCTGGCATCAAGCCATCAGTAGTAGATCCTTTAGGCCGGGTTCACACCTATGCGAATTGGTTGCGGTTTAAACCGCATCCAATATGCAGAACATTTCTAAATACATTGTTTTCAATGAGGCTAGTTCACATATGTGCGATGCATTCGCGATGCGCGTTGCCGGGAAAAACGTGTGCGTATTTTAGGCAGTGCGGCCCAGGTGTGAATTCAGTCCCATTATCTTCTATGGGTACGCAGCTGATTCGCAGATGTGGTCAGTTCTCTTCAGGATTTGTCTCATTCAGCCCAAAACACTTCTCCCCTGTAACTTCTCCCAGGTCTCCAAATTTGCAGCTAAAACTGAGCTAATCTGCTGAACACTTGTTATCTCTCTGCAAACAGGGCCGTTTGAAGAAATTTGGGGGCCCAAGCAAAATGAGGGCCCCAAGCACCCCCCCCCCCCACACACACAAAGCCTACATTAGCGCTACACTAATTTTTTACTTACTCCTCCCCTTCCCTAGTCCCTATGTTTTTCTATTCTCACCTCCCCTTCTTCCCTGTAGGCTGCCACTGTAGCGTGGCTGAGTTCCTCTTCCTCCTGTCAGTCCTCCTGTCAGTCCGGTGTTCTATCATTATGGGTCCCCAGTCCCCTATCAGGTAATTCCCAGGCTGGGCCGGTTACTGCGCGGTACAGGAGATTCAGTTTCCTGTTCCCGGTTGGACTGACAGGAAGTGAGCACTCAGGGCCAGATTCTCAGAGACGTTACGCCTGTGTAATTGGATATGCGCGGTGTAATTGTAAATGTGCGCCGTCTTATCGATGCGCCATAAACACAGAACCACATACGCCAGAAAATCTGCTTCGCCTGAGCGGTGAAAATGTTTTAAACTAGCGCGGCGTAGGCACATAGTTACGCATTGCGCATCTTCAGCTCCCATTGAATTATCATGCAAATATGCAAATGAGGGAGATGCATTCATTCATTCATTCATTCAGGCTACGTGTGGTGCGCGTAACACGAAAGCCTGGAGTAAACTTAACCCTCATAAAAGCACGGGTAACTTTGCTCAAGTCCGTGTGCAAGTCAGCTGGAGAGCAACTACAGCAGCACCATAACGGACGAGCTGAGCAATCACACTTACTGGACAACACATTCGTATGCCAACATGCCAGGGCCAGCCATGGTCTTATCACTACTAATGTATGCAGAGGAAGAGGAGCATAGAAGGAGGAGGAGGGGGGCACGTGAGAGGATCTACCGAGCGCGCATGAGCCTCTTTGGCATGGGTGATGAGGAGGTGTATCGCATCTTCAGATTCACCCCTGCTGCCATCCTGGAAATAACCACAGCCCTGCAGGATGACATCACCAGCCCAACACACCACTCACATGCACTGCAGCCACTGGTGAAGGTACTGGCAACACTCCATTTCCTGGCCAGTGGATCATTCCAGCGTACAAGTGGAGTTGTGGCTGGGATGTCACAAACCAGCATGAGCAGATGTCTGCACCAGGTTATCCCCGCAATCCTCAGACTAATGTCCCATCACATCATCAGACCCACCACTGAGCAACTGCGGCAGAAGGCAATGACAGATTTCTACAGACTTGCCAGATTCCCACGCACCATCGGGGCCATTGATTGCACACATGTGGCCCTACAGCCCCCCGTGCCACAGAGCACATTTACCGCAATCGGAAGCATTGGCACTCCATCAACGTACAGGTGATAGCTGATGCCAAATACCTCATATGGCACGTCCGTGCCAAAGGCCCCCGGATCCAGCCATGACAGCTTCATATACCGTCAAAGCAACATCCCAGCAGATTTCGAACAGAACATGTATGGGGACAGCTGGCTGGTTGGTGAGTGACATGGGTGGCAGGCATGACTGTCCCCCCCCCATGATGCTGACATCAGAAGGGGCACATGCATGACTAACATCCTCCTATCTTTTCCCTTCCAGGTGATGCGGCATATGTACTTGGACCCCATTTATGACTCCTTTCCGGAATCCCCAAACCAGAGGAGAGAGAAGATACAATGAAGCACACATCAAAACCCGTGCAATGGTTGAGCGCACATTTGGACTCCTGAAGTCCCGTTTCCGATGCCTGGATAGGTCCGGGGGTGCCCTCTTGTATTCCCCAAACTTTGTGTGTCAGATCATCGGTGCATGTTTCATTCTGCACAACATTGCCATGAGAAAGGGCCTGCAGATTGCCCTACGTGATGACCTGACCCCCCAACCAGACAGCCCCCCCCCCCCCTGCCAGACGAGACCTCGTCTGCTGATGGAAGAGCAGTCAGGAGTTGCCTCGTGTTACGAATCTTTGACCGTTAAACACACACAATCATCATGGCACACAGACAATGCATGCATGCACACCACTGATGTCCCTAGATCACACATACCCCACATCCACATCACATTGGATTAGCCCAAGTCCAGCATGTAGGACTTGGGAGCAGCAACGCCGCGTCAAGGCCCCAATGATGTTGCTGTCCATTCGCACGTCATTCACACAGCCGTGGGGATAACTTCTCCCCAACGGCCGAGGGTGACACCCCTTACTGGCAGGAGTGCCACCCCCACATTCACACACCATTCACACTGCACCGTGTGCAGTATCAAGAAAAAAAAAGAAAAGCTCTTGACCAGAGCAAAAAATAACATAAAGCTCTTCACCAGAGCAAAATGAAAATATAAAGCTCTTCACCAGAGCAAAACGAAAATATAAATCTCTTCACCAGAGCAAGAAATAACATTAAAAAAATTACTTGGCCTGGCGTGGGCTTTGCCTGGTGCCAAGGCTCCTGGCCCTCACTTGCCTGGGGGCAGCCTCAGGTGGGGGTGGGAGGGTGGGGTATCAGGTTGAGGAGTAGCATCCCCACGTCCCTCCCTGGCTGCCTGCATGCCCTCCAAGGCGACCGCTATGCGGGTCTGCACAGCAGTCTGCTCCTGGACTGCAAGCCGCAGGGCTTTGACCTCCCCCACAAGGTCTGAGGTGGTCGCCTGCAGCTCCCCCAGGCTGGTGACCGTCGCTGCGCTGTTGCCAGCGACATCTAGGATGGCATCCGTTAGGTGTCCCGAGGAGGCCAGGCTGTCGGCCAGGCGCCTTATCTCCCCAACAACCTCTGCAAGGTGCCGATTCTGCTGGTCCTGCTGCCTGGCCAGCTGTTCTGGCATGATCTTGGCAACACCCCTCGTCTTCCTAGTCGCCTTCCTAGGAGTGGCTGGTTACCTGGCATATGGGGATGATGTTGAGGGGCCAGAGATGAGGGGGATGGAATCGGAGGGACTGGAGAGGTTGGGGTTGGACACTGATGGGCTGGAGCTATATGGGGTTGGTGGCTTGGGCTGGTCCGGGCAACCCATGGTCCTCCTCCAAAACCAGGTAGAGCTCCTGGTCCTGGTCGACAAGCTCCTCCTCAACCACCTCCTCCGTAGAGGTGTGCCCACTTCCCTCCAACAAGGCCTCTTCCAGGGGGGCAGCCAGAGGGACTGGATGCTCGGGGGATGGATCCTGACGGGCCCTGGCAGCAACAGATGGCCCCGCTCCGTCCTGCACATCTGTGGATGACACAAAAGATACACTTGGCACATGTTCCCCTCCACCCCCACACATGTTACACAACAGATAGTATATAAAACACACCTACCTGTCCTCATGGCTGGCTTTTCAGACTCGTAGCCCCCGACTCCCTCCACCGGCTCCCTCTGCAGGCAGCGGGCGACCACCTTCTCCTCCACAGTAAGGCGGACGTTGCAGGGTGGGCCCCCTCCAGTGCCCCTGGCATGGCGTGAAATCGTTGCCAGTTTGCCCTTCACGAGACGCCGCAGGTCATTCATTTTTTTTTTAATGTCCTGTGGTGTCCGGATCTCGTGTGAGAGGGCATTCACCTGGCAAGCCACCTTCATCAGGATTTCATCCCTCCGGGTCTTGCTGGTCCGCGCACTGTCAGCACCATGGAGCCGGGAATCATACTTTTCCATGGCCGCAATGACGATGGCCCTCTCCTCTGGTGAGAATTTCTTCTTTCTCCTGTCCTTCCCAATAGCAGGATGGTCATGCAAAAGATTTCCTGTGTCAATCCAAAAAATGGGAGACTTTTGGGCTGCACGGGGCCATTGTGTGGGCGCATTATATACACAGCGCTGGCGAATCGTAGGGAGGCTTTGCCCATGCGCAGAAGGCATCCACGCCACGGCGCGGGTCATCCACGTCATGGCGCGGGTCATCCACGTCACGGCGCATGCTCCGTTCGCCCCGGCGTTCATTTGCATGGGGTCACGCTTCATTAGAATGCAACACGCCCACTTCCCTCCTACTTTGGACTTGCGCCGACTGACGCCGATGAATTTCCGCTACGCTGGTGCATCTTGGAGCGCATTTGCTGCGAGAATACGGTACTTGCCTCTCCGCGTTACGTCGGCGTAGTGCATCTGAGATGCGCTACGCCTGCATAAATATGCGCGCATCTACGAGAATCTTGCCCTCAGTGTGCACTTCCTGTCAGTCCGGGCAGGAACAAGAAACTGAATCTCCTGTACCATGCACGCTACCCGGCCAGACTGACAGGACTCCAGGAGGAAGGAAGAGGAGCTTGGCCATGTTATAGCCTGGGAAGGGGAAGTTGGAGGCCCCAGGCCAGCTCGGGGCCCCAAGCAATTGTTTGTTTTGCCTGTCCTGTAGCGACAGGCCTGTCTGCATAGATAAGAGAGCTGAAATTCGCACCATCGCATCCTCCCAGTAAGTTCAATTTCAAGGTCACCGACTGACAGCTGAAGTGTACCTGTCATGTGGCGTGGTGACCGGATCCCCGGTGGTTCATCCAGGCCTTGCAGACCACCTCTGTCTCTGGGTTCTCCCGAGCCGATGCCCTACCGTTCAGCTCCCGCTTAGGATCTGGGACCCAGCAAGCCGCTAGGGCCCCTCTTTGCATCAGAATGAAGTTCCGCTTGGTACGCAACCTCGGCCAGACGGGCCTCGATGGCGGGGCCCATGGATGCGCGCACCCTGAAGGTGGATGCCGCACCCGGCATAGCACAACTCTCACAGGCGACTGCCCCAGATATACCCTCCTGCCAGCATGTCCAGAGAAAGAACCGCTCCTCTGATTGGCTGCTAGGAGAAGGTGGGTCTGTCAGAACCCCTTCTAGCGCCGACTATCACCCAGGGGTAATAACCCCCCCCCCCCCCCCTGGCATGCAGACTGACCTACAAGGCAGTTCCAAAACTGGCACCAACCCGAATTTAGGCAATTTGTGAACGGGCGCAACTTAACTTTCCAATTCCCCACGTAACGCCCCGCAAATAGGGGGGGGGGGGGGCTACAGTTGTAAAAAAATTATCGTGTGTGGGCTTTAACAACGTGAAAAATCCCAGCATGCTCAGAAGCAAGTTATGAGACGGGATCGTTCTGGTAAAACTACCGTTTGCAACGGAGTAAGCACATTCATCACGCTGTAACAGACAGAAAAGCGTGAATCGTCTTTTACTAACACGAAATCAACTAAATCAGCCCAAAGGGTGGCGTCATCCACATGGAACTTCCCTTTTATAGTGCCGTCGTACTTGTTGTACGTCATCGCGCTTTGCTAGAGCATTTTTTTTTCCCACAATCGTGTGTAGGCAAGGCCGTTTTAATGATCGGGTTGAAAAAAACATTGTTTTTTCTAGACCCTTAAAAACTTTGGCCCAGATTCACAGAGCAATTACGCCTGTCTAACTGGTGTTGGACAGGAGTAACTTCAAATTTCGCGCGCCGTATCACTAGTTTGAATCCTCAAACCATGATACGGCGGCTTCAGGCTTCGATCCGAGAGGCTTACGTCTTCGTAAGCCTTCGGATCTACGCTGCGATATTTTTGCGGCCGCTGGGAGGAGTCCGCGTGGTTTTCAGCGTCGGGAAATGCAAATGACTTTTTACGGCGATCCACGAAGATACGAGTGGTCTTCGCAATCGCTTACGTCATTTTTTTGCTACGTACTGTTAGACCAGCTATTTGCTGGTCTAACGGTGCGTAGCCCATGTTAAGTATGGCCGACGATCCCACGTCGAATTTAATTTTTTTTTTTTTTTTTACGTAACTCGTTCGGGAATAGGAATGTCCGTAAACGACGCTACTCAAACAACGAATGATGTAACAACGTGATTTCGCGCAATGCACGGCGGGAAATTTCTGAACGGAGCATGCGCAGTTCGATCGCCGCGGGAACGCGCCTATTTTAAATGCTTCACGCATAGATGGATTGCGCCGGGAGAAATACACTACGCTGCCGTAGTTTACTGGACAAAATCTACCGGGATTCCACGTAGAGCCAGGTAAAATACGGCGGCGTAGTGTATTTCTGATACTCTACGCGAATCTAATTGTATGTGAATCTGCCTTTGTTTTTTAGAACCCAAAAAACGGCTGTGTGTACGCGGCATGAGACTAAAACGAAAACACTTTCAAAAGACTAAAATGGGACCAAAATGCCATTATAGTCCTAAGGCTAAGACTAAAACACATCGAAATTTGCTGCCAAAATAAACACTGCAACACACATGATGTAAAATAAAAATGTGATTCTTTAGAGCAGGCTACCGTCTTCCATTGCTCAGTGGTCTAATTCTGATGCTTACATGCCCATTGTAGGCATTTTTGGCTGTGGACATGGGTCAGCATGGGTCTAGTCATTATAATTTGGCCCATGTCAAAGTCGCACAAATACTTACACTTGCTAATTTTTTCCTGATTTCAACACATCAAGGCAGGGGACAACAGGTTCACTTGCAACCTAATATATCCCACTCACTTTCAGATGCCATTGTAAAGAAAAAATCCATGTTATTCACTTTACCTATGTAGCGCCCTCCCCTATTTGGCGGAGCGTTACGCTAAAGTTAGTAGGGAATGGGAGAGTTAAGTTGCTCCCACTCACAACTTGGTTAAGTTTGGGCTGCTGTCAGTTTAGAACTGCTTTCTAGGCCAGTCTGCATGCTAGGGGAGGTGTTTTTACCCCTGGGTGACAGTTGGCGCTAGAAGGGGTTCTGACAGACCCACTTTCTCCCAGCAACCAATCAGAGGAGGATTTTCCCTCTGGACATGCTGGTGGGGGAGTATATCTGTGGCAGACGGCTGAGTGAAGCGTGAGACTTCTACGCATTCCAGGTGCGGCATCCACCTTCAGGGTGCGCGCATCCATGGGCTCCGCCGCCGAGGCCTGCCTGGCCGAGCGGAGCTTCACCCTGACATCGAAAGGAGCCCCAGCGGCTTGCTGGGTCCCAGATCCTATACTTGGAGCTGTACGGTGGGGGATTGGCTCGGGAGACCCAAAGGCAGAGGTTGTCCGCGAGGCCTAGGCGAACCACTGGGGAGCCGGTCATCACTATATGACAGGTACACTTCAGTTGTCCTCTGATGACCCTGGAGAAGTGATTTACTGGGAGGATCCATTAGTTCTACCCCTTTGAAAATTATGGAAATTCCTCAGGCCTGTGGCAGAGGCCCTAATTCCTCCCAGTGGAAGGCCTGCCAGGCCCAAGTTAAACGCCTGTCCGGGGCACTTTACCCACTCAGGCGGGAGTGGCGACGACTAAGTGTGACTGTACTGAGAGCAAGCTGCTCTCTATAATATCCAAGGCCTGATACTGCAGTTTTTTTCCGCTCATCAACCTTTCTCTATAGTGTGCCATGTTGATGTTGGCCATGTTGGACCTTGGAATAAAACGTTGAAAACGCACTCTGATGTCTGGACATTCACTTCATTCAATTTCCACAAGTATTCACCCCTAGACAAGTATAATTGGTAACTTAATACGCGGACCCCGAAATCAACCAGCGGCTCCTTCGGGGGTGAGCGCTACAGTGGTCATGATGCTATGGCTGATTGGTGTAGATGCCCCTATAGCAGGGCCAGATTAAGAACATCATGGGCCTGGTGCTGAGGATTTTGGTGGGGCCTTTTATAAATAATAAATAAATGTGTGGGAATGACATCAACGCAGCCCGGCCAAGGCAAGTGACCAAAGGCACAGAACCCAGAAGGAAGGCCGGGTGAAGATGGAAGCGCCTGGGCCCCGCCTAATTCATCACAGCGCAGCACTGGAGGGCTCAGTCCGACAATTTAAGTGTACCCTAATGTGCTAATATGCTGTGCATACTTGTACATTGTGGCATAACCTACCCCAGGGCCTCTAAAAAGTAGTAATGTCAGGAAACTTTACTACCGCTTTAATATCACAGGATCCCAGGAACCTCTCATGAGGCCCCCTACTGACCCAGTGGCCCTTGGGCAGTGCCTAAGTGCTTAGTTGCCAACATTTAAAAAATATTTTCAGGGACACTTTTTTTCACAAGTGCTATATTTAGAGTAGCTGAGATCCCCTATGTTCCTCTATACATTACAGTAGTAATCACAAAATGAAATGGGTACTAATAATGGGGCAGAACAAATATGAGAACTGAGATTTCCTTTAGTTGAAATAACAAAAGTGTGTCCATTCTAGAGCTGGTAACATTGAGGGTATTCAGTATCATTTTAAAGAACTGTTTTTGTGGGTAAGCGACATAGGGGAGGAGTATGGATGGTATATAAGTGGGAAATATGTGCAGGTGAGGGAGAGGAATGTGAAGGGTCTAACATTGGGCACTGTGAACAGGAGAGGAGTGTGGATAGTATGACAGTGAGCACTATGTACAGGAGAGGAGTGTGGAGAGTATGACAGTGAGCACTATGTATAGGAGAGGAGTGTGGAGGGTATGACAGTGAGCACTATGTATAGGAGAGGAGTGTGGAGGGTATGACAGTGAGCACTATGTACAGGAGAGGAGTGTGGAGAGTATGACAGTGGGCACTATGTACAGGAGAGGAGTGTGGAGAGTATGACAGTGGGCACTATGTACAGGAGAGGAGTGTGGAGGGTATGACAGTGAGCACTATGTATAGGAGAGGAGTGTGGAGGGTATGACAGTGAGCACTATGTACAGGAGAGGAGTGTGGAGAGTATGACAGTGGGCAGTATGTACAGGAGAGGAGTGTGGAGAGTATGACAGTGGGCACTATGTACAGGAGAGGAGTGTGGAAAGTATGACAGTGGGCACTATGTACAGGAGAGGAGTGTGGAAAGTATGACAGTGGGCACAATGTATAGGAGTGGAAGGATGTTTAGGGACTGCGTAGTGGTTAAGCGGGTCATACATGGATTGAAATTACACCAATTATGCAGAGACCAGCCATAGTCGATCTATGTATGGGCTAGCTGGTTTTACACAAGTCAATCTAATAATCGACTTGAGTACAACCAGCCTGTTTTTCCCAAAACAATCAGTGCTGCCAGCTATAGTTAGCAACACTGATCATTGTACTCACTGGCAGAACACAATAACACTGCAGGAGTGATTCCCCATCCACAGGTCAGCAGGTGAGAGGGTGTGTGGGACAGGCTGGGGAGAGATAGCAGTCAGTGGCTGGGAAGGCCCTGGCTAGTATCAGAGCCAGATACACACAGGTTACATACGTCGCGATCGTTAGAGTGAGAGCAATAATTCTAGCACTGGACCTCCTCTGTAACTCTAAACATGTAACCTAAAAAAAGTTTAAGGCCGCGTACACACGAGGGGATATGTCCGCTGAAAACGGTCCGATGGACCGTTTCAGCAGACATCTCCGCTCGTGTGTATGGGCTAGCGGACAGATTTCTCCACCCGACAGATTTCAAAGCATGCTTTGAAATCTATCCGGTGGGAATCTGTCCGCCCGACATGTCTGCTGGTTAGTACACTTACCAGCAGACATGTCGGCTCCCACCACCGCCGCGCCGCTGCCGAATGGATTCGGCGCATGCGCGGAAGTGTTTTACTTCCTGGTGCGGTGACGTGGCGGTGACGCGGCGGCGTCAACGTCACCGCCGCGTCACCGCCACGTCACCGCGCCGTCCGGCGGCGGGGAATTTGATCCGATGGTGTGTACACGCCATCGGATCAAACTCCCGATCGGACATATCCGATGGAAATGGTCCGCGGACCGTTTTCATCGGATATATCCGATCGTCTGTACGCCGCCTAAAGCATCGCTTAGGATACCAAAAAAAAAAAATCGTGCTAACTTTAGTGTTTTTTTTTAATGTATGAAACAGTTTATTTCCAAAAAAAACATGTTTGAAAAATTGCTGCGCAAATACAGTACCGTGCTAGAGCTGCACAATTAATCGTTAAAAAATCGTGATCTCGATTCAACCCCCCTGACATCTCCAATGCAGAGTTTGCTGATTCTTTCATATAACAAGTGGAGAGACTTTCAGCTGTCAAAAGAAAATATCTGGGCAGTCTGCCAAGTTCTTGGCAGGAAACATTGTAACTAACGCTTTCTTCTTATATCAAAGGGATAAACTTCTGTGTGTAAAGAAAAAATCCTGCCAAGTTTGTAACAACATGAAACATTGTAACCAAGATCTTAGATCAAACTTCTGTGTGTAAATGCAAGAAATGTAACCACTTAAAGTCCAACACTTGTTTCTTAAGTTAAAAAGCAATATTTTTTGCTAGAAAATTACTTGAAACCCCCAAACATTATATATATTTTAGCAGAGACTCTAGGGAATTAAATGGCAATTGCTGCAATATTTTATGTCACGCTGCATTTGCCTACTTCAATGAATAATAAAAACCATAAAAACAAAACAGTAAAGTTAGCCCATTTTTTTTCATTTTAATGTGAAAGATGATGTTACGCCACATGAATCGTGAGAGAATTGCGCAGCTCTATACTGTGCAACATAAAAAGTTGCAAAGACCACCATAGAGTAATTTTCTAGCAAAAAACAAATGATGATTTTTTTTCTCAGTCTGCTGCAGTGTGTCAGCTTGTATTTATACTGGCCGCTCTGTATGAAGCTTCTGACAGGCTGTGCATGCAGGCCCGTATCTCCGGACCCATACATGATAGCCATCCCATATTTTGACCGGTTGTGGGGTAGGTATTCAACTGCCTACCCCCCAAATGTGGGGTTTCTGTGACCTATGGTGGTCGAGCTACAACCCCCGAAGTCGATCTTTTTTTTTTGGGCAAATGGGCCTATCTTGAGAAAGGGGCCTGGAGCTGCAGCTCCAACAGCCCCTATGTTAATCCGGCCCTGCCCTATAGTGGCAGTCACATCACATACCTTTACAGGATCATTTAGGGTCACCAACCCTGTCCTCAGGGCCCACTAACAGGTCATGTTTTATGTATTACCTTGGGGAGACGCAGACTAGCCACATGCCGACCAGCCGCCGTCATTCTACGGCGGCAGGTCGGCACTCCTGAGCGAGAGCCCGTCATGCTACGTCGGCTCTTTCGCGGCCAGTAGGGGGCGCGTGCGCGATTGCTCGTTACAGAGCGGGGAACGGGAGCTTGTTCCTGTCAGCGGAATGTATGAACAGAAGATCAGTGATTTCCCCTAGTGAGGCCACCCCCCCAATACAGTTAGAACACACCAGGAACACACTTAACCCCTTCCCTGCCCCCTAGTGTTAACCCCTTCACTGCCAATGGCATTTTTATAGTAATACAATGCATTTTTATAGCATTGATCGCTAAAAAAATGCCAATGGTCCCAAAAATGTGTCAAAAGTGTCCGAAGTGTCCACCATAATGTGGCAGTACTGAAAAAAAAAACGCTGATCGCCACCATTACTAGTAAAAAAATAAAATAATAAAAATGCCATAAAACGACCCCCTATTTTGTAAACGCAATAACTTTTGCGCAAACCAATCAATAAATGCTAATTGTGATTTTTTTTTTACGAAAAATATGTAGAAGAATACGTATCGTCCTAAACTGAGGAAAAAAACTTTTTTTAATATATTTTTGGGGGATATTTATTACAGAAAAAAGTAAAAAAATATTGCATTTTTTTTAAAATAGTCGCTCTATTTTTGTTTATAGCGCAAAAAATAAAAACCGCAGAGATGACCAAATACCACCAAAAGAAAGCTCTATTTGTGGGAAAAAAAGGACGCTAATTTTGTTTGGGAGCCACGTCGCACGACTGCGCAATTGTCAGTTAAAACGACGCAGTGCCGAATCACAAAAAGTGCTCTGGTCTTTGGACAGCAATATGGTCCGGGGCTAAAGTGGTTAAAATACTGCAATCACTGAGCAGCAAATAATATCACCTGTGATGTATTTCAGTTATCTTGCAAACCTGGCCTGTTAGTGGGCCCTGCAGGACAGGAGTCGATGACCACTGATTTAGGGGGAGAAATTCGTTAATTCAGACTGTTTGTTTTTCGAACAGTTAATGGGCACAAAATCGATAATCGTTTGGACCTTTTTGAGCCAAAAAAACCGAAGGACAAGTTTGGAAATTTTCTGCCGAACGAACGATAAATCGGAAGGTTAATGTGTTTCCCGTCCGCACTTTCTGCACTAGGTATATGTTAAAAAAAAGAACCAATTTTTTTTTATGTCCACTAAACGATTTATCAGTCATTACATGATGGCACTATTGTTTGCGCTCACGACCGAACGTTCGTTTTTCAAAAGTTTGTTTGGACGATTTTTCGTAGAGTGTATGGCCAGCATTCGAATAGGCAGTATTCGGCAGGTATTATCGACCACAAAATGCAACCCATTGAAGTGAATAGGGCTGCGCCACAACTGTGAACCAAATGCCAGGTTCATGGTTATGGAACGGTATTTCCCACTCAAGATCTCTGTTATGCTGCCAGAAAATATATATATATCAGGAGGCAGCTGTATTATCTCTTCAATGCTTGGCAGCTGCTCTTGTAATGTTCTCTAAAAAGTGATCTGCTGCAGCTTGCTTTTAAGATGGGCGGTAAGGGCAACCACCCGTGTGAACAAGACCTAATGAAGTATGTTCCATATCATGTAGCCTGCTGCTTCCTGTATAAATCTTTATGGCGACGCTCGGTCCCCTTTCTGAATTTCCACCGTGACAGGGGTTGATACCTTTGGGACTTTGGGCTGAGTGGCATTCAAAACAGGGACCCACCTCATTTTCCCCTCTCATCCATTGAGAGAGGTCTATACGTTGTTTACACTGACTGTTACACAATCTCTAAATGGGGGAGCAGAGGCGTATCTAGTGAAAATAGCGCCTATGGCAAGAACTAAAACTGCGCCCCTGTCGAAACATGTGAAACCCATGTTTTAAACAGTGTTGAGCGGAATACGCCATATTCGATTTCGCGATATTTCACGAATATATAGAAGAATATTCGTGATATTTTATCCAAAAAAAAATTTTGCAAAATTTTGCTAATGCGAATGCGAAATTGATTGCGAAATTCTCGTCCGCGCATGCGCATGCGCGCGAACAACACACGAAAACGGAGATCATTTCCTGGATTACTAAACTAATATGCACTAAACACTAACTCTACTTACACAAACTTATATGACTAAACTAAAGCTAATTTTTTTTTTTTTATACACAAAACACAGAAGGGCAGAGAAAGTATTCGCGAATATTCGGCAACATAAAAGGATCGCCTCAGCTACTCAGCCCAGGGTCTCTAATCATACCAGCAATGCTTTTAGACGTCGATGGAGATCTGTTTTAAAAATACATTTGAAAAAAATACGAATATTCGCAATAGCGAATATTCACCGCGATATTCGAGTTATTCGCGAATACTCGAATATGCAATATTCGTAACGAATATTCGCAATGCGAATATTCGTGAGCAACACTAGTTTTAAATAACCTTAACAAAAAAAAAAAAAAACAGCTAACAAACCTAGTGAAATTTATCATCTCTTGTGATACCTTGGGTAGTGACATATCCTCTCTATGAAAAAAATCTGGGGTTTATTAGACCCCTGATTGCTCCTCTGCTCTCCAAGGCCAAGGTAAATGCAGAACCAATAAGGCCTCAGTTTTTACAGATGAGAGGAAGAAACTGTTCCTCCTTCTTCTTTGTGCACCGCCAATATAACCAGATGGAATGGGAGAGCCTGGGAGAACAGGGGAGGGCTGTGGCTGAACGCAGCAGGGATAGCGCTGCCATTGTTCATTAGCAAAGGTGCCAAAAAGAGGATCCTGCCTATACTCAGGAGGAGGGAAGAAGAGACCCTCGGACCCTGGTAGGTGCCTTGCTGCCCAGCCACTCAGCAGCGCCCCCTTCATATGGCACCCGTGGCACTTGCCATGGCTGCCATACCCTAGATACGCCACTGTGGGGGAGAGAGTCCCGTCATTCATCTGACTCTTCTCCATTCATGTTACATTCAGTGTAAACAATACAAGGGCTTTTCTCAATGGATGAGAGGGGAGGATGAGGCAGGTCCCTGTCTTGAATGCAACTCAACCCAAAGTCCCAAGATACTGTAGCACTACCCCCGAAGGAGCTGCTGGTTTGTTTTGGGTGGCATGTTACCTCTATTTCCTCGCCGTCTAGGGTATCAGATGAGAGTTGATAAAAGTTCAATGTCCACACTTTAGACTTCTTTTTATTTTATTTATTTGCTGAACTTGGTAAAAGAATAAAATAAGTATTTGAAGAGGTGGAAGGGTAATAGGTAATAGGTTCAGGTGTACTACTTCTGTCCGGAAACACTCCTGTTTCCAGTGACACAGCTTTCGTCGCCACTCTAGCCAGAGTGGGTTTTGTGCAACCGGATAGGCCTCTCTCACTAGCCCAGCAGCCAGGATAGCACACAGAAATTTGGTAAAGTCTCTGCTACAGACATTCCTTCACATAGAGGTCCAAAATCATCTCACACAGGATTCAGCACCCGGATTTCTCCTGATTAACTTCTTGCAAACTTAAAACTGAGGCGGCGTACACACGACCGAGGTTCTCGCTGGAAACCAGCGAGAACCTCGCTGGAAGCTGCATTCCAGCATGGACCTCGGCCGTGTGTACACAGAGCGCTCGCCCCGCCCGTCGGGAATCCCGTCGAGCGAAAAGAGAGAACGCTCTCTTTTTGCTCGACGGCCCGCCTGGATGAATGGCTGGTTGCCATTCCCGACGGGCGGGTCGCCGATTTTGACGGCCGGCAGAGAACCGTGCTCTGCCGTGTGTACGCGGCTTGACAGGCGACCATCATTCAGCCTTTCAGTAATAGTGCGTCCTTCGATAAAGTTCAAGGCCTCTCCTAAAATACCAGCCTCGTGCTCGGTGCTCTCCCAGGTAGGTTCTTAATCGAGTGGCTTCCTCCCTCAGGACGGACAGCACAGGAGCACTCTGCAAACGTAGACCCAGTCTGACTACCAGGCCTACTTAGTAGATCACAACCCCGGACCAACGTGGTCCCGGAGCCAGGAACACATAAACACACACCCCCAGCCAGGAGGGCCACACACGGGGGGTGGTGGGACGACCCCTGTCCAGTGGCGTCTGTCCCTTAAGTACTCCACCCCAGCATGCACAGCGGGACGATCAACCCCCACTGATTGGTTGCCGAAGGGAAACACCTTGACCTGACTGCTGCCACCCTTGGCCTGGAGTGGTAACGGCACCCCAGACAACAATAGTGGTCACTCACAGTACAGCCATGGCTGGAACAGAGGCCCAAAATTTTGAAAAAAATCATACAGTCTGAGTAACTAACTCTCAGATTACCCTCTAAATTTAAAGCAGCACCGGCTAGAAAGTACCCTTGTTCAGGAAGAGAACTCGGCATCACTGTTGGGGGGGGGGAAGAGGCGGGGTGGACCCCTGTCTTGAATGTAGTTCAGCCCAAAGGCCCAGTTATTAAACCCTTCATGCTTGAAATTCAGCAACAGGAAGAGGACCGGGCACCCTATTACAAACTGTACATCATTACAAGTAAGTGATATGACTGCAGCTCTAGGGGGAAACAAATTTGACCAAACTTTAGCTTTAAACTCTAGCGCCATTTTTATGGTGTAAAGCAGTGGTTCTCAACCTCAGTCCTCAGGTACTCCCCACAGGCCATGTTTGCGGGTTTTCCGTTATCTTGCACAGGTGCTTTAAATCAATGGCTTGGTATTTTGGACAGCTATTTTATCTAAGAGAAATTCCCAAAACATGGCCTGTTGGGTAGCGTGACCAGATTTTTTAAATAAAATCTAAGGACATATTTTTTTTTTATTAGTAATGGCAGCAACCAGCGGCTCTCTGCCCATCGCCGCGCCGCCCGCCTCACAGCCTGTCTTACTCTACGGGCCGCGGCTACTACAGGGTGGGGAGCAGAGGAAGATCACTCTGCCAGGGAAGGCAAAGAGATAAACAGGCAGATAGCTTGCCGGAATTTGAGCCAAGGCAGAAGAACATGCGAGCGGAGATGAATGGGTATGTGTCCGGAACTTAAGAAATATTACCTCCGCTCCGACCAGCACATGATCATCAGAAAGGGGCACAGATAATGGAAAAAAATACACTCCCCTAAGCTAGTAGGAGCAGCAAAGCATTGACTGTCTTTGAAATTGCCCCAGCCCCTGTTTAAATCCAATCTGGGGACAAAATCAGGGACAGACTTGGTCTGGGGACAATGTCCTCAATCCGGGGACTGTCCCCTGAAACCAGGGATGTCTGGTCACCCTAAGGTTGGGGGTATTTTAGGACTGAGGTTGAGAACCACTGGTGTAAAGCATAAAAAAAACCCCTCTTGTTAATAACCGTTCCCTTCTACAGCCAAAGGGTGGGGGAACTGTACAACTGCAGAAAAAGAGTTAATACATCTGTATACAGAAAGGGCTCTTTACAGTAAGAGCTGTGAAGCTAGTTTTAGCCAACTCAATAGATTGCTTTATGAGTGGGTTGAATGTGTTTCCTAATGCACAAAATATTTAATATTTATAAGTAACTACTCTATAGAATTGGTGTAGTTTGTAGTTTTGTGTGTGCATGAAGGCATCCAAAGTTGCAAATTACGTACCGTATTTGCCGGCGTATAAGACGACTTTTTGGATGCCATAAAATGTATCCAAAGTCGGGGGTCGTCTTATACGCCGGATCTGTCTCCGTCAGGCTGCGGGCATCCATGATTAAAAAGCCGCGCCTCCTCCTCAGACTGTTCCCTGATAGGCGGAACACTCATTTTCCCAGCAGGGCCTTTGTTCAGCGGTATGCCTATCTCGGATGCCTTCTCATCCTTGGACGAGAGGACGTCTGTGATAGGCGGAACACTGAACAGAGGCCCCGCTGGGAAAATGAGTGTCCCGCCTATCACGGAACAGTCTGAGAAGAAGGCGCAGCTTTTGAATCATGGATGCCCGCAGCCGGAAACATGGATGCCCATAGCAACAAAAATAAGGTAGGGAGATCGTCTTGGCCGGCACAGTAGAGGCATGGGATGGACAGTGGAGGCATGGGATGGACAGTGGAGGCATGGGATTGGAACAGTGGGGGCATGGAATGGCACAGTGAGGGCATGGAATGGCACAGTGAGGCATGTAATGGCACGGCTCAGTGGAGCATGTAATGGAATGGCACAGTGGGGCATGTAATGGAATGGCACAGTGAGATTTGAAAAAAGCCTGTTTCTGTCAGCGGTTGTTGCTGTCAGTGGTTGTTCTGGCTACCCCTCAGCTTCCAGACTAGTAGGAAGGGGGCACAGTGGGGGCATGAAATGGCACAGTGGGGGCATGGAATGGCACAGTGGGGGCATGGCACAGTGGCGCATGTAATGGAATGGCACAGTGGGGCATGTAATGGAATGGCACAGTGGGGCATGTAATGGAATGGCACGGCACACTGAGGCATGTAATGGCGCGGCACAGTGGGGCATGTAATGGAATGGCACAGTGAGATTTGAAAAAAGCCTGTTTCTGTCAGCGGTTGTTCCTGTCAGCAGTTGTTCTGGCTACCCCTCAGCTTCCAGACTAGTAGGAAGGGGGTATTATACGGCGAGTATATCCCAAAACCAAAAATTTTCCTGGAAAAATAGGGGGTCGTCTTATACGCCCAGTCATCTTATACGCCGGCAAATACGGTACTCAGGCTCTGCTTCCTCTTTTGTGGTATTATACAATCGTTCTACTTTTCATAATACAAGTCTATGAGTCCGCCCAAGCATTGAAAACAATGTACTGTCCATGTGGTGGATATCAGGACAGTAATTGTACTGAACCACTAAGAGCTCCCTCTGGAGGTTAAACTACTTTCCTGGCGCCAGACATGGCAGCATACATATGATATAGCCCCGCCCCTATATCCACCCACAGGACACGTTTAACTCTCTAAAAAACTCTGACTGAGAGCTACCTCCCCCATTTTTTTCCTACAATCTGAATTGGATTTGGAGCTCAGTTTGCTTAAGGTGAAAAGTTCTGTCATCTTGGCTTTTACCCAAAAGAAATGGGCAGCAGACCTGCTGATGGATCACTTCATGGGAGGTACTTGGACTGCGCCCTCCCAAAAGAAATAGGTTCCCTTAATGGAACCTGGCAGTAGTCCTCAATTTTCTAGCAAACCCTCATTGTACTCTTGACAGAACACTGTTCTTTATGGGAGATCTCCTTAAAATCGGCTTTTCTATTAGCCATGATTTCGGGGGGAAAGTGCGTCGACTCCAAAATGTGGGTGCTTCCAGCCTTCCCAGCGCAATCAGATGCCGATCTGCACAAGTTGGAAAATCTAAAGTCCTCAAAGCCTATCTCGGGCTACTTCTACATTCAGAATGTTTAAGATTTAAAGAGTAAGTAGCTTCGGCCCGAACCATCTCGGCCTGAATCGTGAAAATATTCACTGGGCATGTGGAGCCGGTAAGGATCCTCCAGAGGTGGTTAGAGCTCATCGCTCAACCAGGGTGATTTCATCTTCTTGGACGGCACAGGCAGGGTTGTCTCTGTAGACCATCCATTCTCAACCAGGGTTCCGTGGAACCCTAGGGTTCCTTTCAGAGGTGGCTAGGGGTTCCTTGAGCTGTGGCTAATTTACCTCCTGTTTGATGGTGCCTACATAGTTCAGAGCCAATTCCACTTGGATCTTCATAGTTCTCTGTAAGGGGGGCATTCTAAGGGGGGCATTCTTACCACTACTGTAAATTAGGGCATTCTTCTCACTGATCACCAAAGTAAGGGGCATTGTTCACACAGAACCGCAGTGAATGGGTTTTATCAGGGGTTCCCCGAGACCTGAAAATTATTTTTAGGGTTCCCCAGCGGTAAAAAGGTTAAGAAAGGCTGCTGTAGACAGTCTGCAAAGAGGCTAGCTGGTCATCACATTATGGGCCAGATTCAGGTAGAGTTAGGCTGGAGTATCTGTGATACTCCAGCCTAACTGTCACTTTAAGCCGGCGTTTCTGTTTTCTGTAACCAGAAAACAAGAAACGCCGGGTTGGAGTTCCGATGCGATCGGCGCAATTGAATTTCGCCATCGCATCGCAACTTTATTTTAAAAATGGCGCCTGGGGCGTTCCCGCTGATTTACGCTGAAAAAATATGTTAATCAGCGGGACTCGGCAATTCACGAGCGTATTCGGGCGCGACGCAGTGACTTTCCGACGTTTCCGTAAGCGATACGCGGCGTAAAGATAAAGCAGCCCCCTAGTGGAGTATCCTATGTTAAAGCGGAGGTTCACCCTAAAAAACAACTATGTACCATGCCATCCTGCATATTAGCGTCAGCTACAGTATGCCTATATTTTATTTTTTTGCGCTGTACTTAAAGATTAATCTATTCGTCTGTTTCAGGCTACCGCGGGGTAATAGGCGTTCCTATCAAGAGGGGAACATGATTGACGGCCGGCTATGGCGCGTCACGCATTCCGAAAATAGCCGGAGTAGACTCGGCTCTTCACGGCGCCTGCGCACAGACTAGGAGCTGACTGCGCAGGTGCCCGTGTAGGACTCGGCTCTTCACGGCGCCTGCGCAGTCAGCTCCTAGTCTGTGCGCAGGCGCCATGAAGAGCCGAGTCCTACTCCGGCTATTTTCGGAACGCGTGACGCGCCATAGCCGGCCGTCAATCATGTTCCCCTCTTGATAGGAACGCCTATTTCCTGCCCGGAGTCTGAAACGAAAAAAACAGATTAAACTGTAAGTACAGCACAGAAAAAAAAATAAAGGCATACTGTAGCTCACGCTAGTATGCTGAATGTCAGTGGAGACAAAGATTTTTTATTTTTTTAGGGTGAACCCCCTCTTTAAGTATAGGCGTCGTCATCACGTCGGAAAAAAAAAATCGCGTCGCTTGAGTAAAACTTTCATGAATGGGGATGTGACGTCATTGACGTTCACTGACAGAATTTGGAGCATGCGCACTGGGATGCATTGACACTCGACGCATGCGCAGTACGTTCGCCGCGGGATCACGCTTAGTTTAAATAATACACGCCCCGTACCCGCCCAAATTGAATTCCGCCCGCTAATTTGCGATGCGCTGCCGCAACTTTAGGAGCAAGTGCTTCATGAATAACAGCACTTGCTCCTAAAATTTCAGCAGCGTAACGTAAATGAGAAGCGTTACTCCAGAGCAAAGATGCTCCCATCTACCTGAATCTGGCCCTATATGTTCTTAATACACCATAGGGTGGATCTAGCAGCTCTTACTACAGTAGAGTTTGGGAGGAAGTTTATCCAAGCCTATTTGTCTTTAAGTTTACAGCATTAAACCCTCCCTCTAGAAAGCTCTTCATGTATCATAGGTATGCTGCCATGTCTGGCGCCAGGAAAATGGAAAATTGTATCAAATACTTACCGTAATTTTCCTTTCCTGATGCCAAGACATGGCAGTATACGAACCCTCCCTCTGATCTTACTTTATATGGAGAATGGGGGGGTAGCCCTCAGTCAGAGTTTTATAGAGAGTTATCACGTGTCCTGTGGGTGGATATAGGGGCGGGGCTATATCATATGTATGCTGCCATGTCTTGGCATCAGGAAAAGAAAATTACGGTAAGTATTTGATACAATTTTCCATTTTTTACAGTACAATTTAAAAAAAGGGAGAGAAAGCACATATTCTTTTTTTTTTTCTTTTTTTATTATTGCATAACAAAATGAATTGCACTGCAACAAAAACATAAAATATACCCGGCCTCACTATAATACCAAGTACTTTCCCTTTAAGATAGAAGTGTTAGGAAAATGGCCCGAGTCTTTGTATATATTACAAGTTTCCTTTCAACATTTATATTAGCTTTAACTCGTTTTCACGCCTTCAAATTAAAAAGGAACTCTTTGGCACCCAATGGAACAGCATCGGGGGGGGGGGGGGAAGTGATGGCAGCGCAAATCCTACAGGCTCCACTAGGCAACCTGTAAGCAATAAAGCATATGGTTCTACTTTTAATTTGAGTGCATTCACCCTTTAAAATGAATCTATATTAAAGATTCGCTATAATTATATTTTGCCTGGAGCAAGTGTTTAGTAGTTTTCTTTCAAGTAAATGAAAATTTGCATCTAGTTCTCTATTTAGTTTAATGCTGCGTTCTCAGAAATGACCACTGAGGAATCGCAGGCATGCTTTCCTAAAAGCTTGGAAACCAAACATTAACCCTGTTTCCACTTCAAGTAGAAGTTGAAGCAACAGACAAAACTTGTTTTTTGGAGTTTTACGTTGTGGATAAAGTGTGGAAGAGTTAGAACTTCTTTTGGCCTCTGTGTCCCCATTGTAGAGTTTTCCCATTTACATCCTGTTGTGTCACCATGGGTGGAAGTGAAGAGAATCTTTCCATTAGGGGCTGAGCAATAAAAACATAAGGGAAAATGTAGAGCCTCCAGCAAGTTCATATTTCATGGGAAGTAGAAGAAAAGTGAGGGGTGCTGGATCTTCAGTGTAGGGCAGTGGTTCTCAACCTTTCTAGTACCGTGACCCCTTAATAAAATTTCCCAAGTTGTGGGGACCCCCAACAGTCAAATTATTTTCGTAGCGTGGGTTGTCACCACTCAAGGTAAGACAAGTAGGTTGCACCCCTAACCCATAGACATATAGCGCTCCCCAAGGTCCCCTCCACCCGTAAAGTATTAAAACCCCTTGGGGTACATTTTAGGATATACCACTCTCTTTTGTTCTCCTTTCTTTCCCTTTTATCTCTCTCTGTCCTAATTTCTTGTCGCCCTCCCATCCCTCTCTAGCCATCTTTCTTGTTCTTTCTCTTATACTTTCTCTCCCTTTTTCTTTGTTCCTCCCCCTCTATTCCTCTCCCTTCCATGTATTCTCTATTTGTATTCCTTCTCTTACTCCCTATTGGGGGTGGGATGAGTGGCAGTACTGGTGGGAAGTTGGGATTAGTGGCAGTGCTGGCGGGAAGTTGGGATGAGTGGCAGTACTGGTGGGAAGTTGAGATAAGTGGCAGTGCTGGCGGGAAGTTGGGATTAGTGGCAGTGCTGGCGGGAGGGGGGGGGGGGTGGGATCAGTTGCAGTGCTGGAGGGGTGGTGGGATCAGTGGCAGTGCTGGAGGGGTGGTGGGATTAGAGGCTGTGCTGGCGGGGGGATGGGATCAGTGGCAGCACTGGAGGAAGTTCTGATCAGCCAGTTTAGGTGCTCTTTATTAAGGTCATCTGCTGATCTGGGGGGGGGGGGGGCACAGCAAAAGTAAAATGTATAAAGTCTAGATTCAATTTTATTTAGCCTCTCATGTCATACTAATTGCCAAAATGCATTGGATTTTCAAGTGGAAGGAAAGCCTCACTATGACTATTCTTAGAAATGTTCCCTCCCCCACCTTTGACCTGCCTAACCTATATAAAATAGACCTGTCCACTTACCTATTGTTCTGCCTCCCCAATCTAAGAACTACAAGTGTTATCTCTATAACCAATCCAGTTTTGGTAACATAGCTGTAACTTACAGTCTCAGTAGAATTGGCAGATAGTGACTCAATCCAAATGACATCTTGCATATTGCAGAAAGCTTAATTCGAAAGCTTGTGCAGATCTACACAGATGACCCTCAGATAGGTAAAAAAAAAAATCATAGAGTGTTTTGCTCCAGCAATTGCACGTGTTCAGAACAAAAATTAAAGCTACGTTGAAAAGAGCTTGGGGCTAGCTATATAGAGTATCTCCCACCTATGGAGTGAGGAAGGGATCAAATTATTAAAGGGAAACAAACAGACAATGCATGTGTAACACAATACCTATTTTTAATCCTCTCCCGTCAACTCACATGATTGTGAGGACGCCAAAGGATGCTCCCCTTGTGCCGGCACAATGGCGTCATGCGCTGGCATGTACACGCACTGTCATGACACCATGGGATTTTATTGGGTGGCACACGTGATAGTTTGAGTTAGACTTTTCTAACATTTTAAGACTTAACCACTTCCTGCCCGGTCAATAGTCAATTGACGTCCGGGAAGTGGTTCTATAATCCTAACTGGACGTCTATTGACGTCCTGCAGGATTAAATGCCGACACGCGCCCGTGGGGGCGTGGGGGCGTGCAGCGCGGTGATTGGTGATGCGGAGTGTCAGTCTGACACCCTGCATCTCCGATCTCAGTAAAGAGCCTCCGGCGGAGGCTCTTTACCATGTGATCAGCCGTGTCCAATCACGGCTGATCACAATGTAAACAGGAAGAGCTGTTGATGCGACGCGAGTAGAGGAGAGCTGATCGAAGGCTCTCCTGACAGGAGGTTCGCACTAATTTTTTTTCAGCGTAGCTCCCCCTCGGATGCCAACACTGGACCACCAGGGAGTGCCCCCCAGTAACGAAACAAAAAAAAATTGGCAAAAAAAAAACGTTGAACACAATGGGCACTGAATGGGCACTGACTGGCAACATGGGCACTGACTGAAATGATGCCCAGCAATTTTTGAAACATAAAAAGTGCATTTTATATACAACTATATGGATCAGACTAAAATGAGGGACAGAGGGACATTGCTCCAAATCAGGGACAGTTGGGAGCTATGCTTATGTAGGAGGATTTGTTTCCTCTGTGTATCACCTGAGCATAGTCCCTTTACTGGGTATATGGACGGCTTTACAACCACTTTAAATGGCACCCCAAATGCATCTTGCAAACGTAGCTTGCTTGCAGCCATCAAACTGCACGCCACCGCAGCACCATGCATGCTTGCTCTACTTTTTGCACATTCTAATGCAGTTTGCCTTTAATTAAACGGGCTGCCCAAAAAGGACCGTGAGGGACCAGGCCGGGCGTTAGAATGTGAACCGGCCCCTAAATGAATATGGATTCATTCCTGGAGAATTTATTTTTATTTTGTTTAACCACTTAAGGACCGCCTCCTGCACATATACTTCGGCAGAATGGCACGGTCCGAAGCTCCATGACCACGGGACCCGCGGACCCGTTCTCCGCCGGAGTCCCGTGATCGGTCCCGGAGCTGAAGAACGGGGAGAGCTGTGTGTAAATCGATTGTGTGTTCCCTAATATACTAGGGAAACACAATCAATGACGTCACACCTACAGCCACACCCCCCTACAGTTAGAAACACAGATGAGGTCACACATAACCCCTTCAGCGCCCCCTTGTGGTTAACTCCCAAACTGCAATTGTAATTTTCACAGTAAACAATGCATTTTTAATGCATTTTTTGCTGTGAAAATGCCAATGGTCCAAAAAATGTGTCAAAATTGTCCGAAGTGTCCGCCATAATGTCGCTGTCACAAAAAAAATCGCTGATCGCCGCCATTAGTAGTAAAAAAAAAATTAATAATAAAAATGCGATAAAACTATCCCCTATTTTGTAAACGCCATAAATTTTGCGCAAACCAATCGATAAACACTTATTGCGATTTTTTTTATTTTTATTTTTTTTACCAAAAATAGGTAGAAGAATACATAATCGGCCTAAACTGAGGAAAAAACATATTTTTTATATATTTTTGAGGGATATTTATTATAGCAAAAAGTAAAAAATATTGCATTTTTTTTCAAAATTGTCGCTCTATTTTTGTTTATAGCGCAAAAAATAAAAACCACAGAGGTGATCAAATACCAGCAAAAGAAAGCTCTATTTGTGGGAAAAAAGGACACCAATTTTGTTTGGGAGCCACGTCGCACGACCGCGCAATTGTCAGTTAAAGCGACGCAGTGCCGAATCGCAATAACTAGCCAGGTCCTTTACCTGCCTAAAGGTCCGGGTCTTAAAGGAACACTTAAAGTCGGTTCACGCACAGGCGGCACGACTCCGGGGGCGGCTCTGAAAGTCATCCTGAGGACGACTCCAGAGGCGATTTGCAACACGACTTCTGTATGGAAGTCAATGCAAGTCGCCCCGAGCCGCCCCCGAAGTCGTACAGGGAGTAAATTTCTAAGTTAGAACGCTTCCATTGCATTACATGGGAGGCGACTCATAAGGCGGCTGAGCCGCCTGACGCGTCGCCCCAGTGTGAACCGACTCTAAGGCCTCGTACACACGAGTAAATCTATCTGTTCAATTCGGTCGGACCGACCGATTTGAACAGATCTGTCTGCTGGCATTTTGGTTTGCTCGCGTGTACACACGAGCAAACCAAAATCCCCGCCAGCAGACAGCGCGCTGACGTTTCGGTGACGTGGCGGTGACGTTGACGCCGCCACGTCACCGCACCAGGAAGTAAAACACTTCCGCGCATGCGTCGAAACCATTCGGCGCGTGTGCGAGAAGACATGTCTGCTGGTTAGCGTACTAACCAGCAGACATGTCGGGCGGACGGGTTCCCAGCCGACAGATTTCAAAGCATGCTTTGAAATCTGTCGGGTGGCCAAATCCGTCTGTTTGCCCGTACACACGATCGAATCTGTCTGCTGAAACGGTCTAGCAGACCGTTTCCAGCAGACAGATTTGATCGTGTGTACGAGGCCTAAAGGTTCTTTTTTATTAGATCAATTGATTGCTGTAAGCTAGAGCACTTAAATATCACTTACCTCGTTTTTCCTTTTGACCTCCAAAATACAGTAATCCAGGTTTGAAAATGCCATTTCCTGTCTCTCCTCTGGTTGCTTTCCACCAGCACCTGAGATGTTTTGCATGGTGGAAAGCAGAATGTGCTCACCCCCTCCCTATGACTACAGCCCTGCATGAAGACGCTCTCTTATCCCTCACAGGCATGGAGGCTAAGCCTAATGGGAACTGTAGTTCTAATTAGGCCATGATGTAGCAAGAATGAATGCGCACCGCAAACCAGGAAGTCAGTGAGAATAACGATTCAGGAGTGACTGAGGTGAATAAAACAGCTCAATTTCAACTGGTATCAAACTAGTTATACTGCAAAACATTACTTTTTACTTCATCAGCTACTGTCAGACTTTAATTTAGGAGTAAAATATTTTTGTCTTTACAAGCTCTTTATGGGCCAGATTCAGGTAGAGTTAGGCTGGAGTATCCATTGATCCGCCAGCCTAACTGTCACTTTAAGCTGGCGTTTTTGTTTTCTGTAACCAGAAAACAAGAAACGCCGGGTTGGAGTTCCGATGCGAGCAGCGTAAATGAATTTCGCCATCGCATCGTTACTTCAACTTAAAAATGGCGCCGGGGGCGTTCCCGCCGATTTACGCTCAAAAAATATGTTAATGAGCGGGAATCGGCAATTCACGAGCGAATTCGGGTGCGACGCAGTGACTTTACGACGTTTCCGGACGCGATACGCGGCGGCGTATAGATAAAGCAGCCCCCTAGTGGAGTATCCTATGTTAGGTATAGCCGTCGTCATCGCGTCGAAAAAAATAATAATCGCGTCGCTTGCGTAAAACGTTCATGAATGGGGATTTGACGTCATTGACGTTCACTGACAGAATTTGGAGCATGCGCACTGGGATGCATTGACACTCGACGCATGCGCAGTATGTTCGCCGCGGGATCACGCCTAGTTTAAATAATACACGCCCCGTACCCGCCCAATTTGAATTCCGCCGGCTCATTTTCGATACGCTGCCGCAACTTTAGGAGCAAGTGCTTCATAAATAACAGCACTTGCTCCTAAAATTTCGGCAGAGTAACGTAAATGAGATGCGTTACTCTGGAGTAAAGAAACTCCCATCTACCTGAATCTGGCCCTAAGTGGTTAATGTTTTGCCTTGCCTTAGTGTGCACATTGCTGAACATGTAAGAAAGCCTTCCCTTGTAGAGAGGAACATCATGTGATAAACGGCTGTATACTTGCCCAGGAGCACTGAGAAAAGCCTGCTGAAACTGTCTGCCATGGCCTATATATATGTTACAATTTTTAACCTTGAATCGTTGTGATTTTTCCCAGCAATATTAGGTGTTTAGACTGATTTTACAAGCTGTTTGGAGAACGTTTTTTTTTTCCCCAATAAGCCAAAAGGTGTGATTTATTTGAATACAGAAGTCAACCAGGGCATATTTTCTGTGCCTGAAAATTTCTAATTTTGAAAAATGTACCCTTCAGAACCCGCAGGGGTCAAACGTGAAGGTGGAAAATTAATAATGAATATCCATAAAAACGCAGGGCTTTACAAAAGCGTCCCGTCAACACAGCCGTCTCTCGCAGGTCTCTGTGGAATTTACGACGGAATTTATGGAGGCCGAAGCGGCGACTTCTAAAGGCGTTCCCGCCTGAGAACAAATGGGGCAATTACTGGTTCAGTTAATTACACAAGTTCACTCGCGCTCTGACAGGCAATATTCGTGTCTTTCGCACGGGGCATGTGAGGATTGAGGCCTAGTATATGAGTTTGAACGTTAACCAGCTCAACATGTTGTTTATAGGCCCGAGTGCTGGGCCTGGCACTTCACGATGCTGCCTGTATAACAACACCGCCGAATCACTCGTGTACATTCAACAATAAAGTTGGAGTTCGAAAAAGGAAAAAAAAAATATTTGTTTTGTTTTTTTGCCCTTCAATTTTGAAGGCAGCTGGAACATCTGGATTTCCTATCCAGGCCAATATTGAGCCAGACTTCACGGCCAAGCATGAACGTCTCATAAAATCAAGGGCTTAAATTGAAACCGTTAGCCTTCTGCTTTTGTAGAATATATCAACACATTTCACAAATGTTTTATGACAAGGGATAGGTTCGAAGTTGCAAGTTCCTGCGGCTATCTTAGCGCGGTCCTTATCGGCCACAAAGTCGATCGCGTCCAGCTAGGACAAAATGGCCGCTCTGCAAAACTGTACACTTTATTAGGTTCTTTGAAGGATTTGTATTTTCTGATGTAAAGTGGTTGAAAACCCTTGCATATATATCCAGTGAAGTGACTCATACAGATAGCAGAGGAACAAGGCACAAGACAAGTACACACTATAGAGCAAGCATGTCCAAAATCCGGCCCGGGGGCCAAATGCAGCCCCCCTGTTGATTTAATATGGCCCCCTGGGGATTTGGATACATATATATTGTTTGTGGCCCCCAGGGCCACAAAAGATATATACTGTATATCGTTGCCATTGTTTAGGCTGCACTGGAGCGAACCACACCACCTTTAACAGGGTTCCCTTAGAAGTAGAGAAAAGCACTCCAGAGTCTGGCGGGGTCATACAAAAAAAAAACTCCAGCTATTTAAAAATCAACAAAATGTATCTTTTTGAACTAATGGAAAGCAGTTACCAATAGCGCCCCCTGTTTTTGCGGAAACGACCTACCACGGCTCCATCTGAGCCCCTGTTGCCGAGAGGTGTGTATTCCAGTTTGGCCTAGTGGTCAGGCTGGGAGAGGAATTTCCCTCTGGATAGCATTAGCAGCAATAGTTGCCATAGCACTCCATTTTATCAAAAAACATCCAAGTTTTCCAAAGCTTCGGACGAAGCGGACAAACTCCGCGAAACTAGTAGAGCCAACCATGGAACCATCTACATGTCAAGGATTGAACAACATGGACTCAAAGTGAACAGAAGTTCCTCAGTGACTATGTAACAACAGCCACCCTATAGTCACCACATAATGGTCCATGTTTTTGGTTCTATATATCCAGTTACATGTTTTAAATACTATGGCCCAGATTCACAGAGCAATTACGCCTGTCTAACTGGTGTTAGACAGGAGTAATTTTAAATTTCGCGCGCCGTATCACTAGTTTGAATCCTCAAACCATGATACGGCGGCTTCGGGCTTCGATCCGAGAGGCTTACGTCCTCGTAAGCCTTCGGATCTACACTGCGATATTTTTGCGGCCACTGGGAGGAGTTTGCGTCGTTTTCATGCGTCGGGATATGCAAATGAGTTTTTACGGCGATCCACGAAGGTACGAGTGTCCCTCGCAATCGCCTACGTCATTTTTTGGCTACGTAATGTTAGAGGAGCTTTTTGCTGGTCTAACAGTGCGTAACCCATGTAAAGTATGGCCGTCGTTCCCGCGTCGATTTGAAAATATTTTTTTTTTTTTAACGTAACTCGTTCGGGAATAGGAATGTACGTAAACGACGCTACTACGACGTGACGACGTGTTTTCGCGCAATGCACGGCGGGAAATTTGCGAACGGAGCATGCGCAGTTCGATCGCCGCGGGAACGCGCCTATTTTAAATGCTTCACGCCCCCTACTCGCGCAGATGGATTGCGACGGGAGAAATACACTACGCCGCCGTCGTTTACTGGACAAAATCTACCTGGATTCCACGTAGAGCCAGGTAAAATACGGCGGCGTAGTGTATTTCTGATACTCTACGATAGTCTAATTCTATCTGAATCTGGGCCTATGTATCTATTTCTTTGTCATTAATTATTTTTTGTTGTTCTGAAATTTTCTATGATTAAATATTTTGTATTTTTATATAAAGAAGTGCCTACAAAGTCCATTTTTCTATTTCAAAAACTCCAATTTACTTAGGATGTGGCACTGTAATACTAGAGGATGTTGATTGCCATCCAGGGGCATTTATGGCACATGTGAGGCTGCATTTATGGCACATGTGAGGCTGCATTTATGGCACATGTGAGGCTGCATTTATGGCACATGTGAGGCTGCATTTAGGGCACATGTGAGGCTGCATTTAGGGCACATGTGAGGCTGCATTTAGGGCACATGTGAGGCTGCATTTGTTGCAATGGCAAGGTTGCAATGGCAAGGCTGCATTTATGGCAATGGTAAGGCTGCATTTATGGCAATGGTAAGGCTGTATTCATGGCAATGGTAGACATGCGCGTGTTATACGCCGATAATTACGGTATATCCAAATAACATGCCCAAGCTCGATATATATTTTTTTAACATTTTTTTTTGTACTATCTTTATTGCTATCACAAGGGATATAAAACATCCCTTGTGATAGCATGGGCCACGACAGGTCCTCTTTATGGAGAGATTTGGGGTCTGTTAGACCCCAAATCTCTCCACTGGCCTTCCATGTGTAGCGTCGGGTTACTTCCAAGTACTGGTGCTATCGAAACTTAGAAGATAATCTTAGTGTAAATGACTCTGATTCCATGTTTAATTCCAGGTTTAATTAGGGTTTCAACTTGGCTGTGCTGTGGGCTCATTCTGTTGCACTGGGGTGTTATTCCCACCCGGTGCGGTAGGTGGCAGCAGTGTTGAGGTTTGGGTGTCCTTCCCCAGCGTCCAATCAGGAGGGTTGAACCTCACTGGGCATGCTGGGAGAGGGTACTTTTGCAACAGACGCCATTAAGACTTGGTCTTTTTCCTGTGTGGCGGCCACCTTCAGGTTGACCACATCACGGCGCCCCGCCGTTATGTCCTACCTGGCTGGGGCGTGCATGCTACGCGGTGTTCCTGGTTTCAGGGCCATGTTGGTCTGGAAATTTTTTAGCAGGACGGGGTTTCAGTGGTTGACTGGGTTCCCACTTTTGAAGATCCCAAGCAGTGTAGCTGTTCGGTGGGGAGTCCATCTGAGGAACGCCAATGGGAGGCTGGTGATCCAAAATGATTCAGACGAACCACCGGGGATCAAGGTAGCTGGACACTGAATGATTGACTCTTTCAGTCGATACCTGGGCGACGTTAAGAAGAAGATCCAGGCATAACTTTACCTAGGAGGGCTACATTCATATCTGTGATCAGAGAGGGCCTGTGGCAGAGGCATTTCTCTGACGTTCATTCAGGAGGGTCTGTGGCAGAGACTTTGTCCTGAAGAGGTTTGAGTGATACTTTGGCTGCTAGGTCAGTGAGAGTAGGCCTATCCGGGTACGCTAATCCCACTCTAGAAGGAGTGGTGTGGAAAGTGTTACACATGGGAGCAGGACTGTTCCAAATACTACGCCTGAATCTGCTGTTCTCCTTCCAATCTCTGTCCCTTTCATCACCAGTTCACTGTTTTTGCCCAGCTGGGTAATAAAGAGCAGACATTCCTTTACTACTGCTGTATGCACCATTCACCCCTAGACATTTGGAAAGAGCCATGAGGTAAATGTGCCACCCAATCAAATTACCAGCAGCTCCATCGGGGGTACTGCTACACATGTAGCCGATCAAACACAAAACTGATTAGCTACTTACCTGGCTGTTGCTGGCCGGGTAAACAAAGGGGCGGAACCGTAAGTGACATCTTGCTCGTCGCTCCCAGTTTCCAGGGTTATAGAAAGAGGGGAACATCAGTTCTTCTTTCTCCGTACATGGCAGCCATCGCTGCTGAACGCATCGCTCTGCAATGGAACCAGAGAGCCCAGGAGAGGTATCGGCGGGAGGGGGGTGGGACCCGCTTCCGCCACCCTTAGAAGTGATTGAGTGGCTAATTAGCCACTCAGATCACTTAGGCCTGAAAAGATCAATACTGGGATGATGCCTGTAGGTGCAGGCATCATCCCGCTATAACGACTGAAACGGGACGACGTCCATGTACGCCCTCCCGGCGGAAGTGGTTAAAGGCATAGTTCACCTTCACTAAAACACAAACTGTGAAGCTTTACTAAAGTTGAAAAATGTCCTTGCTAGCTATAGGTGTAGGACCAGGGCTCAAGTCCTGCGGGAACGTGTGGGAACGGAGTTCCTGCACTTTTTTCACAGCAGGAACTTAGTTCCCTTTGCAGGACTAGAGCAGCCAAGCCAATCCCTTACTAAGCGGCGATGCCCAGCTCCAGTCACTGTCAGGGGAAGGCGAACCTTAGTAATCCTTTTATGTTACCGGCCGCTTCCTGTATATGGATTCATCAGGTAGTGTGCGGGTATTCCGTCACTTCCTCGATGCCGCAATGTCTGCTGGGAGCTTTTGTCATTGTTCCCAGGAGACATTGCGGAGGTCTGCAGTGAGTTATCGCGGGATGTAGAAAAAACTTTTTTTTTTGGTGGGGGAGTGGATCTTGGGTGGGAGTTCCCACTCTTTTTTCCCCAGGACCTGGCCCCTGTGTAGGACATTTATGTACCTTATGAAGCCGGACCAGAAAACTTCCAGGACATTGCTAACAAAAAAAAAAAAACGCCTTGTTCTTAATGTTTACCTTCACCATCACAGGAGTGATGGACAAAGACTGCCATTGCCGAAAAAAAAGTCACTGACCTGGAACATGTATAGATAAGGGACGTCATAGTAAATTCCATCGTAAACTTTTTGGCAACAAATTATGATTTATTATTTAGGTACATTATAAACGGTGGGTATAAAAAATTATATATTTTTTGCTTTGTAGCCTGAAATGAAGATAGACACAGGGCCAGATTCTCATATATTTTCGCTGGCGTAGCGTAAGCCATTTACACTACGCCGCCGCAACGTAACAGAGCAAGTGCCGTATTCTCCATGCACTTGCTCCGTAGTTTGCGGAGGCGTAGTGTAAATGGCCCAGCGTAAGGCCGCGTAATTCAAAGGGGGCGGCTTGTATTTAAATTAAGCGCGCCTCCGCGTCAATCGAACTGCGCATGCGCCGGCCGGGGAAAAAGCCCAGTGCGCATGCTCCAGCTCACGTCGGAAAGCGTCGTTGAAACTGACGTCAAAACTACGTGATCTTCACTACGCAATGCCCTATTCGCGAACGAGTTAGTAAAACGACGTAAGCGACGGAAAAAGCCGACGCTGACCCGACGCCATACTTAAAGCGGATGGCTCACCCAAAAAAAATATTAAAAGCCAGCAGCAACAAATACTGCAGCTGCTGACTTTTAATATTAGGACACTTACCTGTCCTGGAGTCCAGCGGCGTCCGCAGCAGAGGACGAGCGATCGCTCGTCTCCCTGCTGCTCCCCCCTCCATCCACGGTGAGGGAACCAGGAAGTGAAGCGCTCCGGCTTCACTGCCCGGTTCCCTACGGCGCATGCGCGAGTCGCGCTGCGCCCGGCGATTGGCTCCCGCTGTGTGCTGGGAGCCTAGAGTTCCCAGCACACAACGGGAAAAGCCCGTCTTTTGCCCGAGACTGCGGGCCGGAAGTGGGTGCAGATACCTGTCTTTAGACAGGTATCTTCACCCCCCACCCCCCTCCCCCCTGAAAGGTGTCAAATGTGACACCGGAGGGGGGGGAGGGTTCCGATCAGCGGATCTTCACTTTAGGGTGGAGATCCGCTTTAACATGGCATCCGACGGCATCCGACGGTACTGCGTAAGGTTACTCCACATATCAGGGGTAACCTTACGCGTACGAAAACGACGTAAGCGACGACGGGGCGGCGTAAAAGCGTTCGGGAATCGGCGTAGTAGCCTCATTTGCATAGGCAAGCTGGCCCAATCTAAGTATGCATTTTTTTTAAATGCAATCCCAAAAAAAGAGGGGCAGGAAAAACATAAAAAACCTAACATTTCCATATATAGTGTGACTAGTATACACTGCTACCTGCAGGACCTTACGTCTCAAGCTAGCATCCAACAGTGCAGCCACATTTTGCAAAAAAATTGTCAGAGGACCAGCTAGCAGCTCTGCATACCTCGTAAATGGATGCCTGTGCCAATAGTTACAGAAAGCTCTCACCACTCTTTTAAATGAGAAATTGCATGAAAGGGAGGATTCCAGCCTTTCAAAGTATAAGGCTGATGTCCACCATCTAAGTCTAGATCCAACAGATCTGGAGAGAAAACTGTCCTGCTATCAGGTTAAGATACTAAACTGATCCTGTGGTACCTGTAAGGCAGGGCTCGACAAAATCTGGGCGCCAGGTCGCAATTGCGACAATAAATTGTGACCTGGCAAAGCCGCAGCCTCAATTACCGGCCTTGCGGATCCTGTGTCTCCGTGCGCCCCCACCTCCACCGCCGCGCGATCGCGACGGCCGGAAATTTAGGCCGCAGCTTTGCAGCCTTGTGAAGGCCCATGCTTGCTTCTGTGAGCTGGCGCCATCTGGTGGTGGCCGCCCCAAACAATATAATATATTTTTTTATTCTAACACCCCCTAGAGAATAAAATGGCGGACGTTGCAATACTTTATGTCGCACTGTATTTGCGCAGCGTTCTTACAAGCGCACTTTTTTGGGGAAAAAATACACTTTTTTTACATTTAAAACATAAGACAACAAAGTTATCCCAATTTTTTTTTTTTTTATATTGTAAAATATAATGTTACGCCGAGTAGATACCCAACATGTCACGCTTCAAAATTGCGTCTGCTCGTGGAATGCCGACAAACTTTTACCCTTTTAAATCTCCATAGGCGACGTTTAAAAAATTCTACAGGTTGCATGTTTTGAGTTACAGAGAAGGGGCTAGATCCACAAACATCTTGCCCTGGCACGGTGTATCCCATTTACGATACGCCGCTGTAAGTTACAGCGGCGTATTACTTATCCTGAAAGTAACGCTGTAACTTACGGCGGCGTAGCATAAATGGGCCGGCGTTCGCGAGTCTAATTCAAATTTTCCAGTGGTGGGCGTGTTTTAGTATAATTATGAATGACCCGACGCAAACAACGCTTTTTTTACACTGCGCATGCGTGAAATCACGTCGAAAATAGTCAATGAAATAGACGTGAAAGTAACTTACGCCCAGGCCCATTCTGGATCGGCGTACGCAAATGACGTAAACGACGTCCAATACGACGCGGTCCCGACGTCCATACTTAACATTGGCTGCGCCACCATATAGCAGGGGTAACATTACGCCGGAGATACGCTTACGCAAACGACGTAAAGGGAATACGCCGGCCGCTCGTTCGTTCGTGGATTGGCGTAACTTGCTCATTTGCATATTTTACGCTGGAAATAGACGGAAGCGCCCCTAGCGTCCAGTGTAAATATGCATCTGAGATATGACAGTGTAAGAAACGTACACCAGTCGTATCTTAGCGTAAGTCCGGTGTATCTTGTTTTCTGGATAAAAAACAATGACACGCCGATACACCGGCGTAATTCTCTGTGGATCTGGCCCAAGGTATAGAGCTAGAATTATTGCTCTCGCTCTAACGAGGCAATAACTCACATGTGTGGTTTGAATACCGTTTACATATGCGGGCGCTACTCACGTATGTGTTCGCTTCTGCGTGCGAGCTCGGTGGGACGGGGCGTGTTTTCTGGCTCCTAACTTTTTTTTAGCAAACCCTGCTGTAAGGTATGGATATTTAATGTGCATAGTGTCCAAACCTACTGGAGCACCCATTGTCATGCTTTTTTCCTGGGGGGGGGGGGGATTCCTTGAGATGGCTTTTAATTCTTTAAGACCCCTGCTAACAAATGATAAAATATATAAATAATGTGCTCTACCCACCAAGAACTTGATACCAAGGGCAGTCAATGTTTTACCACCCCACTCCATAAAACAACATTTACATTGGTAATATTAAAAAAAATATGGTTTCCCCTTACACTAGTGGTCAGCGTAGAAGTAAACCCTTACATTTGTTGATGGGTTAACCCCCTACATTGATGTTCAGTATAAGTGGGAGATCAATTCACCACTGCTCATTACTCAAGGGACCCTTAGCAACCTCAGCTTGAACCCTACGTTTCCAAGAAACCCTAGTTAAGAAAAGCTCTCGTGGAGGCCACAGCTACAGTATACCCACAAATTGTAGAAAAGAGTCCTATGTCCCCATTGCATTAGTGGTCAGTGTAGAAGTGACCCCTTACATTGGTTGATGGGTAGACCCCTTACATTGGTGTTCAGTGTTAGTGGGAGATCAATTCACCACTGCTCATTGCTCAAGGAACCCCTAGCAACCTCAAGAGGAACCCTAAGGTTCCAAGCAGTGGGAGGTAGTGCTCAAAATTTTTGGGGGGGCGCAAGGAAAAAAAATAAAATTGCAGCCTCACTGTGCCCATCAAACGCAGCCACTGTCCCATGCCATCAAACACAACCACTGTGCCATGCCATCAAACACAACCACTGTGCCATGCCATCAAACTCAGCCACTATGCCATGCCATCAAACACAGCCACTGTGCCATCAATTGTCACCACTGTGCCATGCCATCAAATGCAGCCACTGTGCCATCAATTGTCACCACTGTGCCATGCCATCAAACGCAACCACTGTGCCATGCCATCAAACACAACCACTGTGCCATGCCATCAAACGCAGCCACTGTGCCATGCCATCAAACGCAATCACTGTGCAATCAATTGTCACCACTGTGCCATGCCATCAAATGCAGCCACTGTGCCATCAATTGTCACCACTGTGCCATGCCATCAAACGCAGCCACTGTGCCATCAATTGTCACCACTGTGCCATGCCATCAAACGCAGCCACCGTGCCATGCATTGTCACCACTGTGCCATGCCATCAAACGCAGCCGCCATGCCATCAAACGCAGTCACCGTGCCATCAATTGTCACCACCGTGCTATCAATTGTGACCACTGTGCCATCGATTGTCACCACTGTGCCCCACAATTGTTGCCACTGTGCCCCCTTATTGTCGCCACTGTGCCCCGCAATTGTCGCCACTGTGCCCAGTAAAATGCTGCCATTGTGACCTGAAAAGCCCCCCCCCCCCGCAACTTACCTTTCTGGGGTCAGCCGTGCTTCTACCGTTCCTTGATGACGCTTCAGCCAATCAGGTTACTGATTACCAGAATCAGATTGGCTGAGACGCCTATCAGTCTTATCCGAGGATAAGCATTCAGGAAGCCGACTACAGCCTGAGGCACTTCCACACAGCCAGCCAGCTGCCGTTATGCAGCTGGTTGGCGCTCAACATCCGGCCAGCTGAATAGTGGGCGGAAGCGGCGAAAATATATAGTTTCATACAATGCATGAATATATATATTTTAGTGGCTGTGCGAGAGCCTGAGGGGGCGGCGCTCCAGCGCCCCCTATGGACGACCCGCTCCTGGTTCCAAAAAACTGCAGGCCACAGCTACAGTATACCCACACATTGAAGTAAAGTGTCCTCCACCAAACCCTGGGAGAAGAGGCCATAACAGAACTGAGAATGGGTCATGAACTTTGGTAATCCTTGGCAATGCTAATGGTTTCAAATCTCATTTCCTTTTTTGGGTAATTAAATGCTCAACTTTTATTGCCCATTTGAAATCCATGAAGTCATATATCTGAGGCGACTGGAAAGAATCAGCCTAGTCTAGAGAAAATGACTTGGCACTAGTTTGGCGAGTGTCAGACAATACGGCATCAAAGCCTGACTGAATAGAAAGTGTGCAGGCTTTTCCCGTATTCACTGCTGAGTCAAGGCGGCAGAAGGAAAACTTATGAATGGCTCTCACCCCCCTCCTGCCCATGCCATCCTTTGGGTCACATGACTAACAGGTTATTAGGTCAAGGACTGAATGAGAGTCACAGAAATACTGCACTGTTAGTCATTAGCTTTGCATTGTCACCGCGTCTGTCACCCAGTGTGTGTCCTGCTCTCCCTGACCACATGTCTATCTGTCACTGAGCTGTTAGTTTATTATGTGTCTAGGGGCTATTATTACAGATCCCGGGCAGCCTTAAAGGGAAACATTTGTTTATTTTTATTCAATGGGAACTCAGTTTATCACTTTATCATTTACCAGAAAGTCTTGTTTACTTACTTGCTGTTCTGTAGTTTGCATTTTTTTGAATTTTTTTAGCATAAAAAGATTTGTATATGAATACTGTGTATAAATCAGGAAATGTAATTAACCACTTAGGACCGCCTCCTGCACATTTACGTCGGCAGAATGGCACGGCTGGGCACATGCACGTACAGGGAAGTGCTGTGCTAGCACCCAGTCGTGGGTCAAGGGCGCGCGCCCGTGACCCGGTCCGAAGCTCCGGGACCGGGACCGTGGGACTCGCGGACTCCATCGCCGCTGGAGCGCGGCGATCGGTCCCCGGAGCTGAAGAATGGGGAGAGCCGTGTGTAAACACGGCTTCCCCGTCCTTCACTGTGGCGGCAGCGTCGATCGCGTCTGTGGCAAACCTAGCCACTTCTGGAGCACTGGACGTTACATGTCAAAGGGTTGTCTGTATTATATGCTATGTATTCTGCGGGATCTTAGGTGGGCATGATAACTCGTACTAATACTAGCAGCCGTAAGCCTCTGGCGTTCGGGTACTTCATTTCCCGAACCATGATTATCCGGACTCCCCTGATAGACCACACATTAAGGGATGTGTGGCGCTCGGTACTTAAGGCTCTCCTGGAAGGCCGTCGTTCGACTACCAATCACGCGGAGGTCAGCCGTCTTGGATCATTTGTCGCTTCGGCGGCGTTTGGTCGTCGAGTGCCTGGAATAGAAAAAACAGGTACTCGACGGCACGAACGCTGCTGAACTTCCAGAGCAGTCAGGAGTTCCGCTTACAGCACGTTATGTTGCCCCTCGGTGTTCGGTAGTTTTAAACCAAATTTGATGGTTAAAGGGGTTGTAAAGGTACACGTTTTTTTACCTTAATGCATCCTATGCATTAAGGTAAAAAAACATCTTACAGCACCGCCCCCCCCCCCCCCCCCGAGGCCCCGTTGTACTTACCTGACCGTTCGAAACTCCCGGGCGCGTCCACGTCGTCCTCTTCGGTTCCCAGCCTGGCCGTTGATTGGCTAGGCTGGGCGGATTGATAGCAGCGCAGCCATTGGCTAGCGCTGCTGTCAATCAGAGCGGATGACGCGGCGCGCCGGGGGGCGGAGCCGAGTGATACAGTCGGCGGCTATGGCCACCGCTGTATCACGGGAGCGCGCTCGCAAAAGCTTTCCTCCGTGCGAGCGCTCTCGCATGAAGAGGGAAAGCTTTTGCAAGGAGGAGCCCAGACAGCCGCCGAGGGACCCCAGAAGACAGCTTTCCGGGCCACTCTGTGCAAAACGAACTGCACAGTGGAGGTAAGTATCACATGTTTGTTATTTTTTTTTTTTAAATGCCCTGACTTTAGTGTCCCTTTAAGGGTATTTCGGGCAGCGTCGGTGGTTTAGCTGGGACCTGAGCGGTATTCTCACAACACATAACCCCAGACCCCAGCTATCTACCGATCATTCATTCCGCAGCAATAACTGATGGGAGAAATATCCAGAATGTTAAGTTCCCCATGTGGTCCACTCTGTATTACCCCTGCTAAATCTGTCTGGAAGCCCCTTGCATGGGGAATTGTATAAATATAGAAGCCCGTTAATAAAGAGTTGTTGTTGACAGTTGAAGCTCAGAGCTGTGTGTCGTCCGGTTACTGGGGAGATTTGGGACATTGCCATACTTTTTGGCGCTGACTGTGGATTTACCCTGGATACCAGCGGAGACCGTGGAAATTAATAGTGCACTCCGCAACAGCGCCATCCCTTTTATAGGGGGGACACGATCGATGACGTCACACCTACAGCCACATCCCCCTACAGTTGTAAACACACATTAGGGAACACATAATCCCTTCAGCGCCCCCCTGTGGTTAACTCCCAAACTGCAACTGTCATTTTCACAATAAACAATAGACATGTGCATTCGTTTTCATTAGAATGCATTTTCGTCCGAAAATCTGTTTTTTTTCGTTATCGTTTTAACAAACGATAACGAAAGAGCAAGAAACGAAAACCGAAAGATCCGACATAAAAAATGCTTTATTTTCGTTTTCGGTGCGGTAAAAATTCCATATAGAGAGATTCGACATTATAGAGAAAATAACAAACGAAAAACTGCGCTAATTGGGAAATAGTACAGAGACTCGTTGGATTCAAGCAGAGAAGACTGTTCAGACTGCTTGAATCCAACGAGTCTCGAGGCTGGGACTGGCCAAGTGTCTCGGTGTACAAGAAGAACTGATTTCTGCTCTGGATGATCTGATTCCTAATAAACTATGGCAGGGAAATATATACAAATACGGAGATCGTCTGTTGAACTATGAGTTGCGCTCATTAAAACCTGCCGCTAGACTGACCTGTGGGAATTTACTGGACCTTCCGGACGCCAAGGCCGTGGCTGGGCTATAGCCATCTGCTCTATTTGAGCTTGCCTCTGGTAAGCAGCCATTGCATAACTGGTGAAGGGATCACTTCCAGGCTCACACATTCACTGTGGTGTTATTGATGGACGATTGTGTATGTGTCAACATATGAAGGGATCACCCCTAGGTTCACAACTCACTGCGGTGCTGTCTGATGGACATTTTTATGTGTCAATTGTATACATCAATTGATTTGCAGCATAGACTGTTGGTATAATCTAAACCTGTTCTATATTAATTTATTGCATGTGTCAGCTTTTTCTGCCTATAATTTGATACAGTGTTTGGTGCATATCTTTTTATTGGCGCGGCTTTGCTTTAATTAAAATTATAGAGAAAAGATTTGACACCATAGAGAAAAGATTCAACACTATAGAAATTATAGATACGACATTACAGAGAATAGATTTTGATTTATGAGAAAATAGATTCGACATTATAGAGAATAGATTTGACATTATTACTAGTCATACAAAATTAGAATTCTTGTAGGCGGAATATTCGACTGGAAATGTACGATTCGACGTAAAGTTTCGACGTTCCGTTGAATATTCTTTTGACCATTTGACAGAAGCCAAGTATTATTGGATTTTCGGACGAAAGCTATTCCCCAACGAAAAACTAAATAAATCAAAACGATTTTTGGGAGTAACTAAATAAATTTATTTTCCAAGCGAAAACGAAAAAACGAAACAAAATATTCCAGTCTGCATATGTCTAATAAACAATGCAATTTAGATGCATTTTTTGCTGTGTGAAATGACAATGGTCCCAAAAATGTGTCAAAATTGTCCGAAGTGTCCGCCATAGTGTCACAGTCACGAAAAAAATCGCTGATCGCCGCCATTAGTAGTAAAAAAAAAAAAATGGATAAAAATTTAATAAAACTATCCCCTATTTTGTAAACACTATACATTTTGCGCAAACCAACCGATAAAAGCTTATTGCAATTTTTTTTTTTTAAACAAAAATAGGTAGAAGAATACGCATTGGCCTAAACTGAGGAAAAAAAAAGTTTTTTTTTTTATATATTTTTGGGGGATATTTATTATAGCAAAAATTTAAAAATATTGCATTTTTTTTCAAAATTGTCACTCTATTTTTTTTTTTATAGCGCAAAAAATAAAAACCGCAGAGGTGATCAAATACCACCAAAAGATAGCTCTATTTGTGGGGAAAAAAGGATGCCATCTTTTTTGGGAGCCACGTCGCACGCCTACGCAATTGCAAGTTAACTCGACGCAGTGCCGAATCGCAAAAAGGGGCCTGGTCCTTTAGCAGCATTTTGGTCCGGGGCTTAAATGGTTAATTCATTTTTTTTTTTTAATCCATTAATCGACTAATTTTGATCAATTGTAACACACATACATATTCAACTACTTTTAGCTGATCTCCTTGCATTGCAACTCTGCATAGTCAGTGGTAAATGTGGTATACACTATATACAATCAACCGACACTAGTTAGTTTGCACAATCCATGACTTAACTTCACAGTTCACACAAATACGTTTTAAATTATTATTAAATTATTAAACTTTAAGAAAAACGTAGAAAGTTAGTTTAACTTTAATCATAACATTTATCTAGTACAGGGTGGGCCATTTATATGAATACACAGGGTGGGTCACTTATATGGATACACCTTAATAAAATGGGAATGGTTGGTGATATTAACTTCCTGTTTGTGGCACATTAGTATATGTGAGGGGGGAAACTTTTCAAGATGGCTGGTGATCATGGCGGCCATTTTGAAGTCAGCCATTTTGAATCCAACTTTTGTTTTAAACTACGGATACTGGAAGCCTGTGCTAGCATTTCTCCTGCGGTGTTGCTATTAGTGTGTGAAGAGTGGGAGAAGAGGGTTGTATTGACAATCCAACACAATGGGCAGCACATTGAACACATTTTATAAGTGGTCAGAAACTTGTAAATAACTCATGAAAGAATAAAGTTACGTTAAAACCAAGCACACCATTGTTTTTCTTGTGAAATTCCCAATAAGTTTGATGTGTCACATGACCCACTTCCTATTGAAAAAACAAAAGTTGGATAAAATTTATAGCGTTTACAAAATAGGGGATAGTTTTATTGCATTTTTATTAATAATTTTTTTTTTACTACTAATAGCGGCGATCACCGATTTTTTTTTCATGACTGCGACATTGTGGTGGACACTTCGGACAATTTTGACACATTTTTGGGACCATTGTCATTTTCACAGCAAAAAATGCATCAAAAATGCACTGTTTACTGTGAAAATGACAATTGCAGTTTGGGAGTTAACCACAAGGGGGCGCTGAAGGGGTTATGTGTGACCTCATCTGTGTTTCTTTTTTTTTTTTTTTTTTATTCTCTTTTTATTAACAATTTTTCAATAACATACATTTACATATATTTACAGGACAGATCAAACTTAACAAATTACAATGACAAACCTACATATACACTTTAGTGGTCTCCAAAAAATTCCCATGCATCTATCCTATAGTGGTTCCCGATGTTCTCCTATTCATACCTAGGGCCTTCCCGTTGATTGACCTCGTTTAGTCCCAATACAAACTCTCTGTCCGGGGAGTATGGGACAGACAGGGGGAAGGGGAGGCAACAATCCGGAGGAGAGTACAGGGAGAGAGAGAGAAAGAAAGGGAGGAAAAAAAAAAAAGGAACCAACCCCTGCGGGGACACCCTTGTGTACTCCTAATTTATGTGATTTTACTATCCCAAAAAAAAAAAAAAAAGAACAAGAGGGGAAAATTGCTGTGATGCCAAATCTAAATCTATTTAAGTATTTTTCGTTCCTTACCCATTCAGTGAAGATTTGAATACCTAGTGAATTTAGGGGGACTACATGTCTTCCCAATTTATTATGTGATTTACTATCTCTTAAAAAAAAAAAGAAAAAACCAATGATGCCTAATCTATTTAAGTGTTATTCGTACCTATCTTTTGAGTGAGGGTTTGAGGAAAAAAAAAAAAGAAAAAAGGTTAAGGGGACTACATTATATGTCATCCCAATTAATTATGTGATTACTATCTCTTAAAAATAAATAAATAAAAAAAATAAAAAAAAAAAGGAAAAAAAAAACAGTGATGCGTAATCTATTTGAGTGTTATTCTTTGAGTGAGGGTTAGGGAACCTAGTGGATTTAAGGGGACTGCACTGTCCCTTCCGTCTTCTCGACGAAAAGAAAAAAGGAAGAAAAAAAAAAGGGAATTTAAGAAGGGGGAAAACCAAGCCCTAGTGAGGACACCCTGATGTATTCCCAATTTATTAACTATCCCTTATAAAGGGGGGGGGGGGGGGAATTCTGGTAGTGCAAAATCTATTTATTAGTTATTCGAACCTTGTCCATTAAGTGAGGGTATAGGAGCCTTGTGAGTTTAAGGGGACTGCCTTAAAAAAAATAAAAAATAAAAAATAAAAAAAAAGGAAAAAATAAAAAAAAAACCCTGCGGGGACACCCTTGTGTATTCCTAATTTATGTGATTTTACTATCCCCCAAAGAAAAAAAAAAAAAAAAAAGGGAAAAATAGGAAAGGGGAGGAAAAGGAGGTCTGGAGACTAGGATGGGGGGCCCACCGCCTCCCCCTCTCCTCGATCCTCCCCCTCTCCCCCCCCCCTAAACCTCCCCCATTTCCCCCAAATCTCCGTGTATCTCATCCTAGTGTTGTCATGGAAAGACCATAGTTCCTCCATCATTTTAATTCTATCTATTTCTCTTATCCATTCCTCTACTGAGGGTACTTCCTCATCTGTGTTTCTAACTGTAGGGGGGTGTGGCTGTAGGTGTGATGTCATTGATTGTGTTTCCCTATATTAGGGAACACACGATCAATGACGGCCCCACAGTGAAGAACGGGGAAGCTGTGTTTACACACACTTCCCCCCTATCTTGAGGTCCGGGGACCGATCCGGTCACGTTGCCGCAGAGCTTCGGACCGGGTCGGGGGCGCGCTGAGTTTGGCATGGCACAGTGGCGACAGTTGATGGGCACAGTGGCGACAATGGCATGGCACAGTGGCGACAATTGATGGCATGGCACAGTGGCTGCGTTTGGCATGGCACAGTGGCGACAGTTGATGGGCACAGTGGCGACAATGGCATGGCACAGTGGCGACAATGGCATGGCACAGTGGCAACAATGGCATGGCACAGTGGCAACAATTGATGGGCACGGTGGCTGCGTTTGATGGCACAGTGGGCATTATTTAATGGCACAGTGGCGGCGTTTGATGGGCACAGTGGCGGCAATTGATGATTTTTTTTTTCGTTTGTTTGCGCCCCCCCCCAAAAAAAATTGAGCAGCAGCCGCCACTGGTGCATAGTATCTACATTTGCACTCCCAGTAGCAGTGCAGTATCCATTTTCTTAACCTGGTGTGTCAGTGGGGCAGAGGTTGTTTTCAGAGTTGATACTCAAGAACAGATAACCCTATCTACCAAGCAGCTCCACATATGTTGGAATTAGAACAATTTTAACTACTATTGTATTACTTGCCCTCTGAACTGATGAGCAGTATTTATTTTCCATTTTTTAAAACCGTATTAAGCCTAATGGCAAACATTTATTATAATTATATCGCAGCCTATCAATTCTTAGATGATTTGGCTGCATTCTTTTTTCTTTTATAGGCTCTTTCTCTTTTTTTTTTCCCTACCTGGGGCAATTCTGAAAGTGCATAAAAAGTTCTGCATGCTGCATCTTTGGTGTGCTTTCAGAAAACGTGCCAAAAATACTCAACCTAATAGAAAGTCTATGGGAAACCAATAAAAAACCTACACTGTGGCCAAAACACAGCATGGCACGAAACAGAAAGTCTGTTACTAGCCAGATCACCAGATGAGAACAGAGGGGAAAAAAATGTCTAAAGCCTCATACACAACGATCGGACTTCCATCTGACTTTTCCGTGGATTTCGGTCCGAAGGGGCGTTGCCCGTGAACTTGGTATGCAGGGCCGCCATCAGGGGGGTACAGGCAGCACACCTGTAAGGGTGTTTTTTATTTTTTAGGGTCCCGGAGGGCCCCAGGTGGCAATCCCCTCTTTTTTTATTTACTTTTTATAAAACAAATATATTTTTTAAATATATTTTTATTAATTTTTTTTATTAAAGGGCCAATTTTTTTTTTAGGGGTCTGGAGGTCCCCAGGGGCCCGGAGATCCCCAGGGCCCTAGATGACAATCCCCCTTTTTTTTTTTTTTTTATAAAAAAAAATATTTTTTATATATTTTTTTACTTCTTTATTTTTATTTTTTATATACTGTATATGTGTATGTATATATATATATATATATATATATATATATATATATATATATATATATATTGAGAGCATTCACAGTGAACATTTGTCCAATGAAAAACTGAAAACAATTGTCCGATGGAGCATACACATGGTTGGATTGTCCGATAAAACACGTCCGTCGGACCATTGTTGTCAAAGTCTGATCGTGTGCATGGGCCTTAATCCATGCTGTCTGTTTAAAATATATTTTTTTCCAGCAAGAACTCATCTATGTGGTCTTTTATTAACCACTTCCATACCGGGCACTTACGCACCTTCCTGCCCAAGCCAATTTTCAGCTTTCAGCACTGTCGCACTTTAAATGACAATTGCGCGGTCGTGCTACACTGTACCCAAACTTTTTTTTTTATCATTTTGTTCCCACAAATAGAGCTTTCTTTTGGTGGTATTTGATCACCTCTGCGATTTTTATTTTTTGCGCAACAACTTAAAAAAGACTGAAAATTTGGAAAAAAAATAAAGTATTTTTTTTCTGTAATTTTTTTGGTAAATAAGTAAGTTTTCTACTTCAATTATGGGCACCGGTGAGGTGGCACTGATGGGCACCGGTAAGGTGGCACTGATGGGCACTGGTGAGGCGGCACTGGGCACTCATAGGCGACACTGATGGGCATTAATGGGCGGAACTTATGGGTGGCACTGATGGACACTAATAGGTGGCACTGTGCATGGATGGAAACTGTGGCGTGGCACTAATGGACACTGGGGTGGCACTGATGGACACTGAGGGGTCCATGTTGCCAGTCAGTGCCCATTTGTGGTCACTGACTGGCATCTATTCTCCTTTATTTTTACTGCCTTTTTTTTTTTTTTACACTGCCCTTCCCTGGTGGTCCAGTGTGGGCTTCCCTGGTGGTCCAGTGTGGGCATCCGAGGGGGGCTGCGCTAATAAACAATCAGCACGAACCCCCCCCCCCCCCCCACCTGTCAGGAGAGCTGCCCATCTGTCAGACGCGAGTGAGGAAGAGCCATCAACGGCTCTTCCTGTTTACATCGTGATCAGCCGTGGTTGGACACGGCTGATCACGTGGTAAAGAGCCTCCGCCGAAGGCTGTTTACCGAGATCGGAGATGCAGGGTGTCCGACTAGACGTCCAGTCAGGATTTCACAACCACTTCCCGGATGTCAATTGTCTATTGACCGGGTGGGAAGTGGTTAAACTCTCCAGTATATTCTCAACTCTAGAAGTTAAACTAACAGGTCTATAGTTACTTGGTAAAGTCTTTGATCACTTTTTCAATATGGCCACCACATTGGCCTTACACCAATCCAGTGGTACCATTCCAGTCATTAACGAGTCCCTAGAAATGAGAAACAATGGCTTTAAAATGACAGAGCTCAATTATTTTAGGGTCCGTGGGTGGATGCCCTCTGGTCCAGGTGCTTTAACCACCTTTATTATGTCTAAATTTCCCATTATGGACATAAGCTCCCCCTTGATCTTTTGTATACACAGAGCTGAAAAAAGTATTTAATACATTTGTCTTCTCTTTGTCCCCAGTCACCCACTAGAGTATTATGTAAAGGGCCAACGTGATCAGACTTGACCTTTTTACTATTAATATATTTGAAGAATTTTTGGGGGTTTGTCCTACTATCTTTTTCAATTTGTCATTCGTTTTAAATTTTTGCATCTTTGATTTCCTTTTTACATATTCTGTTTTATTCTTTGTAGCATTTAAAAAATGATTGTGTTTCATTTAAATATTTTTTTAATTTTCTTCTCTTATTATTTATTGCCATTTTAACTTTGGCCGTGAGCCGCATAGGTTTTATTTTTAGCCTTTTAAACTTCTTGCCCATGGAAATATACTTTGCAGTGAGTTCCCATACAGTCTTTTTGTTCTGTGTCCATTAACCACTAAAGGACCGCCTCCTGCACATATACGTCGGCAGAATGGCACGGCTGAGCACATGTATGTACAGGTACGTCCTGTACTAGTGCCCAGCTGTGGGTCAAGGGCGCGCCCCCGCGGCGCGCTCCCGTGACCCGGTCCGAAGCTCTGGGACCGTGGGACTCGCGGACCCGATCTCCGCTGGAGAGCGGCGATTGGCCCCTGGAGCTGAAGAACGGAGAGAGCCGTGTGTAAACACACCTTCTCCATTCTTCACTGTGGCGGCGTCATCGATCGCATGATCCCTTATACAGGGAATCGCAATCGATGATGTCACACCTACAGCCACACCTCCCTACAGTTGTAAACACACATTAGGTCACACATAACCCCTTCAGCGCTCCCTTGTGGTTAACTCCCAAACTGCAAATGTCATTTTCACAATAAACAATGCAATTTAAATGCATTTTTTGCTGTGAAAATGACAATTGTCCCAAAAATGTGTCAAAATTGTCCGAAGTGTCTGCCATAATGTCGCAGTCACAAAAAAAAAATCGCTGATCGCCGCCATTAGTAGTAAAAAAAATAATAATAAGAAAAATGCAATAAAACTATCCCCTATTTTGTAAACGCTATAAATTTTGCGCAAACCAATCGATAAACGTTTTTTTTAATTTTTTTTAATTTTTTTTTACCAAAAATAGGTACAAGAATACGTATCGGCGTAAACTGAGGAAAAAAAATGTTTTTTTGTATATATTTTTGGGGGATATTTATTATAGCAAAAAGTAAAAAATATTGCATTTTTTTAAAAATTGACGCTCTATTTTTGTTTAGAGCGCAAAAAAAATAAGCCGCAGAGGTGATCAAATACCACCAAAAGAAAGCTCTATTTGTGGGAAAAAAAGAACGCCAATTTTGTTTGGGAGCCACGTCGCACGACCGCGCAATTGTCAGTTAAAGCGACGCAGTGCCGAATCGCAAAACCTGGCCAGGTCCTTTACCTGCCTAAAGGTCCGGGTCTTAAGTGGTTAATATATTTGAAGAATTTTTGGGGGTTTGTCCTACTATCTTTTGCAATCTGTTGTTCGTTTTGAATTTTTGCATCTTTGATTTCCTTTTTACATATTCTGTTTTATTCTTTGTAGCATTTAAAAGATGATTGTGTTCTTTCATTTTTATGTTTTTTAAATTTTCTTCTCTTATTATTTATAGCCATTTTCACTTTGGCCGTGAGCCGCATAGGTTTTATTTTTGATCTTTTAAACTTCTTGCCTATGGAAATATACTTTGCAGTGAGTTCCTATACAGTCCTTTTGTTCTGTGTCCATTAATGCCAATATTTCCTCCCAGTCTAAGGCCGCGTACACACGATCAAATCTATCTGCTGGAAGCGGTCGGCCCGACCGTCCCAGCAGACAGATTCGACCGTGTGTACGGGCGGGCCGACGGATTTGGCCACCCGACAGATTTCAAAGCATGCTTTGAAATCTGTCGGCTGGGAACCCGTCCGCCCGACATGTCTGCTGGTTAGTACGCTAACCAGCAGACATGTCTTCTCGCACACGCGCCGAATGGTTTCGACGCATGCGCGGAAGTGTTTTACTTCCTGGTGAGGTGACGTGGCGGCGTCAACGTCACCGCCACGTCACCGCCCCGTCTGGCGGCGGGGATTTTATTTTGATCGTGTGTACACGATCAAACCAATATGTCCCCAGCAGACAGATTTGTTCAAATCGGCCCGACCGATTTGAACAAATCTGTCTGCTCGTGTGTACGCGGCCTCAAGCCCTGTACACACGGGCAAGAATCTCGTCAGGAAAAAAAAATTGTTTTCCCTGACGAGAATCCTGGCAAGAATCTCTTGCTGCCCCGAGTGTATAAACTCTCCTTTCAAAAGAACCGCCATCTTGCTGAAACTCCGCAGACCAGTTTCAGCGGACAGATTCGATCGTGTGTATGGCCTAGCGGACAGGTTTCGAGCAGACAAAAGTTTTAAAGCATGCTTTAAAACTTGTCTGCTGGAAAGCCGTCTGTCAGATATGTCCGCTGGTTAGTACGCCTAACCAGTGGACCGAAATCTCCCGCATGCGTCAAATGGATTCAACGCATGCGTGGAAGTATTTTACTTCCTGGTTTGGTGACGTGGCGGCGTCAATGTCACCGCGCTGTCCGCGGGGATTTTAGTTTGATCCGTGTGTACACAGATCAAACCAAAACATCCCAGGAGACATGTCCGATGAAAACGGTCTGTCGGACCGTTTTCATCGGATATGTCTTCTCGTGTGTACGTGGCCTTAGGCCGCGTACACACGAGGGGATATGTCCGCTGAAAACGGTCCGATGGACCGTTTCAGCAGACATCTCCGCTTGTGTGTATGGGCTAGCGGACAGATTTCTCCACCCGACAGATTTCAAAGCAAGCTTTGAAATCTATCCGGTGGGAATCTGTCCGCCCGACATGTCTGCTGGTTAGTACACTTACCAGCAGACATGTCGGCCCCCACCGCCGCCGCGCCGCTGCCGAATGGATTCGGCGCATGCGCGGAAGTGTTTTACTTCCTGGTGCGGTGACGTGGCGGTGACGCGGCGGCGTCAACGTCACCGCTGCGTCACCACTACGTCACCGCGCCGTCCGGCGGCGGGGAATTTGATCCGATGGTGTGTACACGCCATCGGATCAAACTCCCGATCGGACATATCCGATGGAAATGGTCCGCAGGCGGTTTTCATCGGATATGTCCGATCGTGTGTACGCCGCCTTAGAGCTCTCTTGGCCCTTCTCAGCTTATTGGGAAAGCTAAGAACAAAGTGGCAGAGGTTGCCACAGTATAGGCAGAGTCCCTGAGATCTCCTTCTAGCCTTTTCCCCAGGGGATAAAAGGGTAGCGCCAATTTGCATGGGCTCATCCTCCTGGGGAGGTTGAAAGGGCTCAGAAAATTAAGAAAAGGTGGGCAGCATACTGGGGGGCAAGAAAATAAACCTCTCTGTGCACCTTTCCCGTAAACGTCTGTTCTTATTTATTTAACTTTTCTTTTTTTTTTTACACAAAAAATAAATACATTAAAAAAAAAAAAAATGGTGTCACTTTTATTCCTATTACAAGGAAAGTAAACATCCCTTGTAATAGAAAAAAGCATGGCAGGTCCTCAAAGACCTCAGATCTAATATTTGGACTAAAGTGCAATAAAAAATAAAATATGTTGTCATTTGAAAATAAATAACAAATAAATGGCTCTTTAAGAGCTATGGGCGGAAGGGATGTTTTGACGTCGCTTTCGCCCTGCTATGGTATGCAGACAGGTGGGGGCCATCTTCACCTCACTTGTATCCATACCAAGGAAGGAGAAGGACCAGATCACTTCCGCCACTACAGACGGCTCTGGTAAGCGGGGGGCATGGGGGGGCCCTTCTCCCACCGCCGATAACGTTGATCTACCGCAGAGACCACCATTATCGGAAACCGGACCGCCGGCTTAAGATGAAGATACCTGGGTTATGGCAGCTAGCTGCTGCCGTAACAGATATCCCTCTTCAAAGCGCCAACGTATATTGTTGTGCAGCGGTCCGGAAGTAGTTACAGGGGTTGTAAACCTTTGTGTTTTTTCACCTTAATGCATCCTATGCATTAAGTGAAAAAACACCTTTCAGTCACTGGCCCCCTCGAGACCCCGTTTTACTTACCTGAGCCCCGAATTTCTGTGGGCGCGATCCCGCACCGGTCTCTCCACAGCTTCTTGGCTCTTCATTGGATAGATGGATAGCAGCGCAGTTATTGGCTCCTGCTGCTGTCAATCAAATCTAATGACACGGGTGCCAGTGGGCGGGGCCAAGTCATACACTTGGCGGGTATGGACGCCGAGTGTATGACACAGGAGCACGCCCGGAAGGGAACCCCCTCAGGAGAGAGCTTTCCAGTGGGGGGTATCTATTGCGAGCCACCGTGGGACCCCATAACAGGAAGATCGGGGCCACTCTGTGCAAAACGAACTGCACAGTGGAGGCAAGTATGACATGTTTATTATTTTTAAAAAAATAACTGAACCTTTAGTGTCAATTTAAGACAAGCAGGCCTACCGGTACTTGGTTGCTCCCAGGACTTAAACAGGCTTGCTGAGTTCAGGGGATAATCCAGTATCCGTTCAGATAAAAGGCAGGCAGAGTTTAGGGCAGGCATGTCCAAAGTCCGGCCCCCCTGATGATTTAATATGGCCGTTCTGGGGATTTAGATATATATATTTGGTGTGGCCCCCAGGGCCACAAAAGATATATATACCATATTAATCGGCACTGCCTCGGAGGGGACAGGGAGGGGGAGGGACGAGCGCCATCAGATTACATGAAGAGAATCTCTTGTTTACTCAGCGGCGTCTGTAATAGGAAGTCAAGTCTCCTGGGATGCCATTGGATGACTGTTCTGTCTATCATAGAAGGCGGGACTTTGTATTAAAGAGGTAACCAAGTAAACAAGAGATTCTCCTGTTTGTAATCTGTCGGCACTCGTCCCCTCCAAGACTGCGGATGGGCATCAATCAGGCTGCATTCGTGGCACATGTGAGGATGCATTCATGGCAATGGTAAGCCTGTGCCTGTTATACGCCGATAAATACGGTATATCCAAATAACACACCCAAGCTAATCCTTGGTCCTGAGCAGTGCTCGGGGATTCGTTGGGACCACAAAACTGTGTATCCAAATAACACGCCCGAGCTCATCTCTTCACCACACACAGCCACAAAGGCTGGAGAATTCTTGTTGGGCAGCGTATTAGTGCTCAGACGAACACAGTGAGACCAAATTTTAATGGTTTAAAGAATGTCAGGCAAAATGGTCGGCCCTCACGCATGTTTACTTCACCAAATCTGGCCCTCTTTGAAAAAAGTTTGGACACCCCTGGTTTAGGGGATAGTCCAGTATCCAATCCAGGTCAGGAGATCCAACAGCAAGCAAGGCATACTAATGGGAGGCTTGATCTAGAACAATGCAGGTAAGTCTGTCTCTATCACAAGCGAGGGATAGAGTGTTTAGTTTGCTTATATCAGATGACTGACCAGATCAATCAGCCAACAGGTGAACACAGACAGGCGAAAAGCAACAGCCAACACCCGAGTGCTGGAATGAGGTACAGGGGCACCTTGTGTTGGTCTATCACATAAAATCCCAATAAAATAAATTTACGTTTTTGGTTATAACATGACAAAATGTGGAAAATGTCAAGGGGTATTAATACTTTATCAAGGCACTGAAGGTAATCCGGCAAAAGAAAGTCTCCCGCCCAGTATATATATACATTCACAATCTTTCCAATTAAACAAGTATTTAAAACAAACATTTAGCACTGCTGGTTCCAGATCCAGCGTGATGACGTCAGCACAGGCTCTGCCCCAATGCGTGTTTTTTTCCGAAACGACTTTCTCAAGGGGCCCCTTGAGAACATGTGATGTTTTAACTCTCCTTGATGGTGTGTCCTGTGGTTCACTATTGGTCAGATTATTTACTGCAACAAGATCCACGCACCTCTAAGCGCTTATTGACCACCTATAGTTTGGGGTCTTTTGATTTGATGAGAGGCTGTGCATGGCATGCTGGTGGTACTCACTATTAACATTTCAAGTTGTACTTATTCTCTTGGATGGAATTTTTTTTTTTTATTATTCACAGGTGGTGTGAAAAGATTTGAATGTTGATTTGTTTATGTTGAATTTTTATGCATTATTCACAATTGGTGTTTTATGTTGATTTAAACACTCACTTTTATTGATGTAGATTTAAAGGAGCAGGGCAACAATATTTATTAATAAAATATTCTTACCAAAGACCACTGATGTATCAGACATTTTCCAACTGACTGCCAGTGTATTAGATATTATCCCCACTGACCACCAATGCTTTGAACGTTATTCCCACTGACCACTGATTTACTAGACATTATGTATCAGGGGGTATTCTCCATTGACCACCATTATTCCCACTGACCACCGATGTATTGGACATTGGGGATATTCTCCACTTAACGTCAATGTCAGTTGTATTGTCTTCACGGACCACCAGTGTAGAATACATCTACTCCACTGACCACCAATGTAAGTTGGATTGTCCTACTGGACCACCAGTGTAGAATAGATCTTCTCCACTGACTACCACTGTAAGTTGGTTTATCTTCATGGACCACCAGTGTAGAATCGATCTTCTTTACTGACTACCAATGTAAGATGGATTGTCTTTACGGACCACCAGTGTAGAATACATCTACTCCACTGACCACCAATGTAAGTTGGATTGTCTTCATGGACCACCAGTGTAAAAAAGATCTTTTCCACTGACTACCACTGTAAGTTGATTTGTCTTCATGGACCACCAGTGTAAAATAGATCTTCTTTACTGACTACCAATGTAAGATGGATTGTCTTCACGGACCACCAGTGTAGAATACATCTACTCCACTGACCACCGATGTAAGTTGGATTGTCCTAATGGACCACCAGTGTAGAATAGATCTTCTCCACTGACTACCACTGTAAGTTGATTTGTCTTCATGGACCACCAGTGTAGAATAGATCTTCTTTACTGACGACCAATGTAAGATGGATTGTCTTCACGGACCACCAGTGTAGAATACATCTATTCCACTGACCACCAATGTAAGTTGGATTGTCCTAATGGACCACCAGTGTAGAAAAGATCTTCTCCGCTGACTACCACTGTAAGTTGGATTGTCTTCATGGACCACCAGTGTAAAATAGATCTTCTTTACTGACTACCAATGTAAGATGGATTGTCTTCACGGACCACCAGTGTAGAATACATCTACTCCACTGACCACCGATGTAAGTTGGATTGTCCTAATGGACCACCAGTGTAGAATAGATCTTCTCCACTGACTACCACTGTAAGTTGGATTGTCTTCATTGACCACCAGTGTAGAATAGATTATTATATATTTCATTATTATCACTAAATATTTGTATCACATAGAGTACCCCTGGGTGTCCATTTTCACATTCCTTATTCTTATACTTGTTTTTTTTCAACCTACTGTTTACACTATTGTACAGTGAGCTGTAGATACAGTAATAGAAGAGTTTCTCTAAAAACCTGAAATTTGCTTTGAGGGTTCCTCCATGTTAGGTTCAAAAAGCTTGCTTTGGGCTTTTCCATCCTTCTAAACAACATATGTACTTGGTTTTCTCCTGATTAACCACAAAACCTATCCTGCATGCTGCTTTTTCCAATGCCAGGAAAGCTTGGATTAGTGCGTTCTCAGATCTTGCGACATTGTATATACCGTCAGCAAACTTCAGAATCCGCACTTGTTTGTTAAAATGTGGATTGTGGGAATGTGGAATGATTTTGTACATATTTTAAATTTATGGTCAGGGCTAAAAAAATATATTGTAAAAAATTATCTTTTTTTTTCATTTAGCTCCTTTATATATTAAATATAGCATAGAAATGTAATATACTCCAATATCCAGCCAATTGGTGGCACTTGATGCTCTTTGTCCCTTACCCAGTACCATCTGATACCATCTAAGCCAGGGGTCTCCAAACTTTTCAAACAGAGGGCCAGTTTATTGTTCTGAAGGCCTCGTACACACGATCGGACATATCCGATGAAAACGGTCCGCGGACCATTTCCATCGGATATGTCCGATCGGGAGTTTGATCCGATGGCGTGTACACACCATCGGATCAAATTCCCCGCCGCCGGACGGCGCGGTGACGTGGCGGTGACGCGGCGGTGACGTTGACGCCGCCACGTCACCGCACCAGGAAGTTAAACACTTCCGCGCATGCGCCAAATCCATTCGGCGGCGGCGCGGCGGCGGTGGGGGACGACATGTCTGCTGGTAAGTGTACTAACCAGCAGACATGTCGGGCGGACAGATTCCCACCGGATAGATTTCAAAGCATGCTTTGAAATCTGTCGGGTGGAGAAATCTGTCCGCTAGCCCATACACACGAGCGGAGATGTCTGCTGAAACGGTCCATCGGACCGTTTTCAGCGGACATATCCCCTCGTGTGTACGAGGCAGAAGACTTTAGGAGGGCCGAATTGTGACCAGCAAATTTTCGGGCCCAGCATCAGTGACAATAAATATGGCCTCAAGGTTGGTCTCAGTAGGAGAAGTAATGCCCTTATTAGGAGGAATAGTATCCCATCATTGGTATCAGTGGTAGAAATAGTGCCCCCTTGTTGGTGTCGGTGGGAGCAATAGTGCCTCATATCAGTTGGAGGAATAGTGCCCCAAGGGCCGGTTAGAGGCTAGTAAAGGACCACATCTGGCCCTCGGGATGCAGTTTGGAGACCCCTGATCTAAAGCCTCGTACACACAATCCTCGGATATCCGATGAAGCTGACTTTCATCAGTCTTGCCTACACACCAAAAATCCGACCGGGTCCAAACGCGGTGACGTAAAACATTAGGACGTGCTGAGAAAAATGAAGTTTAATGCTTCCGAGCATGCGACAACCTGATTCTGAGCATGCGTGGATTTTTGACTGATGGACTTCCACACAGACGATAGAAAAAAACTATCAGATTTTATCCATAGGAAAAATTTAAAACATGTTCTATTTTTTTTCACCGTTGGAAAAAAAAATGATCGGGCCCACACGCGATCAGTTTGTCCGATGAAAACAGTCTGTTTTCATCGGACAAACCGATCGCGTGTACAGGGATTTAGCCTACATGTTGCTAGAAACAGGGCTCAACAGGACAGAAGAAAATACGCCCTATGAGTCCTCTCAAACAAGCTGATCCTCCTGTAAGGTCCCTTTCACACTTGTACGACTTCTAGGCCCCTTTCACATTTATACGACTTGTCTCACGATTTTGTACTGCAAAATCGTATGACAAGTTATTCTCCACGATTTTCAATGAACACCATTCATACTGGCACGACTTTAAATAGTGCCGACTTCAAAGTAGTCCCTGCACTACTTTGGTCCAATTTTGATGCCACTTACACAGGCATTCATTGAAATCGCGGCCGCGAATCGCGGCAAAATCGCGGTAAAATCGCGGCCGCGAAATGCGGCAAAATCGCGGTAAAATCGCACGACTTTGAAGCCGTACAAGTGTGAAAGGCCTCTTTCACACGGAGAAAGCGTCTTAGCGGGGGTCCCGCTCAGCTGTCAGCGGACAGGGCGGTCCCCGCACACTGTGCAGGGACCGCCCTGTCTCTCCTCCGCTATCCCCTATGGGGAATCGGATAGAAAAAGGACCGTCTGTCCGTTTGCATCCGATCCACCAGACGGAAGAAAAATAGTGTTTTCTTCCGTCCGCAAAACGGATCCAGACGGACGCAGGTCTTAGGCGGACGTTAGCAGATGCATCATCCGCTAACGGATCCGCTCCCATAGGGACACATTACAAGTCTGTAAACGGACTTGTAATTAGCGGACCGTTCGTCCGCTAATATGAAAGGGGCCAAAGGGACCTTAGGCCGCATACACACAATCGGTCCAACCCGATGAGAATGGTCCAACGGACCGTTTTCATCGGTTCACTGACTGATGGTCTGATGTGCGTACACACCATCAGTTCAAAAACCAATGGTGTCAGAGCAATCCACCAGTTGGTGACAGGTAGGGGGTTAGAGCAACAAATTTTCTGCAATTTTGTCAGAATTGAGCCCCTAATTTGTATATATTTTTTGCTAAGGCGAAATTTGCTTTAACAAATATACCTATACAAAAAAAAAAAAAACTGTGCAAAGTGTTTGTACTTACATGTTGTTGCATTGCAAACCAATGCTGATCAATGAATTAGGTGTAAATCCAGCCAAATTAAGCTTCCATAACCTTCCACAGCCATTTAAAGTCCATTGAACCCTTTAGTACACAAACAAAAATATAGTGAGTGGCAGGGACTTAAAGCACCAAAACAACCAACACAAATTATTTGTAAAAAATGTTTACAAAACGAAATCTCCAGCAATGTACATAAATCGATATTATATGACAAAGAAGGGGAAAACCATTATACCATGTTTCTCTGAAAATAAGCCCGGGGCTTATATTAATTTTGGCAACAAAAGACATAGTAGGGCTTATTTTCGGGGTAGGTCTTACCATGTAATGTGTTGTCTTCTCTCCCTCCCTGCCTGTCAGGAATCCCCAGTGTGAACTGAGCTAAAATGCTTGTAAAATCCTATAATCCACTCTATTACAGTATTATATTATCTACAATGTGTGTGTTTCTGTAATATAATTGTGCCAAATACCTTCGTTATAGCGCCGCTCTGCGCTTCTGTGACCCGCCGGAGCTTTTTCCCCGCAATTATATTACAGAAACACACACATTGTACATTATATATTACTGTAATAGAGCGGATTATAGGATTTTGCAAGCATTTTAAACTAGGGTTTATTTTCAGGGTAGGGCTTATATTGAAGCCCGCCTGGAATGTAATGCTAGGTCTTATTTTCGGGGTAGGTCTTATTTTCAGGGAAACAGGGTAGTAGTAACTGCATGTATAGAAACACTTTAGTTGAAAACCATAATGCGGTTGCTCTGCCCTTTGCCCAAAGTCAACGTCCTTTGTGTTATATGGAAAGATCCATAAGCGTGGTTAGACCTACTTATCAATTTAAGTGGTCAATATTATATATATTATTATTAAATTATTGTGAGTTGATCCCCCAAAAGGGTTTGGAGTGATTTCAGGTCGATGTTGTTATAGGGCATAAGTTTGGAGGCAGAGATGGTGGATCTGCACCTGTGCAAGTGAATTCTATTTGGATCTGACACAAATAATCACTTACGCACTTTACTTACACCGATCAGACCAGTGGCGGCTGGTGCTTAAATTTTTTTTTTTGGGGGGGGGGGCGCAAGCAAATGAAAAAAAAAATCAATTGCAGCCTCACTGTGCCCATCAAACACAGCCACTGTGCCATAAAATTGCAGCCACTGTGCCATGCCATCAAACGCAGCCACTGTGCCCATCAATTGTCACCACTGTGCCATGCCACTGTGCCATCAATTGTCACCACTGTGCCATGCAAAAAGCAGCCACTGTGCCATTCCATTGACGCCACTGTGCCCATAAGTTGTCGCCACTGCCATGCCATTGTCGCCACTGTGCCCATCAATTGTCGCCACTGTGCCATGCCAAACGCAGCCACTGTGCCAATCAATTGTCGCCACTGTGCCCATCAATTGTCGCCACTGTGCCATCAATTGTCACCACTGTGTCATGCAAAAAGCAGCCACTGTGCCATTCCATTGACGCCACTGTGCTCATCAGTTGTCGCCACTGCCATGCCATTGTCGCCACTGTGCCCATCAATTGTCGCCACTGTGCCATGCCAAACGCAGCCATTGTGCCCATCAATTGTCCCCACTGTGCCCATCAATTGTCGCCACTGTGCCATGCCAAAAGCAGCCACTGTGCCATGCCATTGTTGCCACTGTGCCCATCAATTGCCACCAGATTGCCCCTTAAAATACCGCCAAATTTCCCCACCCCCACCCGACACTTAATGTATTTGCTGGTGTATAAGACTACCTTTTACACTTAAAAAAAATGGCCAAAAGGCAGGGGTCGTCTTATACGCCGGGTCAGCTGCTTGGATGCCTGCTGAATGTGCGGTAATACTGTATGTAGCTTTGGCTACATACAATAAATACCACTTAGCCAATCCCGGCGAGCGATGTATTCAAATTCGGATTGGAGTAACAACCTCTGCCAATCCGAGTGCCTACATACAGTAGCCTGCTTGGATTGGCTCTGAGAGTCAGAGAGGCGTGGGCTGATGATGTTACAGCCTCTGCCAATCCAAGCAGGCTTTGTATTCATTAATAGAATACATCGCTTGCCGTGATTGGCTCCAGCAAGAATGAAGAAGAATATGGCTCCAGAAGGAAGAAATATGAATTGTTGGAAGTCTCGGAAGGGGGGGTCATCTTATATGGTGAGTTGTACAGGCAAAAAATCTTAAAAAACTGTAAAATTAGGGGGTCATCTTATACGCCCGGTCGCCTTATACACCGGCAAATACGGTACCTTTCTCGGTCAGCCATCCTCCTCCACAATCCCTCAATGTCTTTTTCCTGCAATGCATGAATCTATGTATTGTTTTCAGTGGCGGTGCAGGAGCGAGAGGGGGCGGCACTCCTGCGCCCACTATGAACGCACTGCCACTGGATCAGACATAACATTATGACTAGTGTTGCTCACGAATATTCGCATTGCGAATATTCGTTACGAATATTGCATATTCGAGTATTCGCGAATAAATCGAATATCGCGGTGAATATTCGCTATTGCGAATATTCGTATTTTTTCAATTTTTTTTTTAAAACAGATCACATCCTAGTGATCTCCATCGACGTCTAAAAGCATTGCTGGTATGATTAGAGACCCTGGGCCGAGTAGCTGAGGCGATCCTTTTATGTTGCCGAATATTCGCAATGCGAATACTTTCTCTGCCCTTCTGTGTTTTGTGTATAAAAAAAAATAAAAAAATAAAAAAATTAGCTTTAGTTTAGTCATATAAGTTTGTGTAAGTAGAGTTAGTGTTTAGTGCATATTAGTTTAGTAATCCAGGAAATGATCTCCATTTTCGCGTGTTGACGAGAATTTTGCAATCAATTTCGCATTCGCATTAGCGAAATTTCGCATTCGCATTAGCGAAATTTATCAAAAATTTTTTTTTTATAAGATATCACGAATATTCGATACTAACGAATATTTCGCGAATATTCGATACTAACGAATATTTCGCGAATATTCTTCTATATATTCGTGAAATATCGCGAAATCGAGTATGGCGTATTCCGCTCAACACTAATTATGACTACCCACCATAAACCAGCATGGATGCTACTAGGACAGTGATGGCGAACCTTGACACCCCAGATGTTTTGGAACTACATTTCCCATGATGCTCATGCACTCTGCAGTGTAGTTGAGCATCATGGGAAATGTAGTTTCAAAACATGTGGGGTGCCGAGGTTCGCCATCACTGTACTAGGAGGTATGCTGTGGTATTTGGCACCAGGTGGATCCTCCATGGATCGGACTTGTTTTTCCAGAACATCCCACAGATGCTTGATTGGACTGAGATCTGGTAAATTTGGAGGCCAAACATCCCAAACGTGTTGTATTCCTCAAACCATTCTTGAATTCATAAGACCAGGCCACCTTCTTCATTGCTACGTGGTCCAGTTTAGATACTCACGTGCCCATTGTAGGCACCTTTGTCCGTGAGAACCAGGGCTTTTTTTCTGGGGGAACTTGGGGGAACTCAGTTCCACCACCTTTGGCCCAGACCCTTTGGTGCCCGCTCACCACAATCACTTGTAAACACAGAAGTCTGGTTTCTGTGTTTACAAGTGACAGCTCTGCACTCTGTGTGTAACCTCCCTGAACTCTGCACTCTGTATGTAGTGCAATTCTGGTATTTAATGCCCCTTTAAGACCCTTCTACTGTTTGTGAAATCTGAACGGGGTCGTGGTTGAGTTCCTGCACCTATTTTCTGAGAAAAAAAGCTCTGGTGAGAACAGGTCAGCATGGGCACTGACTGGTCTGCAGCTAAGCAGCCCCTATGCAACAAACTGTGATGCTCTGTGTGTTCTGATACCTTTCTATCAGACAAACATTTTTTCAGCAATTTGAGCTACAGTAGCTCTTCTAATGGATCGCACTACACAGGCCAGCATCCGTGCACCTTGGCCCCATCACCCTGTCACTGATTGGCTAGTTTTCCTTCCTTGGACCACTTTTGGTCGGTCCTGCACCACTGCAGACCAGGAACATCCCACAAGAGCTGCAGTTTTGGAGATGCTATGACCCAGTCATCTAACCATTACAATTTGACCCTTGTCAAATTTGCTCAAATCTTTACGCTTGCCCCTTTTTTCTACTCTTAACTTCAGGGACAACATGTTCACTTGCTGCCTAATATATCCATCCGCTTTCAGGAGTCACTGTAACAAGAAAATCAATGTTATTTACTTTACCTGTTAGTGGTTCGCATGGTATGGTTGGATTGTGATTTGTATCGATTTGCACACACTAATTGGCACTTTATAGAGTTATGCCGCGTACACACGATCGTTTTTCGGGGTTCTAAAAAATTATGTTTTTTTATGTCATTAAAAACGATCGTGTGTGGGCTTCAGAGCATTTTTCGGGTTCTAAAAAAAACGTTGTTTTTTCTAGAGCCTGAAAATTTAATTTTTTCGAACCCGAAAATCGATCGTGTGTACGCGGCATTATGCTTTGTTATATTGGTTGGGAAGAGGAGAGCTGTATGTCCCTTGACTATGAATGGGACTATTTATTTTGCTGTTATTGGGAATTTTATTGTTGTTGTGTCTTATTTCCATTTGTTACTGTGATTTTTGTGTTGTCTTTATTAAATGTAAGGCCGCGTACACACGAGGGGATATGTCCGCTGAAAACGGTCCGATGGACCGTTTCAGCAGACATCTCCGCTCGTGTGTATGGGCTAGCGGACAGATTTGTCCACCCGACAGATTTCAAAGCAAGCTTTGAAATCTATCCGGTGGGGATCTGTCCGCCCGACATGTCTGCTGGTTAGTACACTTACCAGCAGACATGTCGTCCCCCACCGCCGCCGCGCCGCTGCCGAATGGATTCGGCGCATGCGCGGAAGTGTTTTACTTCCTGGTGCGGTGACGTGGCGGTGACGCGGCGGCGTCAACGTCACCGCCGCGTCACCGCCACGTCACCGCGCCGTCCGGCGGCGGGGAATTTGATCCGATGGTGTGTACACGCCATCGGATCAAACTCCCGATCGGACATATCCGATGGAAATGGTCCCCGGACCGTTTTCATCGGATATGTCCGATCGTGTGTATGGGGCCTTACGGTATCTTAATAATTTTCCTTTTGATTAATAAAGTATTCTGAAACTTAATTATTATTGATCGAATATGGCCATGTGCCCATATCGGGACAATATTATCATGAGCAGGGCCGATCGGCACCTATAGGCTCACTATGTAAGCCGCAAAGCTGCGGAGGGCCCCCCAAATTACTAGAGGCCCCGCCTGGTGAGAAGTCTTTTTCGGCCCCTTACCCCTTTTTTTCAACTCGCTGGCTGCATGGAAGAAGAGGTAGGAAGTCGGCACCCCCAGCTTCTCACCAGGGCCGATCCTTGGGTCACAGGCACCTGGGTGCAGAAATATTTCTGGCGCCCCCACATGGGTGTGGTCATTTTACTAACTCCTCCCCTTTACAAATGTTACTATGGCAATGGCTCAACCACAGAGATGCTCCTCCACGAAGTCTTCATTACCCTGGAATCCTTACATGATCTCTTAACTATAAAAAAAACACAGGAAGAGAAGAAGAGTACTTTATTGGGTCCTGGAGGGGGCCTTACTGATGGACACAGAGAGGGCTTCTGTTAGAAAGAGCCCCCATACATACTACAGACATGATACAGGAGATGGTCAGAGACCACAGACATAGTACAGGAGACGGTCAGAGACTGCAGACGTAGTACAGGAGACGGCCAGAGACTGCAGACGTAGTACAGGAGACGGTCAGAGACTGCAGACGCAGTACAGGAGATGGTCAGAGACTGCAGACGTAGTACAGGAGACAGTCAGAGACTGCAGAGGTAGTACAGGAGACAGTCAGAGACTGCAGAGGTAGTACAGGAGACGGTCAGAGACTGCAGGCGTGTTACAGGAGACGGTCAGAGACTGCAGACGTGGTACAGGAGACGGTCAGAGACTGAAGACGTAGTACAGGAGACGGTCAGAGACTGCAGACGTAGTACATGAGACGGTCAGAGACTACAGACATAGTACAGGAGATGGTCAGAGACTGCAGACATAGTACATGAGACGGTCAGAGACTACAGACATAGTACAGGAGATGGTCAGAAACTACAGACATAGTAAGGAGATGGTCAGAGACACATCAGTTCTGGACAGACACACACCTATGCTCAGAACACTAGTTCTGCATGGACACAAACAAGATGAGAAGGAGGGAGGGGAGAACTCTGCCACTTTGGCGCCCCACCTCTGCAGGCGCCTGGTTCTCAATTTAACGTTAGATGTTATTTCTGACAGCAGGACACCCCATCCCCCCCGCTTCTCAACTTTTAATGTGACTTTAGGCAGCCATGTCATTTTGCTTAGGGCCCCAGGGAGGTCAGGATCGGCACTGGTCATGAGCATCCCTGTCCTTTGGAGCACATCTCCTGTCTGCAGCTCTTTGGCTCAGCAATAAACGCTAACTTCCGGGTTTGGACCAAACCCAAGCTCAACACTAATGACTAGCTATTACTAGATAACCCTAGGGGCCCTTTCACACCTTTTGCAGCAACACGTGGCATTACTCTGCGTTTGTGCGATGTGGTACCATTTCATTCTGAACAGCAACCCAACGCACCTTAGAGCCAGTTCACACACAGGCGGTACGACTTTGGGGGCCAATCGGCAAGGCCATCTTAAGACGACTTGAGAGGCAACTTGCAAAATTACTTCTGTATTAAGGTGACCAGATTTTTAAAATGAAATCCGGGGACATATTTTTTCTTTACTAGTAATGGCAACAATCAGTGACTCTCTGCCTGTTGCCGCCCACCTCACAGCCTCTCAAGTCTCATTCTTCGGGCCCCGGCTCCTACTGGATGGGGAGCGGAGGGAGATCACTCCACCAGGGAAGGCAAGGAGATAGGCAGGTGGCTGGCCGGGATTTGAGCCAAAGCAGAAGAACATGAGAGCGGAGCTGAATGGGCATGCACCCGAAACTGAAGAAATATTCCCTGCGCTCCGACCAGCACATAAGGGGCACAGATTATGGGAAAAATACAACTCCCCCTATGCTGGGAGCCTTGGCGGAGCGGGGGTGTGTAATTCTAATTTTTTTTATTTTAATTCTGCACTGACTGTCTTTGAAATTGCCCCTGCCCCTGATTAAATCCAATCTGGGGACAAAACCAGGGACAGACTTGGTCCGGGGACAGTGTCCTCAATCAGGGGACTGTCCCCTGAAACTTGGGATGTCTGGTCACTCTATTCTGTATTGAAGTCAATGCAAGTCGCCCCCAGTCGTACAAGAACCTTTTTTTAAGTCGGAGCAACTTGTGTCGCTCCTATTAGAACGGTTCCATTGAATAGAGCGGACCGCGACTTGTCAGGCAGCTGAGTCGCCTGACTGGTCGCCCCTGTGTGAACCGACTCTATAGACGTGAATTGTAGAAATTCTATGTTTTTTTTCTTGCGTGCTAGTGCGCAGGTCATACCATTCCAGCTTAACATAACGTGCAGCAACCGTATCGTGAATAGGCCCTAAAAGTTTGTGCACCCCTTCAGGTGAAAGATTCCAATGTGAATAAAATCCGGGGACATATTTTTTCTTTACTAGTAATGGTGGCAATCAGCGACTCTCTGCCCGTTGCCTCCCGCCTCACAGCCTCTCAAGTCTTACTCTTCGGGCCCCGGCTACTACTGGATGGGGAACGGAGGAAGATCATTCTGCCAGGGAAGGCAAGGAGATAGGCAGGTGGCTGGCCAGGACTTGAGCCAGGGCAGAAGAACATGCGAGCGAAGCTGAATGGGCATGCACCCTGAAACTGAAGAAATATTCCCTCCGCTCCGACCAGCACATGATCATCAAAAACTGGCACAGGTAAAGGGAAAAATACAACCCCCCTATGCCAGTAGGCACAGCGGAGAGGGGGGGGGGGTGTAATTCAAATGTTGTTATTTTTAATTCTGCACTGACTGTCTATGAAATTGCCCCTGCCCCCTATTAAATCCAATCTGGGGACAAAACCGGGGACAGACTTGGTCCGGGGACAGTGTCCTCAATCAGGGGACTGTCCCCTGAAACTGGGGATGTCTGGTCACCGTACTTTAGGTGGGATGTGGATGCAGGTTCTCTGATCCTGACACCTCTTGCCCTCTCTGAGCCTGATAACTTTTTCTCTCTCCCTCCCTCTCGTCCTTCTCACTTCCTCTCTCTCTCTCTCTCTCTCTCTCTCTTTTTCTCTGTGGTTACTCATATGACGTCAGGGGAGAGGCTCCAATTCTCTCTCCCTCCCAAAAATTCCTGCTCCCCCCTCCTTCCTCTCTCCTCCTCTCCCTCCACCCTCCCACAGATCACCCAGTCTGGTTTTAAAGGAAGGTAACAGCGAGACATGGCACTCTCTGCCCTGGCTACTAAAGAGACAGCTGGGCTACTACCAGCAAACCCCAGCTACTGACTATTCCTGGGCCTCGACATGCGGCTTATCACAGGTAAAAACTTTGCTCTCCATCTCTCTCTGTTCCTCTTTCCTCTGCAGATATCTCTGCAGGGCCGCCTAGCTCAGTACCTCCATCCCACAACTTTCCCACTCTATAATACCCCTCCGATGGGTCCATCATCCCGTAAGGGCTTCTATCTTCCCCAGAACTTTTCGAGCCCCCTCCGGCTTACACACCGTGTTTACAATCGGCACACTTGGCCAACCAGGAGCCCTCTGCATGCAGGCAGCCCTCTCCGTTGGTGGATTTCCTTTAACTGTCACACTGTTGCCAGGTGACCCTGACTTCCAGGAACAGTCCCGGCTTTTCAGGATTTGTCCCTGGAAATCGACTTTCCTGGAAAAAGTTCCTCCGCTTTTCATCACAGATCAACTTCAGGGCAAAGTCGCTGTTTTTGGGAAAGTTACATCCAGAACTTACTGTCTGTTTTATATATGGGATCCTATAGCATTTCACGGCAGCAGAGGAAGATAATCCCTTCTGTATTGATTTGTATTGTGAATGTACTGTCTTCCCTGATGTAAAGCGCTGCGCAAACTGTTGGTGCTATATAAATCCTGTATAATAATAATAATAGCACAACGGTTTACTTCCTAAAGAGGAGCAAAACTGAACAAAAAACTGAAGGAGAATGAAAAAGGATTTTAGAAAAAAATTCAAAACGTAGAAAATATTTTACAGTTAAGATGGTACTTCTGTCTGTCTGTCTATCTATCTATCAATTTCTGTTCTATTTTACGATCTATATATATATATATCTATCTATCAATTTCTGTTCTATTTTACGATTATATATATATATATATATATATATATATATATATATATATATATATATATATATATACATACATATATATATATATATATATATATATATATATAAATAAATCTATATCTATCTCTATATCTATATATATTCATCTATTTACAATTTTATCTATCTCTATTATTTCTTCCCATCTTTCAAGCTATTTATTTCTATGTTATCTATGGTATCTCTTTCTACATCATATGTAATAATTACCTTATCTGTCTATCTATCTATTAATCTATCTGTCTAATGTAAGTTAATACATACGATATAGAGAGATAGAGAGATAGATAGATAGATAGATAGATAGATAGATAGATAGATAGATAGATCTCTAATATATCTTTCTCAAAATCTATCTATCTATCTATCTATCTATCTATCTATCTATCTATCTATGTCTTTCTATATCATATGTATTAACTTACATTAGACAGATAGATTAATAGATAGATAGATAGATTGTTGGATAGGAAGATTGAATAGAAATGGATTGATAGATAGATAATCTCAATTATATCTTTCTATCTATTTATCTATCTATCTACAATTATTTTATATCTCTGTTCCCATCTTTCATTCTATCTATTTCTATGCTATCTTCCTATCTATCTTCCTACCTATCGATCTTTGTATCTATCTATCTATCTATCTATCTATCTATCTATCTATCTATCTATCTATCTATCTATCTATCTATCTATCTATCATCTTAGAACTCTCTACATCATTTATAACAATTGAGATAGATATATTGATAGATAGATAGTTGGATGAGAAGATAAAATCTATCTATCTATATCTCTGTTCCCATCTATCTATCTATCTATCTATCTATCTATCTATCTATCTACAATTGAGATAGATATATCGCTAGATAAATAGATAGATAGTTGGATGAGAAGAAATCGACTAATAGATAGAAAGATATTATAGAGATATCTATCTATTAGTCTATTTCTATTCTATCTCTATAATATCTTTCTATCTATTAGAATAGAAATAGACGAATAGATAGAAAGATATTATAGAGATAGAATAGAAATAGACTAATAGATAGAAAGATATTATAGAGATAGAATAGAAATAGACTAATAGATAGATAGATATCTCTATAATATCTTTCTATCTATTAGTCTATTTCTATTCTATCTTCTCATCCAACTATCTATCTATTTATCTAGCGATATATCTATCTCAATTGTTATAAATGATGTAGAGAGATCTAAGACGATAGAGAGATAGAGAGATAGATAGATAGATAGATAGATAGATAGGAAGATAGCTTAGAAATAGATAGATTGAAAAATGGGAACAGAGATATAAAATAATTGTAGATAGATAGATAGATAGATAGATAGATAGATAATCGCTATTATATCTATCTATCTATCTATCTATCTATCTATCTATCTATCTATCTATCTATCTATCGTCTTAGATCTCTCTACATCATTTATAACAATTGAGATAGATATATCGCTAGATAAATAGATAGATAGTTGGATGAGAAGATAGAATAGAAATAGACTAATAGATAGAAAGATATTATAGAGATATCTATCTATTAGTCTATTTCTATTCTATCTCTATAATATCTTTCTATCTATTCGTCTATTTCTATTCTATCTCTATAATATCTTTCTATCTATTAGTCTATTTCTATTCTATCTTCATATCCAACTATCTATCTATCGATCATCATCAGTTAATACATATGATTAGATGAATAGATAGATAGATAGATAGATAGATAGATAGATAAAAATCAGGAAGGGAGAACAGAAATAGATACAATTGTAGATAGAAAGATATTATAGAGATATCCATCTATCTACAATTGTATCTATTTTTGTTCTCCCTTCCTGATTTCTATCTATCTATCTATCTATCTATCTATGTATTTATCTAATCATATATACTAACTGCTGATGATCGATAGATAGATAGTTGGATATGAAGATAGAATAGAAATAGATTGATAGAAAGATATAATAAAGATATCTATCTATTTACTGTTTTACTGTCTATTGATCTTTGTATCTATTTACATTTTCTTTCTATTTCTGTTCTCTCTTCCGATCTTTCAATTAATCTCTTCTATCTATCTATCTATCTATCTATCTATCTATCTATCTATCTATCTATCTATCTATCTATCTATCTATCTATCTATCTATCTATCTATCTATCTATCGATCTATCTATCGATCTATCTATTGATCTATCTATTGATCTATCTTCTTATATCTCTCTACATCATATGTATTAATTGAGACAGATAGACAAGAGTTCATATATGTTTATTGAGATAGATAGATAGATCTAGATATGGATAGATCTGTGTTTTTGCACCTTCCTGTACAATGGCCGTGGATGTGATCTCCTTGCTGTAGTTGGTAGGTGGGCACACACAATGGAAATGGAAGTGTCTGGGAACCGGAGGAGGTGTTGTGCAGGTTGCTGGGCGTCTGTGTCGATTTTCAGGGTGAAACATGAGAGGGGCCCTTGAGACAGACACTTGTAAGAAAGTGTCAGTATCAAAGACAGATTGTGACATCTCTCAGAGTTCCCCACCCATAGCACTGACAGGCAGCACTTTAAGATGCATCTTGTCTTACTGGCTCACCTCCCCCGTCTTGCCCCGTCTTCCCCCTTTAAATCTTCTTTTGTATTTCAGACTCTGGGTGTCACACCTTGGTCCTGTCTACATTTGTCCACTCAACTCTCTCTAAAGGCTAAAGCTTTGTCTAGAGCTTTGTGTAGCTCTGTGTAGCTTTGTGTAGCTTTGTGCAAAATGCGTGTTTTGTTTTACTCTATTTTACAACAAAATGTGGCTGTTTTGTTCAACAGAAGAGCCACGGGGCCGCCCTAAAATTTATTAAAAAAATTCTGAGTTTCAAATGTCTGAATTGTGAGACTAAAATTCTGAATTGTAACAATAAAAGTCAGAATTCCGAGTTTAGTCAGATTTCTTGGTTTCCTAGTCAGAATTCTTATGCCGCGTACACACGATCATTTTTTAGCATGGAAAAAAAAAACGTAGTTTTTCCAACTTCATCAATAAAAACGACGTTGCCCACACACCATTGTTTTTTAACCACTTCAGACCCACGCTATTGACAAGAGGCGCCAAGTAGACGTCTTTGGACGTGATTTCTAGTGCATTTGCTGCCACTGGGTGGCGCGCCACGGGTAAACACTGTCCCGCCGCATCGCTGAAGAGCCGATGCATGTACCTGGCGGCCACGATGTCCGTCGGGTACATGCGATCGGCGGGAAAACGAGCAGGTGACAGCAGGGACGTGGAGCTGTGTGTGTAAACATGCTGTCCACATGCTGTCAGAGGAGAGGAGACCGATCTGTGTCTCTTGTACTTAGGGACACAGCATCGGTCACCTCCCCCAGTCAGTCCCCTCCCCCCACACAGTTAGAACACACCCAGGATACACATTTAACCCCTTCCTCACCCCCTAGTGTTAACCCCTTCCCTGCCAGTCACATTTATACAGTAATTAGTGCATTTTTATAGCACTGATCGCTGTATAAATGTGAATGGTCCCAAATTTGTGTCAAAAGTGTCCAATATGTCCGCCGCAATATCGCAGTCGCAATACAAATCGCAGATCCCTGCCATTACTAGTAAAAAAACTCAAAAAAAATCATAATTCTGTTCCCCATTTTGTAGGCGCTATAACTTTTGCGCAAACCTGTCGCTTATTGCGATTTTTTTTTTTTTTTTTACAAAAATACGTCGAAAAATACGTATCAGCCTTAACTGTGAAAAAAATATATTTAAAAAAAAAAAATTGGGATATTTATTATAGCAACAAGTAAAAAAAAATATATATATTTTTTAAATTGACGCTCTTTTTTTGTTTATAGCGCAAAAAATAAAAACTGCAGAGGTGATCAAATACCACCAAAATAAAGCTCTATTTGTGTGGAAAAAAGGACGTCAATTTTGTTTGGGAGCCACGTCGCACGACCGCGCAAATGTCAGTTAAAGCGACGCAGTTCCGGAAGCTGAAATTTCGCCTGGGCACGAAGGAGGTTTATGTGCCCAGTAAGCAAGTGGTTAAAAATGATGTACAAAGCGCGGTGACGTACAACACGTACGACGGCACTCTAAAGGGGAAGTTCTATTCGCCTTTGGGCTACTTTAGCTGATTCCTTGTTAGTAAAAGACGATTTGCGCTTTTCTGTCTGTTACAGCGTGATGAATGTGCTTACTCCATTACAAATGGTAATTTTACCAGAACGAGCGCTCCTGTCTCAAAACTTGCTTCTGAGCATGCGCGGGTTTAAAACGTCATTTTAGCGCACACACGACCATTTTTTACAACCCGGAATCCCGGCAGGAAAAAGAGAACATGTTCTAATTTCTCCCGATGGTTTTACTGTCGGGAAAACCGCCATGGAGCATACACACGGACAGTTTTACCGGCCAGATGCTGTCATGGCAGTTTTACCGATGGGAAAACTGGTCGTGTGTACGAGGCATAAGGGTCCTTGCACACAGTACTGATGTATGGATGCTGGATGCAGCATGGTCCATATAGTTTGTATATGTACATGTGAGAAAAAATTCTTCTAGCTCCCAGAATGCCAGATAGTATTATTTAGGCCCCTTTCACACGTGGCATGTCCGTTTTAACCACTTCAGCCCCGAGCCTGTTTTTCAGACTCTGTGTTTACAAGTTAACTACATAAGACCCGGACCTTTAGGCAGCTAAAGGACCTGGCCAGTTTTTGCGATTCAGGACTGTGTCGCTTTAACTGACAATTGCACGGTCGTGCGGCGTGGCTCCCAAACAAAATTGGCATCCTTTTTTTCCCACAAATAGAGCTTTCTTTTGGTGGTATTTGATCACCTCTGCGGTTTTTATTTTTTGCGCTATAAACAAAAATAGAGCGACAATTTTGAAAAAAAATCAATATTTTTTACTTTTTGCTGTAATAAATACCCCCAAAAAACTATAAAAAAAATGTTTTCATCAGTTTAGGCCGATACGTATTCTTCTACATATTTTTGGTAAAGAAAACAAAAGCGTTTATCGATTGGTTTGCGCAAAATTTATAGCGTTTACAAAATAGGGGATAGTTTTATTGCATTTTTATAAAGAATTTTTTTTTTTACTACTAATAGCGGCGATCAGCGATTTTTTATGGCCAGACCATTGTCATTTTCACAGCAAAAAATGCATTGTTTACTGTGAAAATGACAATTGCAGTTTGGGTGTTAACCACAAGGGGGCGCTGAAGGGGTTAAGTATGACCTCATCTGTGTTTCTAACTATAGGGGGGTGTAGCTGTAGGTGTGACGTCATTGATTGTATTTCCCTATATCAGGGAACGCACGATCAATGACGACACCACAGGGAAAAGGGGAAGCTGTGTTTACACACAGCTCTCCCCGTTCTTCAGCTCCGGGGACCGAACGCAGGACTCCAGCCACGATCGGGTCTGCGGGTCCCGCGGCCACGGTCACCGAGCTTCGAATCGGGTCACGGGCATGCTCCCGCGACCCACGGCTGGGTACTAGCACAGCACGTACCTGTACGTGCTTGTGCCCAGCCGTGCCATTCTGCCAAAGTAAATGTGCAGGAGGCGGTCCTTAAGTGGTTAATGTGTTTCCCGTCTTTCTGCACTAGGTATATGTAAAAAAACGAACCAATTTTTTATTTTATTTATGTCCACTGAATGATTTATCGGTCATTACATGATGGCATGTAATGACCGATAAATGACCGATAAAGTTTGCGCTCACAACCGAACGTTCGTTTTTCGAAAGTTTTTTTTATTGTATTTTTTCGTAGAGTGTATGGCCAGCATTAGGCAGTGGATTTCCTTGAACTGGGCTGCACTTGGATAAAAGCACACACTACCCATACACCACTCCGGTGGTGTAAACTGGCCACCAAGGGGGAAAGGCATTTTGCTTTTGCATAGCCACCCAATTCTCCATCTGTCTCAAAAAAAAATTATACAAAATGCCATTTGGGTACAGTGTTGCATGACAGAGTAATGCCGCGTACACACGATCATTTTTTGTGATGAAAAAAACGACGTTTTTGAAACGTCACTTTTCAAAGACGATGTTGCCTACACACCATCGTTTTTTTTCACAAAAAGCGAGGTTACGTTCACCACTCTTTTCCATTCATAAGTAGCTTTTGGGCATTCGCGGGTTGAAAAACGTCGTTTTAAACGACGTTTTTGCTACACACAGTGACTTTTTGTGACACAAAAAACGACGTTTTGAAAAACGACACAAAAAATTCAAGCATGTTGGAAATTTTTTTGGGTCGTTTTTTTTAAGACAAAAAACGACGTTTTGCCCACACACGATCAATTTAAATGACGTTTTAAAAAACGACGTTTTTTTTCATCACAAAAAATGATCGTGTGTACGCGGCATAATTGTCATTCAAAGTGTGACAGCCTGAAAGCAGAAATATGGCCTGGACTGAAATGCAGTGTAACTGTCCGGAAATGAAAGTTTTGCCACAGATTTTCAATTGGATTTAGGTCTGGACTTTGACAAGGCCATTCTAATACATAAATATTCTTTGATCTAAACCAAGGGTCTCCAAACTGCGGCCCTGGGGCCGGATGCGGCCCTTTGCTTGCCTTAATGCAGCCCTTGGGGCATTATTCCATCCAATTTTAAATGGGGCATAATTCTTGTTGCTGACACCAATGGGGCACTATTCCTCCAACTGACACCATCAATTCTTTCCTTTAACACCAACAATGGGGCACTAGTCCTTCCACTGTCACCAAAGATATGGTATTATTTACTCCCACTGGACATCTTTTACTCCCAATGGCCCTAGTCTGGTCCCCTAAAGTCTGAAGGACCGTAAACTGGCCCTTTGTTTAGAAACTTTGGAGACCCCTGATCTAAACCATTCCATTGTAGCTTTGGCTGTATGTTTAGGGTTGTTGTCCTGCTGGAGGGTGAACCTTTGTCCCAGTCTCGAGTCTTTAGCAGACTCTAAGGCCGCGTACACACGATAGGTTAAACCGATAAGAACGGTCTGATGGACCATTTTCATCGGACCAAACCGATGGTGTGTGGGCCCCATCTGTTAGTTATCCATCGGTTAAAAAAAAGCCAACTTGTTTTAAATTTAACTGATGGATTCCTAACCGATAGGTCAAAACCGATCATTAGTAGGCACGACTATCGGTTAAAAATACACGCATGCTCAGAATCAAGTCGACGCATGCTTGGAAGCACTGAACTTCATTTTTTTCAGCACGTCGTGTTTTACATCACCGCGTTCTGACACGATCGTTTTTTTAACCGATGGTGTGTAGGCGCGATGGACCATCAGTCAGCTCCATCGGTTAACCGATGGAAACGGTCCATCAGACCGTTCTCATCGAATGGACTGATCGCGTGTACGCGGCTTAACAGGTTTTCTTCTAAGATGGCCCTGTATTTGGCTCCATCCATCTTCCCATCAACTCTGACCAGTTTCCCTGTCCCTGCTGAAGAAAAGCACCCTCACAACACGATGCTGCCACCACCATGTTTCACAGTGGGGATTGTGCATTCAGGGAGATATGCAATGTTAGATTTCCCCCACAAATAGCGTTTTGCTTTTAGGCCAAAAAGTTACATTTTGGTCTCATCTGACCAGAGCACCTTCTTCCACATGTTTGCTGTGTCCTCCACCTGGCTTCTCGCAAACTGCAAACGGGGCTTCGTATGGCTTTCTTTCAATAATGGCTTTCTGCTTGCCACTCTTCCATAAAGACCAGATTTGTGGAGTGCACAACTAATAGTTGTCCTGTGGACAGATTCTCCCACCTGAACTGTGGATCTCTGCAGCTCCACTAGTTATCATGGGCTTTTCTGAGTAATGCTCCTTGCTCGGCCTGTCAGTTTAGGTGGGCGGCCATGTCTTCGTAGGTTTGCAGTTGTGCCATACTTTCTTTCTCTTTCCATTTTTGGATGATGGATTGAACAGTGCTCTGTGAGATGTTAAAAGCTTGGGATACTTTTTTACAATCTAACCCTGAAAGTAAAATGTTGGTCTCATCTGACCAGAGCACCTTCTTCCACACTTGCCGTGTCTCCCACACGTCTTGGTAGGTTTGCAGTTGTGCCATACTCTTTCCGGTTTCAGATGATGGATTGAACAGAGCTCTGTGAGATGTTTGAAGCGTTGATAATTTTTTTTTTAACCTAACCTTGCTTTAAACTTTTCCACAACTTTATCCCTGACCTGACTGGTGTGTTCCTTAACATTCATGATCCTGTTTGTTCACTAATTTTCTCTAACAAACCTCTGAGGGCTTCACAGAACAGCTGTATATACACAGAGATTAAATTACACACAGTTGGACTCTATTTAGGTGACTTTTGAATGGCAATTGGTTCCACTAGATTTTAGTTAGGGGTATCAGAGTAAAAGGGGCTGAATACAAATGTACGCCACACTTTTCACATTTATTTGTAAAAAAAAAAAAATTGACAACCATTTATCATTTTCTTTCCACTTCACAATTATGTGCCATTTTTGTGTTGGTCCATCACATAAAATCCCAATAAAATACATTTACGTTTTTGGTTGTTACATAGTTGGTAATGCTGAAAAAATACAATAGTCGATCCAGTTCAGCCTGTGAAGGTGTATGTGTATTAGTGTCTAGAATTTTGCATATCCCAGTGTGTTATAACCTGACAAAATGTGGAAAAATTTAAGGGGTATGGATATTTTTTCATGGCACTGTAGGTGTAAACCAGGCCTAAGGGCCCTTTCACATTGGTGCGTTTTTGCCGCGTTTTTTTAGCGCTATTAAAACGCTTATAAAACACTCCCCATGTCCTCTCCATTGAAATTTATTTAAAAACGCAGTAAAAAAGCAGTAAATACGGAACGTACCGCAATTTTACCGCATTTTACCGCATTTTTACTGCGTTTTTAATTAATTAATTTCAATGGAGAGGGGCATGGAGAGCGTTTTAATAGCGCTATTTTTACCACAAAAACGCAGCAAAACGCGGGGGAAAAAATAACCAGTTTGAAAGGGCCCTTAGTGTGCCATGCGCTGGTTGGGTTGAAGGGCTTATTGATCGCTTTAGTCCCTTCTCACCATAAACTGTATGGTTATATTGTCTCTTTTATTAAATAAAACAATGTGATCATGTGACATGAGTTTAACCTCTTAAGGACCCATTCACGCCGATATTCGTCGGCAGAATGGCACGGCTGGGCACATCCAGGTACCTGAACGTGGCCCTTTAAGCCCAGCCGTGGGGGCGAGCGCGCACCCGCGACCCGGGCCGAAGATCCGTGACCATGACCGCAAGACCCACAGACCGGATCGCCGCTGGTGTCCCGCAATCGGTCTTCCAGAGCTGAAGAACGGGGAAGGTTGTGTGTAAACACAGCTTCCCCGTTCTTCACTGTGGCAGTGTCATTGATTGTGTGTTCCCTTTTATAGGGAAACACGATCAAGATGTCACACGTGCAGCCCCGCCCCCCTACAGCTAGAAACACAAATGAGGTCACACATAACCCCTTCATCGCCCCCTTGTGGTTAACTCTTAAACTGCAATTGTCATTTTCACAGCAGGGGTGGACTGACAACCCATGGGGCCCTGGGCAATAGAAGATTATGGGGCCCCCGGGCTTACAGATGGCCACCATGCTAGGAGGCAGGGCAGCTAAAATCTCAGGATTTTCACATCAAAAGGATGTCGGTTTCGGACATATCAAAGACAGATGTAAAAAACACAGATTTTACATACTGTCCCTGGTTTTATTGAGCCTGGTAACCCTGATGGGGCCCCCTAGTGGCATGAGGCCCTCTAGCAGTGCCGAGAGTCTCAAAGGTCAGTCTGCCCCTGTTTCACAGTAAACAATGCATTTTTAATGCATTTTTTTGCTGCGAAAATGACAGTGGTCCCAAAAATGTGTCAAAATTGTCTGATGTGTCCACCATAATGCCGCAGTCACGAAAAAAAAATCGCTGATCGCCGCCATTAGTTGTAAAAAAAAATTTTTTTATATAAATGCAATAAAACTATCTCATATTTTATAAACGCTTATTGCATTTTTTATTTTTTTTTACCAAAAATAGGTAGAAGAATACGTATCGGCCTAAGCTGAAAAAAAAAAATTATATATTTTTTGGGGATATTTATTATAGCAAAAAATATTGTTTTTTTTTTCAAAATTGTCGCTCTATTTTTGTTTATAGCGCAAAAAATAAAAACCACAGGAGGTGATCAAATACCACCAAAAGAAAGCTCTATTTGTGGAGAAAAAAGGACGTCAATTTTGTTTGGGAGCCACGTCGCACGACCGCGCAATTGTCAGTTAAATCGACGCAGTGCCGAATCGCAAAAACTGTCCGGGTCTTTTACCTTCCTAAAGGTCCGGGTCTTAAGTGGTTAAAAACTGATTGCACTATAATTAGTTTATATTTAGAGTGGAGTTTTTTCTAATGGATCTATCAGGGTTTCATTTATGGAACAATCTGTTCATTTAAGTGCATGCTTCTGCTTTACCAGGTTGCAACAATATAGCAAATGTTGCAAATCCTGTTGAAATTATGGAAACGATTCCTGTACTTGTGATTTTTGCCCGATACAATATGCAAACCACATTCAAAATGCAACCAGGTTACAACAAAGGTGCAAAAAAAAAAAAAAAAAAATCGGATCAAAATCAGACCACAGTACTGTAGTGTGAACCTGGCCCTAGGCTCCTTTCACACAAGCTGTATCATTTACCACTCCACCAGAAAAGCCACCTGCCGTGGAGGAGGTTAGGAGGCAATGCTGCGGCCTCCTGTTGTCTTTCCTTCTTTCTTTTTTTTTTTATTTCTCTTTTTTTTTTAAGTATTTTTGTGCGTGTACTCGAGAGAGGAGCCGGACTGCAAGAGTTAGGAGTAGGCAATCTGCCATCATTCTCCATGCCCCCAGGTGGCAATAGTGGGTGTGAGGGGGTCCTCCCACACAGCCCGCCCTACCTGCTCCGCTTTGAAGCCCAACGGGGCAGAGGGACTCCCCTATGAGGGAGTGAGAGGATCTAGCCCGCTCAGCCAGCCCCGTTAGTCCTTCGCCTCTCTTTTTTAGAGACCACGTGGCCAAAGTGCGTGCATGTTAACCCAATTTCGAGTGCGTGTAAGTGTGGTGGTTTTGTGGGAGGGGGGGTGGGCGTACTAAGCGCAGGCTGACCTCGCATAGCACACCCACCGGGAGCCGGGCTGAGACCACCAAACTCAATTCACATGCATCCGAGACCGGGATTTTTTTTTAATGACAATTGTAAATGTTAAACTGTGGGATCATGCTGCAACTGCGATATAAACGCTTGGTCCATGACAAGGTAACATCCACAAACATGGGGTAAAGCAGTGACCCCTGTCAAACTCTGCATGCGGTGGTAGAATTGCCACAATGCAAAGTTTTGGCAATGTTTACCGTTCAAAGCGACACCATATCTGCTAGTAGGTGAGCGGTTCGGGGGTGGTTAAGGCTGCATTCACACTTAGGCGATTTGTCACCTGAAGCAGGACGCAAATGCAGCCCTAAGACGCTAGAGGGGAAATTTAACATTCCCCTCTATGGAGATGGTTCACATCTCCACGCTAAACGCCGAAACTCCGTACGCCTGAAGCTCAAAACAAGTCCCGGACCCTTTTTCCAGGTGGCTTTCGGCGTTCCGCATAGGAGATGTGGACCTGGGGGTTAAATCGCGGCGTTTTGTCGCCGCAAATCGCGGGAACAAAACGTCGCAATTTGTCGCCGCAATTCGCTGGACAAAAAGCCGCGATCAGTTTGCCTAGGTGTGAATGCAGCCTAAAAACATGTATCAACTGTGGGTTTTTAACCACTTTTGCAAAAAGTGCTCTGGTCTTTGACCAGCAATATGGTCCGGGGGGTTAAGTGGTTAAATAGCAAAAACTGATTTTACACTATTGGAGCACTTTTTTCCCTATATACCTTGATTCTTGGTAATCGTTGTGACTGGCCTGGAGACAAGTAGTGGGAGCTGTGTTCCATAGAATTGCATTTCCATATCCCATAGAGGATTATGACCATACGTAGTTCCTTTGACCACTCTAGCGATAGAGTGTCAGAGGTGGTGGTTTTTACAAAAGGAGTTTCTATTAGGCCTCGTACACACGACCGAGGAACTCGTCGGGCGAAAAAACATAGGCCCAGATTCAGAGAGAATTAGATTATCGTAGCGTATCAGAAATACACTACGCCGCCGTTTTTTACCTGGCTCTACGTGGAATCCAGGTAGATTTTGTCCAGTAAACGACGGCGGCGTAGTGTATTTCTCCCGTCGCAATCCATCTGCGCGAGTAGGGGGCGTGAAGCATTTAAAATAGGCGCGTTCCCACGGCGATCGAACTGCACATGCTCCGTTCGCAAATTTCCCGCCGTGCATTGCGCAAAATCACGTCGTTACGTCATTCGTTGTTTGAGTAGCGTCGTTTACGGACATTTCTATTCCCGAACGACTTACGTAAAAAAATAAAAAAAAATATTTAATTTGACGCGGGAACGACAGCCATACTTAACATGGGCTACGCACCGTTAGACCAGCAAAAAGCTGGTCTAACAGTACATAAAAAAAATAGACGTAAGCGATTGCGAAGACCGCTCGTATCTTCGTGGATCGCCGTAAAAACACATTTGCATATCCCGACGCATCAAAACGACGCGAACTCCTCCCAGCGGCCGCAAAAATATCGCAGCGTAGATCCGAAGGCTTACGAAGACGTAAGCCTCTCGGATCGAAGCCCGAAGCCGCCGTATCATGGTTTGAGGATTCAAACTAGTGATACGGCGCGCGAAATTTGAAATTACTCCTGTCTAACACCAGTTAGACAGGCGTAATTGCTCTATGAATCTGGGCCATAGTTTTTCTCGTCGAGTTCCTTGTTAAGCCAGCCATACACGGTTCGAATTTCGAAAGAATTTTCTTGCGAAAATCGTATCAAACTATTTTTGTTCGTATTTCGCACCGTTGGTGGGCTGCAGCAACAGCCGATTTTCGTGTGGCAAACAAATTTGAGAAATCCGACATGTTGGAAATTTTCGGAAAAACGGCCGATTTTCTGATCAATGATGGGAGAATCGTGCGAGAAATGTAATAGAAAAAAAAACTGTGCATGTGCAAGAAAAGAAAATCCCCGGAGAGAAACAAATATTTACGGAGAGAAACGAAGATTCCCGGCAACATGAAAGTTTTGGTCGGCCGAATTTCGAATCTGATCACAAAAAAAAAAAACTCTGATTTCGGAAAGAAAATTTGTTCGAAATTCGACCGTGTATGGCCTGCATTAGGCTTGTCGAGGAACTCAACAAGCTTGCTTTGCGTACACACGTTAAAGACCAAGGGCCAGATTCTCGTAAAATTCACGGCGGCGTAGCGTAAGCCATTTACACTACGCCGCCGCAACTTACTGGAGCAAGTGCCGTATTCTCAAAGCACTTGCTCCGTAATTTTCGGCGTTGTAGTGTAAATGGCCCAGCGTAAGCCCGCGTAATTCAAAGGGGGCGGCTTGTATTTAAATTAAGCGCGCCCCCGCGCCGATCGAACTGCGCGTGCGCCGGCCGTAAAAATAGCCCAGTGCGCATGCTCCAGCTCACGTCGGAAAACGTCAATGAAGCCGACGTGAGCGTCATTAACGTAAAGCCCTATTCGCGAACGACTTCGTAAAACGACGGAAAAAGACGACGCTGTCCCGACGCCATACTTAACATGGCATACGACGGTCCTTCGTAAACTTACCCCTCATATAGCAGGGGTAAGTTTACGCTTACGGAAACGACGTAAACGACGACGAGGCGGCGCAAAGACGTTCGGGAATCGGCGTATCAGACTCATTTGCATAGTCAAATGAGAAATAGACGTAAACGCCACCTACCGGCCGGCGTAGAATTAAATCTAAGATCCGACGGTGTAAGTGACTTACGGCAGTCGGATCTACGCCGTTTCTATGCGTAAATGATTCTAGGAATCAGACGCATAGATACCCGGGGAGAAAAACAGAGATACGACGGTGTATCTAGACATACACCGTCGTATCTCAGCTGAGAATTTGGCCCCAAATCTCCTCGTTCTCAAAAGCAGTGACTTTAACACATACAACGGCAGGGGAATTTCGATTCCACTGGCGCCGCCCTTGGGGCTGCTTTTGCTAATCTCATGTTACTGCGTGTTCGGTAAAAGTTTGGTAAGAGACATTTTCACTTTTCAGTCTGTTACAGCGTGACAATGTGATATTTCCATTACAAACGCTACTTTTACCGAAGGTGCGCGGGTTTCTTAGCATACACACGCTCGAGTTTCTCGTCGAAAAGCAGCCCGACGAGGAACACGACGGGCCAATTTGGACTCCCGTCGAGGAAAAAGAGAACTTGCTCTCTTTTTTGCTCGTCGAGTTCCTCGGCAGTTTCCTCGATGAAAAACACACACAGGACTGGTTTCCTCGGCAAAAAAGCGCTGCCACCAAGTTTCTCGATGGATTCTGTCGAGGAAAGCGGTCGTGTGTACGCGGCCTTATACTTAGTGCTGGACTTCTTGATGAACTTTGCTTGAAGATTCCTTCAATTGACACTTTTTTTTTTTACGTGGACTATTTTCACAATATGTCGTTATGATTCATTGAATGTGTTGGGTTTTCACACTTATTGTAATATTCGTGGCTTTTAGTTGTTGTATATTATAATACTGTGGTTATGTTGCATGGTTATGTCGCTGCTACTATTTACTAAATCTAGACACTGTTGGCATTGGCGCGGTTTTTGTACTAGTTTTTGGATACAGTACTTGTGCTGTGGCTGTGCTATTCTTGAACGTAAAATGGTCTCCCAGTGGAAGGTAATTTGACCTGAATGTTGCATACAATTTTCAAGCCAGAAGAAAGCCACACACACCTTTAATCAATCCAATCCATCAATCTTCTGCCATATTGCTCACTGTCAGACCCTGGCAGATGGGGGTTCCCGATCACCCCATTCGCCTTGGGAATACAACATTTTGGATTTCTAGTTTACCACCAAAACAAACATTCCTTAATTTTTCTGTGGTCAAGAAATTTTTAACCACTTAAGCCCTGGACCAAAATGCAGCTAAAGGACCAGGCCCATTTTTGTAAATCGGCACTGCGTCGCTTTAACTGACAATTGCGCGGTTGTGCGACATGGCTCCCAAACAAAATTGGCGTCCTTTTTTCCCCACAAATAGAGCTTTCTTTTGGTGGTATTTGATCACCTCTGCGGTTTTTATTTTTTGCGCTATAAACAAAAATAGAGCGACAAATTTTGAAAAAAATGCAATGTTTTTTACTTTTTGCTATAATAAATATCCCCAAAAATATAAAAAAAAGTATTTTTTCCTCAGTTTAGGCCGATACGTATTCTTCTACCTATTTTTGGTAAAAAAAAAATCCCAATAAGCGTTTATCGGTTGGTTTGCGCAAAATTTATAGCGTTTACAAAATAGGGGATAGTTTTATTGCATTTTTATAAAAAAAAATATATATTTTTACTACTAATGGTGGCGATCAGCGTTTTTTTTTTTTGTGACTGCGACATTATGGCGGACACTGCGGACAATTTTGACACATTTTTGGGACAATTGTCATTTTCACAGCAAAAAATTGTTTATTGTGAAAATGACATTTGCAGTTTGGGAGTTAACCACAAGGGGGCGCTGAAGGGGTTATGTGTTCCCTAATTTGTGTTTACAACTGTAGGGGTGTGTGGCTGTAGGTGCGACGTCATTAATTGTGATTCCCTGTATAAGGGATCACGCGATCGATGACGCCGCCACAGTGAAGGACGGGGAAGTCGTGTTTACACACGGCTCTCCCCGTTCTTCATCTCCGGGGACCAATCGCCGCACTTCAGCGGCGATCGGGTCCGCGAGTCCCACGGTCCCGTTCCCGGAGCTTCGGAAAGGGGTACAGGCGCGCGCCCGTGACCCACGGCTGGGTACTAGTACAGGACGTACCTGTACGTGGGTTTGCCATTCTGCCGACGTATATGTGCAGGAGGCGGTCCTTAAGTGGTTAAACTTTACATTTTTTTAAAGAAAATCGTCCATAATGCCGCGTACACACGATCGATCAAACCGATCTCTTATTCTTTCTCCCCCTTTTTCTTTGTTCCTTCCCTCCTTTCCTCTCCCTTCCATGTATTCTGTATTTTTATTCCTTCTCTGATGCCGCTTACACACGATGGGGCAGATTCACAGAGAATTAGATTATCGTAGAGTATCAGAAATACACTACGCCGCCGTTTTTTACCTGGCTCTACGTGGAATCCAGGTAGATTTTGTCCAGTAAACGACAGCGGCGTAGTGTATTTCTCCCGTCGCAATCCATCTGCGCGAGTAGGGGGCGTGAAGCATTTAAAATAGGCGCGTTCCCGCGGCGATCGAACTGCGCATGCTCCGTTCGCAAATTTCCCGCCGTGCATTGCGCGAAATCACGTCGTCACGTCGTAGTAGCGTCGTTTACGTACATTCCTATTCCCTAACGAGTTACGTTAAAAAAAATATATATTTTCAAATCGACGCGGGAACGACGGCCATACTTTACATGGGTTACGCACTGTTAGACCAGCAAAAAGCTCCTCTAACATTACGTAGCCAAAAAATGACGTAGGCGATTGCGAGGGACACTCGTACCTTCGTGGATCGCTGTAAAAACTCATTTGCATATCCCGAAGCATTAAAACGACGCAAACTCCTCCCAGCGGCCGCAAAAATATCGCAGTGTAGATCCGAAGGCTTACGAGGACGTAAGCCTCTCGGATCGAAGCCTGAAGCCGCTGTATCATGGTTTGAGGATTCAAACTAGTGATACGGCACGCGAAATTTGAAATTACTCCTGTCTAACACCAGTTAGACAGGCGTAATTGCTCTGTGAATCTGGGCCGATAATTTTTCGGCAAGAAAAAAAACTTTGTCCAAAAAACAAAGTTTTTCCAACTTCATCATTAAAAACGACGTTGCCCACACACCATCGTTTTTGAAAAATGATGAACAAAGCGCAGTGACGTACAACACGTACGACGGCGCTCTAAAAGGGGAAGTTCTATTCGCCTTGGGGCTGCTTTATCGGATTCCTGGTCAGTAAAAGACGATTTGCGCTTTTCTGTTTGTTACAGTGTGATGAATGTGCTTACTCCATTACGAACGGTAGTTTTACCAGAACGAGCGCTCCCGTCTCATATCTTGCTTCTGAGCATGCGCGGGTTTAAAACGTCGTTTTAGCCCACACACGATCATTTTTTACAACCCGAAAAACATTTTTTTTTTAAAACGACGTGAGAAAATGCAGCATGTTCGAACTTTTTTTTCATGACGAAAAATAATCATGTGTACGCGGCATTACTCCTTGGTGGGGGGTTGGGTGAATAGTATGAGTGGCAGTTCTGGTGAGGGGTAGGATCAGTGACAATACTGAGGAGGAGTTCTGATCGGTCAACTTGGGTGCCCTTGATTAAAGTCATCTGCTGATCTGAGAACTGTAGTGGGGACTTTTAATGGCAACTATAATCACATGTAGGGCCAAATTCATTAAGAGTTATGACGGCGTATCTCGAGATACGCCGCGTAACTTCTAAAATGCGCCGGCGTATCTTTTTTCTGTATTCAGAAAATAAGATACGCCGGGATTGAGCTAAGATACGAGCGGCGTAATTGTATTACGCAGTCGTATCTTAGTGGCATATTTACGCTGGCAGCTAGGTGGCGCTTCCGCCGATTTCCGCGTCGAATATGTAAATTAGCTAGATACGCCGATTCACGAACGTACGCCCGGCCGTGGCAGTAAGATACGCCGTTTACGTAAGGCTTTTTTCAGGCGTTAAGTTATTCCAACAAAAAGATAGCGCAGCCAATGTTAAGTATGGACGTCGGGACCGCGCCGAAATTTTTAAATTTTACGTCGTTTGCGTATGCCGATTCAGAATGGGGCTGGGCGTAAGTTACGTTCACGTCGTTTTCATTGACCATTTGCGACGTGATTTGGAGCATGCGCACTGGGATACGTCCACGGCCGGCGCTTATGTCGGGTCACCGTTTATTTCAATACAACACGCCCCCTACCTGCTAATTTGAATTGCGCGCGGATACGCCGGCCCATTTATGCTACGCCGACGCAAATTACGGCGCAAGTGCTTTGTGAATACAGCACGTGCCTGTAAAAGTTGCGGAGGCGTAACGTAAATAGGATACGTTCCGCCCGCACGGAGATGCGCGCTCCTACGTGAATCTGGCCCGTAGTGTTTACTCACTGTGTTTCCGGCGTTGTGGTGTCTCGTAGCAGTGACACCTATGCCGAAATCAGGAGATAGGGTCTCCTCCAGCCCCTCTCACTTCACATTCCTCACCAGTCAGTTGACCTCTAGTCTTTGCCCCCCAGCCATGCCGAATTGGCGGCTGCAAAGAGGCTCAGTGGTTGGCCACGGGCTCCAGGAACAGTTCAGCTGGGCGGCCGCAAAAAGACTGGCAGAGCGTTATGGGGTTCAGGAACAGCCCAGGATTCGGTGACCCCTGGCAAATCATCATTCGACCCCCGAAGGGGTCCCGACCCCGGGTTGAGAACCACTGACCTAGAGTTTCCCGTCTAACCAGACCTACCTTCCTATACTGTCATTTGCTGAAACATTACTCTATTTAGCTCCCTCGTTCTGTATATTTTACTTCTTGTCCCTCTTCTCCCTGCTTCCTCTCGTTATTACAGAGTGCACATGTGCTTCCCATTACATGTAAAAACAGAGTGAGGAACCAAAATAAGAGAGATAGAGGTGTCTAAAAAAAAAAAAAAGAGCAAAAGAAAATCGGCCCTAGGATTTATTTATTTTTAAAATTATTTTCAGAATTCCATCTCTGTGACATCATTCAGTTTTATGTTGTTTTTCCGCACAAAATTGCCGCAGTTAGCCAGCTATGGTGGATCCGCGTGTTTGGAACAGCCTTTAGGGAGTAAGACTTTCAACAATCGGGCCGAAAGCCACTAGTGGCCCTCAAAGTTTTTGCTTTTTTACAGCTCTTGAGGGGTCAACATAACCTCCAGGTTTTTTTTTTTTCTGCTTCTAAAATGTGCTAGATGTTCCTTGGATTGTATCAGCTTATATCCGAAAGAGAGTCATTGGAATGGTTCTATAAGATATTTGCAAAAAATAAATAAAAAATAAAGTACACAGATTGACATAGTCAGCTCTAGAAAGAAACTATTTTTTTTTTCTTCATCCTTATACGGTAATTAAATGCTTTTAACCACTTAAAGAAGTTGTAAAGGAAAAACTGTTTTTCCTTAAATAGCTTCCTTTACCTTAGTGCAGTCCTCCTTCACTTACCTCATCCTTCCATTTTGCTATTAAATGTCCTTATTTCTTCTGAGAAATCCTCACTTCCTGTTGTTCTTCTGTCTGTAACTCCACACAGTAATGCAAAGCTTTCTTCCTGGTGTGCAGAAAGCCTCTTGAGGGGGGAGGGGGTGAGCAGGAATGTCAGGACGCCCACTAACACACATCTCTTTTCTCTATCTGCACTAGAGAGTGTCCTGACTTGCCCGCTTGCCCCCTCCCCCCTCAAGAGGCTTTTTCCACACCAGGGAGAAAGCCTTGCATTACTGTGGTGAGTTACAGACAGAAGAACAGGAAGTGAGGATTTCTCAGAAGAAATAAGGACATTTAAAAGCAAAATGGAAGGATGAGGTAAGTGAAGGAGGACTGCACTAAGGGAAAGGAAGCTATTTAAGAAAAAACTGGGACAGATTCACAAAGCACTTACTCCGGAGTATCACAAGTTAGGCACGCGTGGGGTAGATTCATGTAGAGATCCGACGGTGTATCTACTGATACACCGTCGGATCTGTGAGATCCGACGCTCGGATCTATGCGGCTGATTCCTCGAATCAGGTTCCGCATAGATCTCCCTTAGAGCCGACTGGTGTAACTGAGTTACACTGTCGATTCTTAGGCTGCAATCTCCCGCCGTCCGCTAGGTGGCGCTTCCGTTCTTCTTCGCGCCGAATATGCAAATGAGCAGAAACGCCGATTCAGAATCGAATGCCCGGGCAACGTTTTTTTTTTTACGTCGTTTGCGTTCGGCTTTTTCCGTCGGATTGTTACCCCTGCTATATGCGGGGTAAGTGCGGCGGATCCTATGTTAAGTATGGCCGTCGTTCCCGCGTCGAATTTTGAATTTTTTACGTCGTTTACGTAAGTCGTCCGGGAATACGGCCATACGTTAATAGCGTTAACGACGAACACAATGACGTCCTAGCGACGTCATTTAAAGCAATGCACGCTGGGAAATTTAGCCGGCGGCGCATGCGCAGTACGATCGGCGCGGGGACGCGCGCGATTTAAATAGTAAACTCCCCCTAGCCGCGGAATTTGCATTCCGCCGGGGGATTTACGATCCGCCAGGGCTACTTACGAGGCAAGTGCTTAATGAATACAGCACTTGCCTCAAAAACTGGCGCAGGCGGATCGTAAAACAGATAGATCACGCGGATCAAAAGATCCGCTGATCTATGTGAATCTACCCCCGTAAGTCTAAAAATGCACACGCTTATCTATGCACCGTATCCCCAAAACGATATACACATGAAATCCACATTTTATAAACCGACGTAATTTGGATAGACCGGCGCAGCTTGCGTGCAAAACTGCACTAGACACACCATTGATTTGCCATGCAAATATGCAAATGAGGGAGATACGCCAATCCACAAAAGTAAGTTTGTGCGGTGCAGTCTACACGATGTGCGCATCAGCTGCACGGCCGGTCTAAAATTAGACCATATAAAAGCTTGCTTAAAATTAGACAATCCGTCTACATGTCAGCAAAAGCAACACCATTAGGGCCGAGCTGAGCAGCCACACTGGCAGGACATTAATCTGTATGCCAACATGCCAGGGGCATCCTTGCTCATAGCTATACTACTGACTTTAGATGAGCGCAGAAGGAGGAGGGCACGGAGGAGGGCATGGAGGAGGGCACGGGAGAGGATCTTTGTCAGGTATATCCGTGGGGTGAGGCCAATGGTAATAGGCCCCCCTTTTGGCTGGAATTAGGGTGCAATTGGAGAGATACCCTGTGTTAATAGGATGGTAGATGTTGGTTCCTCAGCTTCCACTAATTTCAGTGAAATTGAGTAAAGGTGGATTAATTAGGTCAGGAGCCTGTGCAGGCCAGCAGGCCCAAAGATTGCTAAAGTAAAATGATCCTATGCTGCTATAAGGATGCCAGTTGTGACCGATGCACCCTAAACCATATAAAACAAAGAAAAAAATGTGTCTCTAGAGTCTAATAGGTAGGAATCCCTACTAGTGTGGTTACTAGTGTAATCAACCACAGTCAACTTCCTAGAGCTGACTATGTCAATCTGTGCACTAAGGTAAAGGAAGCTATTTAGGGAAAAAAATGTTTCCTTTACAGCCCCTTTAAGACCCGGACCTTTAGGCAGGTAAAAGGACCAGGCCAGTTTTTGCGATTAGGCACTGCGTCGCTTTAACTGACAAATGCACGGTCGTTCGATGTGGCTCCCAAACAAAATTGGCGTCCTTTTTTTCCCACAAATAGAGCTTTCTTTTGGTGGTATTTGATCACCTCTGCGATATTTTGTTTTTGCGCTATAAACAAAAATAGTGCGACAATTTTGAAAAAAATGCAATATTTTTTACTTTTTGCTATAATAAATATCCCCCAAAATATATATATAACAAAAAATGTCCTCAGTTTAGGCCGATACGTATTCTTCTACCTATTTTTGGAAAAAAAAAAAAATCGCAATAAGCGTTTATCGATTTTTTTTTTTTAATTGTTTATTTATATCAGGAAAACCGGTCCCGACAGACCACAGACAGGGTAACAAAACATCACAATGCATTACAAAACAAGGCACTTACATACAATACACAGGGTATCTCCAACTGCGGTTAGCGCAAAATTTATAGCATTTACAAAATAGGGGATAGTTTTATTGCATTTTCATAATTATTATTTTTTACTACTAATGGCGGCGATCAGCAATTTTTTTCATGACTGCGACATTACGGCGGACACTTCGGACAATTTTGACACATTTTTGGGACCATTGTAATTTTCACAGCAAAAAAGTCATTAAAAATGCACTGTTTACTGTGAAAATTGCAGTTTGGGAGTTAACCACCAGGGGGCGCTGAAGGGGTTAAGTGTGACCTCATCTGTGTTTCTAACTGTAGGGGGGTGTGGCTGTAGGTGTGACATCATTGATTGTGTTTCCATATAAAAGGGATCACACGATCAATGATGGCGCCACAGTGAAGAACGGGGAAGCCGTGTTTACACACACCTCTCCCGGTTCTTCAGCTCCGGGGACCGATCGCGGGACTCCAGCGGCGATCGGGTCCCGCGGTCACGGAGCTTCGGAACGGGTCGCATGCGCGCACCGGCGCACCCCCACGGCTGGCCTTAAAGTGCAGCGTACAGGTATATGGATGTGCCCAGCCGTGCCATTCTGCCGACGTATATCGGCGTGAAGGGGTCCCTAAGTGGTTAATGACTACCAAAGAATATTGTTGATATGGACAACCTAAAGAAAACATATATTTTGCCCACACAGAAAAAAGAAACAGGATCGACTTGAGGCTGGGTTCACATATATGCAAATTGAATGTGTTTTAAACCGCATCCAATTCACATGACATGTGAAGGTGACTGGCTCTCAAGCCGAGCCGATTCACACATGCCTGAGCCGGCCGCAGTGCAGTTTAAGAAAGGGGTCCTGTGTGTTTGTGGATGTGGTTCAGGTGCAAATTCAGGCAAAAACTTCCACCTAAATCGCACCTGAACCAGTCAACAGGAACAGGAACGGACCATGGAATGCAAACCGCAGCCGCACATATGTGAACCCAGCCTTAGAAGGTACTATTTCTTCCAATGGAAGAGGAACAGTATTCATTCCACTGACACAGGGGTAACCGTCCTCCCACTGGCACAGATCACTGACCCCTGACGCAGGGGTGTTTTGTACTCCTGTACAAACAAATGTCCACTGCCCCCTCTTATAACTGGCCTTTGTTGCAAGAAGCAAATGGAAGGGCAATGCATGTCAAACAAAACCAAAGAAAATTCCCAGCTCAACTCACCAACCAGCCTGCAACCAACCAAATTATCCTGTCTAACAGTTAAAAAGAGGGGTATAGTTTGCACACATTTGCAAATACATGCGTAAGTTGCAGAGGCCACTTCACAGCACCCTAGTATTACCTGCAGTCCAAACTGTATCTGTATCTCCAGATACGCTGCGTACTTACAAATATGCGCCGTCGTATCTGTGCGCCGTACCCACAAACTTAGATACGCCTAAAAACTGACTTCATCCCACCGACGTAACTTGCCTACGGCTTAGAGTGGGCGCATATTTACGCTGGACGCATGTGGCTTTCCCATTGATTTTCTATGCAAATGAAGGAGATACGCCGATTCACGTACGTACTTGTGCCCGGCGCATGATTTAAGCGGTTTGCGTAAGTTTTACGTTCGGTGTAAAGTTATTCCTTATAGATGAGGCGCAACCCATGCAAAGGTATGGACCAGGGAACACAAGCCTACGTATTGTACGAAGGACGTCTGTGAATATGGGCAGGCCCGGATTTCCCACAAGGCCAGGCCTCGGGGCGGCAGGGCGCCTAGGGGCGGCAGCGGCATGGAGTCCCCCGATGGCCAGTTAAGGGCAGTAAGTTGCTCTCTGGAATCTGCTCGCTCGTGATTGCGACGATGTAAAATGTGTGCTGCCGCCCCCCCCCCCCACATACCTCTTTCTACTGGCTCTGTCTTCGGGACTCCTTCCTCCCCCAGGCCGACGAGTCTGTCTCCTGTCACTGTCCCTGCCACCGATGTACACAGTGAGAGGGGTGAGCTGTGCTCTTCCCATCTCAGCTGTGACAGGAGTTCTAGCACAGTGCTAGGACTCCTGTTTTGGAGGTGACAGGGTCAATAAAGAGAACCTGTCACCTCCAATTGCTATCACACAGGGATTTGTTTTAAAATAAAGTTAAAATAAATTGTTTAAAATAAAGTTAAGTGGAAAAAAAATTGATAAAAAAAAAAAAAAGTTAAAATAAGAAATAATCATTAAATTATTAAAATAAAAAAGTAATTAAAACTAAAGAATAAGAAAAATTATATTAAAAATAAGAAGAAAATTATACAAAAAGAAAAAAAGCCAACGAAAAGCTACAAAATAAAAAAAGTGATAAGTAAAAAATAGAAACAAAAAATATTTGAACTAACCGTGCAGCCCCTGCCATCCGGTTGCCATTCTCCGTTGATTTGGGGGTGGGGGTTCGGTTGGCGGGGAGGGGGTGCATTGCAGAACCTGACCTTGGGGCGGCAGGGAGAGCAAATCCGGCCCTGAATATGGGCCAACGTGGGTCTGGTTGGGCGTAGTTTACGTTCACGGCGTACACAGCGATCCGGCGTATCTTAGGCAGTTGTTCTGACGTGGTTGTATGCATGCGTACGGGGATACCTCCATGTCCCGATGCATGCGCAGTTCATTTTAAGTACTTATCTGGTGCCCGGCGCATCATTTGAATGGGGTCACGCTTCATTAGCATGGATCACGCCCACTTCCAGCCCACTTCCACCTACTTTCACTTACGCTGGCTTACGCCTACGAATATATGCTACGCTGGCGCAGAGTTGGGAGCACTTGCTTTGTGAATTCCATGCTTCCATGCTTGCCTCTCCGCGCTGTGCCGGTGTAGCGTAAAAGAGATACGCTATGGCGGCATAAATATGCGCCGATGTCTGTGAATCCGGGCCAAAGTGTTTTGTTATATCTGCTTAGTAAATGCAAAAAAAAATGTTGCTCCCGGCAAATCTTTCAGCTGATAACCTCCTGTCCTCTCTACCTCTGCTGCATTTTTATCAATTTTTTTTTATCCTCATACTGTATATAGACGACCTACAGAACACCTCACGTCTACATTATGAAGAAGAGAAAAGAAAGAGGTGTTCTGTAGTCCTATCTTAAGGTAAAAACGCTGCTTTGTGGGTGTTGTCATCCTAGGACAGGAAATTGTTAGTGTTAGGATCACCAGATAAAAATAAAGGTAAAAACCCCCGTCCCCCCTCTAGTGACGCCACTGACTGGTAATCTCTGCTTATGCATTTTTTCAGCGTTTGAGTTTATGGCAGGTAAACTTTCAGAAATATTTGCTATTTGGGTTATTTAAAGCTCAAACAAATATTTTTTAAAATAGAGTGAATTATCATCAATTGGCTACTATAGGGTTGTGTAACATAATAAGTGGAATGCTTGAATAAGAATATATTGTATAAGAATTCTTACTCCTGGAAATATAAAAAACAGTGGATCGTTGAGACCTAATGCCTCATACACACTATTAGATTCTCTGCAGATTTTTGTCTTCAGATTTACCAAAACCATATTATATGAGGTCAAACCTTAAAGCCCTGTACACACGATCGGATATCTGATGGAATCTAATCCGATGGATTTTTTCGTCGGATGTACAATGAAGCTGACTTTCATCAGTCTTGCCTACACACCATCAGTCAAAAATCTGACTGTGCCAAAACGCAGTGATGTAAAACACAACGACGTGCTGAAAAAAATGAAGTGCAATGCTTCCGAGCATGCGTCAACTTGATTCTGAGCATGCATGGATTTTTGACCGATAGAAAAAAATGATCGCCTGTCTGGAAGTCTATCGTTTTTTTATCCATAGGAAAAATTTAAAACATGTTCTATTTTTTTTTTTTCACTGATGGAAAACAAACCGATGGGGCCCGCACACGATCGGTTTGTCCGATGAAAGCGGTCCATTGATCTGTTTTCATCGGACAAGCCGATCGTGTGTACAGGGCTTTAGAGTTTTAATTTTTATGCAGTCAGACAGGCCCTTCCACTACGTGGTTTTGGTAAATCTGAAGACAAAAATCTGCAAAAAATCGAAACACACGATCAGTCCATCCGATGAGAATGGTCTAATGGACCGTTTCCATCGGTTAACTGATGAAGCTGACTGATGGATCGCCGCGCCCACACACCATCGGTTAAATAACCGATCGTGTCAGAACGCGGTGACGTAAAACACAACGACGTGCTGAAAAAAATGAAGTTGAATGCTTCCAAGCATGCGTCGACTTGATTCTGAGCATGCGTGGATTTTTAACCGATGGTCGTGCCTACTAACGATCAGTTTTGACCTATCAGTTAGGAATCCATCGGTTAAATTTAAAGCAAGTTGGCTTTTTTTTTTAACCGAAGGTTAAAAAACCTGGGGCCCACACACGATCGGTTTTGACCGATGAAAACGGTCCTTCAGACCGTTGTCCTCTGGCTATCCTAATAGTGTGTATGGGGTCTAATGCCTTGTACACCGGAGCGGAATTTCCGATGGGAAATAGTTAGACGGAAGTTTTTTATCGGATATTCCATCCGTGTGTATGCCCCATCTGACTTTTTTTTCGTCAGAAATTCAGACGGAATTAGAGAACCTGGCCCAGATTCAGATACAATTAGATTCGCGTAGAGTATCAGAAATACACTACGCCGCCGTATTTTACCTGGCTCTACGTGGAATTCAGGTAGATTTTGTCCAGTAAACTACGGCGGCGTAGTGTATTTCTCCCGGCGCAAGCCATCTATGCGAGTAGGGGGTGTGAAGCATTTAAAATAGGCGCGTTCCCGCGGCGATCGAACTGCGCATGCTCCGTTCAGAAATTTCCCGCCGTGCATTGCGCGAAATCACGTCGTTACGTCAATTTTTCTTGAGTAGCGTCGTTTACGGACATTCCTATTCCCGAACGAGTTACGTAAAAAAAATAAAAAAAAATTAAATTCGACGCGGGAACAACGGCCATACTTAACATGGGCTACGCACCGTTAGACCAGCAAAAAGCTGGTCTAACAGTACGTAGCAAAAAAATGACGTAAGCGATTGCGAAGGCCGCTCGTATCTTCGTGGATCGCCGTAAAAACTCATTTGCATATCCTGACGCATGAAAACGACGCAAACTCCTCCCAGCGGCCACAAAAATATCGCAGCGTAGATCCGAAGGCTTACGAAGACGTAAGCCTCTCGGATCGAAGCCCGAAGCCGCCGTATCATGGTTTGAGGATTCAAACTAGTGATACGGCGCGCAAAATTTGAAATTACTCCTGTCTAACACCAGTTAGACAGGCGTAATTGCTCCGTGAATCTGGGCCCATGTTCTCAATTTTTCCGTTGGGGAAAAAAATACGTTCGGAAATTCCAATCGGAAATTCCAATCGTCTGTATGCTTTTCTGACAGAACACCACGCATGCTCGGAAATTGACGCATGCTCGGAAGCATAGAACTTAATTTTCTGGGCTCGTCGTAGTGTTTTACGTCATTTAGTGTGACCGTGTGTATGCAAGACAGCTTGAGCGGAATTTCGTCGGAAAAAACCTTTCGGAGTTTCGTCCGACTGAGAAAACGGTCGTGGCATAAGTGTCCACCTTGGCCACAAATATAAATTTGGTTGGGTTTATTCTTCATGTGTGTAAAAAATAAAGTGAATTTCCAAAGTACATCCAGTGTCTGAATTGACAATTAGAAAATAATAAACCAGACCTTGGCAGCGGCGTCTATTCCCGGATAGAAGTGTTTTTTCCATCCTTGGAAATATGTATGATGGAAACTAATTGCAGATAAATTTTTCAATAGTTAATCATACGTCTTCCTGAAGATCGGAAATTAATATTCACTCCAAAAGTGATTACACCCACCAGTAATTTGGAAACCTTAGGGCCCTTAAAGTAAACTTTCCTAGGAGAAATATGGTGTGCTGCCGCTTCTGAAAATGCTAGCTGCCTGGCTGTTATGCTGGCCTTCTGCCTGAATACTTTAACCGCTTGCCGACCAGCCGCCGCAGTTTTATTAAAGGGCCCAGAGATCCCCAGGACCCCGGATGGCTATCCCCTTTTTTAATATATATTTATTTATATTTTAATATATATTTTTTTTCTTTATTTCTTGTAAAGGCCCCCCCCCCTGCTTCTCAATTTGCAGCAGCCCCCCCGCTTCTCAATTTCAGGCGGCAGCACCCCCCCCCCAGTTTTCTGCTCCAGGGGGCCCATGCCTTAAGCTGGGTAAGGGGCCCCAAAATTCCTGATGGCGCCCCTGCGCATACCTCCCAACACGCACGGATTCTGCGGGACTTTCCGCTTCTTCCCGCAGTCCCGCGAAAGGGTTAATTTTCCCGGACTGCAATAGGAGGCAGCACGGAAGCAGGAGGGAGGAACCGGAGCGGTGTGTGGAGGACTGTGGCTGCTGAAGGGAAGAAAGCCGACAGCCAGGCTAGTGAGAGGTGGGAGGCACTCCCCCCTCCGCTGAACAACTGCAAAACCTCCCCCAGGAGGAACCGGAGCGGTGTGGGGATGTCTGTTGAAGGGAAGAGAGCCGCCACATTCCGTGCACAGGTGAGAGTCACCCCCCCCCCCGCTCCTTAACAACTTTACGATTCGCCCCCCCGCTCAACAACTTTAATGCGCTCCCCCCCCCCCGCTCAACAACTATGATCCCCCTCCTCGCTCCCGGGGGCCCCTTCAACACTCAAGCCCAGGGGCCCCCACCACCCTAAGTCCTGCCCTGGCAGAGGTGATCAAATACCACCAAAAGAAAGCTCTATTTGTGGGAAAAAAAGGACGCCAATTTTGTTTGGGAGCCACGTCGCATGACCGCGCAATTGTCCGTTAAAGCGACGCAGTGCCGAATCGCAAAAAGTGCTCTGGTCTTTGACCAGCAATATGGTCCCGGGGGTTAAGTGGTTAAGTCACAAATTTGGAAGAAAGATGTTGAGATCAAAGTCAGAAACGCTTATCTGGATGAGTGAATGAAGTCAAAGGATCAGTATGACAGCTAAGCAACCACTATTTACTGATTGAGAGATCGGCATTGGTATTTCTCTAAGGAAACATTCATTCAGATCATTCTAAATAGGACTTTTCTTATAATATTTAAGGAACGTGTCAACAGTAATACCTTTCTAGTCATTTCAAGCCCATGGAAATATCTGATTGGTTGCAAAGTTCTAAATGCCTTTTTTCACTATGTTTTCACTTTGCATTCTGTTACATTATACTTTATATTGTGTACTTTGTATTTTCTAATAGTAAATGTTTGCTCTGTGTTAAAGTTAACGTTATCTAATATTTTTTTTCTTTTCCCCCTCCTTTTTTCCTCTACATTTCACATTTTATTTCTGTGATCATATTGTAATCTTCTTTAATTTTCTTAATTCTTTACTCCCTCCTTACAATTTCTTCCTTTAACCCCAACCCCCCCCCCCCCCTTCCCTATTTCTCAAGTCTTTTTTCCCTCTCCTCCTCTCTCCCACCTTTTAATTTTCTTTCTTTACTTCTGTCATCCTGTATCCCCTCTTCCTTCTCTCACCTATTTCTCCTTCTATGCCTTTTCATTACTCATTCTTGCTTTCCTTCTATTCCCCCATTCACATGATCCCTTCCTTCCATCTGCTTTTTTCCCCATTGTTCCTTTCTTCTGCAAACTCTCCATGTTTTATTCTTATTTTTCCTCTTTCCTTTTATCGCCTAATTATCATTTTTCTTTCTCCATTTCTTCATCCTGCACCTCTCTTCTCTGCTCACTTCTCTGTCTTCATACTGACTCTCTTTTTTTCTCTCTTACACACTCTATTTATCCCAATTCTATCTCTCTCCCTTATTCCATTCCCCCTTCTTAATCCTGCTTCCGCAACTCTTCCTCCCTCTCTTAATCCTGCTATTTCTCCCAAATCTTTCTCTCTATCCCACTCTTTTTTGTTATCCTGTTATCCTTCCCTACGCTTCCTCTTTATCCTGTTATCTTTCCCAACTCTTCCTCTTTATCCTGATATCCTTCCCTACCCTTCCTCTTTATCCTGTTATCTTTCCCAACTCTTCCTCCCTCTCTTAATCCTGCCATTTCTCCCAAATCTTTCTCTCTATCCCACTCTTTCTTGTTATCCTGTTATCCTTCTCTACGATTCTTCTTTATCCTCTTATCTTTCCCAACTCTTCCTCTTTATCCTGATATCCTTCCCTACGCTTCCTCTTTATCCTGTTATCCTTCCCTACGCTTCCTCTTTATCCTGTTATCCTTCCCTACGCTTCCTCTTTATCCTGTTATCTTTCCCAACTCTTCCTCCCTCTCTTAATCCTGCTATTTCTCCCAAATCTTTTCCCAACTTTTCTTCTCTCTTTATCCTGTTATCTTTCCCAACTCTGCCTCTTTATCCTGCTCTCCATTTTACTTATTGCGCTCTCTCTCTCTCTCCCTCAAATCTTCCACCTTTCCCCCCTTGCTCTTTATGTTTCTCTCTCTCTCTCTCTCTCTCTCTCTCTCCCCCTCTCTCCCTCAAATTTGCCACCTCTCCCCCTCGCTCTTTATGTTTCTCTCTCTCTCCCTCTCCCTCCCTCTCTCTCCCTCTCCCTCAAATTTTCCACCTCTCCCCCTTGCTCTTTATGTTTCTCTCTCTCTCCCCCTCTCTCCCTCAAATTTTCCACCTCTCCCCCTCGCTCTTTATGTTTCTCTCTCTCTCTCTCTCTCTCTCCCTCAAATTTTCCACCTCTCCCCCTTGCTCTTTATGTTTCTCTCTCCCTCTCCCTCTCTCTCCCTCTCCCTCTCATTTTCCACCTCTCCCCCTCGCTCTTTATGTTTCTCTCTCTCTCTACCTCCCCCCTCGCTCCTTATGTTTCTATCCCCTCTCTCTCTCTCTCTCTCTCTCTCTCTCTCTCTCTCTCAAATCTTCCACCTCTCCCCCTGTCTCTTTATCTTTCTCTCTCTCAAATCTTCCACTCACTCTTCCACCTCTCCCCCTCTCTTTATCTTTTTCTTTCTTTCTCTCTCTCTCTCTCTCTCTCTCTCTCTCTCTCTCTCTCTCTCTTTCTCTCTTTCTTTCTCTCTCCCTCTCCCTCAAATTTTCCACCTCTCCCCTTCGCTCTTTATGTTTTTCTCTCTCATCTTCCACCTCTCCCCCTCTCTTTCTTTCTCTCTCTCTCTCTCTCTCTCTTTCAAATCTTCCACCTCTCCCCCTCGCTCTTTATGTTTCTCTCTCTCTCTCAAATATTCCATCTCTTCTCTTTATCCCACCCTCTCACCCACCTCTTCCCACTCTCTTTATCCCCTTTTCCCTTCTACCTCTTCCCTTCTTTCTCTCCCACCTCTTCCCCTCTCTCTTTATCCTGCTCTCCCTTCCACATCTTCACTCTCTGTTCCTGCTCTCTCTTTCACACTCCCCTTTCCTGCTCTCCCTTTTCCTGTTCTTTTTTTCACCTTCACCTCCTTTCACTCTTTTCCCCCGCTCTCCCTTCCACCTCTTCATCTCTTTCCTTATTCCACTCTCTCATTTGCCTCTTTATTCCACTCTCCTATTCGCCTCTTTCACTCTCTCTTAACCCCTCCCCCCGTTTCTACTTCTTAATTTCTCTCTTTATCCTGCTCTTTTTTGCCTCTTCCCCTCTTTTTCTCATTCTACTTTCCACCTCTTCCTTTTTCTCCTTATCCCACTATCCCGCCCACCTCCTCTACTCTCTCTTTTTTCCACTCTTCCTTCCACCTGTTCCTCTCTGTCTTTCTCCTCCTCTCCCATTCACCTCTCCCCCTCTCTCTTTATCACACTCTCCTGCCCACCTCTTTCCCTTTCTTTTTATCCCACTCTCCTTTCCGCCTCTTCCCTTCTCCTTTTTTCCCAACTCTCTTTTCCGCCTCTTCCCTTCTCTCTTTATCCCACTCTCCTTTCCGCCTCTTTCCTACTCTTTTTATCCCCAACTCTCCTTTCCGCCTCTTCCCTTCTCCTTTTTTCCCCAACTCTCCTTTCCGCCTCTTCCCTTCTCTCTTTATCCCACTCTCCTTTCCGCCTCTTCCCTTCTCTTTTAATCCCACTCTCCTTTTCGCCTCTTCACTTCTCTCTTTATCCCACTCTCCTTTCCGCCTCTTTCCTTCTCTTTTAATCCCACTCTCCTTTCCGCCTCTTCCTTTCTCATTTTATCCTACTCTTCTTTCGGCCTCTTCCCTTCTCTCTTTATCCTGCTCTCCTTTCCACCTCTTTCTCTTTATCTCACTCTCACAATCGCCTCTTCTTCGCTCTCTTTATCCTGCTCCTCCTCTCCTCTCCCTTTATCTTGCTCTTTTTACACTCTTTCTCTCTTTCTTTTTCCTGATCTCTCTCTCTCTCTCTCTGCCTGTATTCTGCTTTTCTCTACATGTTTCTCTCTTTTCTCTTCCTTTCACCCTCTTCTTTTCTAACTTTTATCCTGCTCCTCTCCTTCTCCCCCCCCCCCCCCACCATCTTCTTGTGCATCCACCTATCTCTCTCTCTCTTGCATTGCACTCTCCCTTACAACCTGGTCACTAACTGTCTCTGAAGAGGGCTCACAGAGAGTCCTATGTGCTATGCTGGTCTCTCTCTTGCATGCGGTCTCTGTCGATGCTTTAAACATAACAGATCCTCTTGCTAGAAGCTCAATACAGAAAAGCTACGACCTCACAAAATACCTGGAACACCAACTGCGCTCACTTGCTGGACCATATGTGAGTAAATAACATTTTTGTATTATTATATTTACCAAAAAGTAAATTTTTTCTGTCTTTGGATAGATTTTGGTTTTGCAGCAGTTCCCCCTATATTAGAATAATATTGGAAAATGGTAAATTGAGTTTGGTTATTTCAACATCGGAATGACTTTAAATTGTCAAAACGAATTGGACATAACTTCGTACCTTTTGTCTTAAAGTCGGGCTAAAGCCATTTTCTTTTGAGTTTTTGATAGACTGTAAGCTTTGTATTGCTGCCCGTGTCTATGTACGATATTGCCCCTCTCTTCCTGTCCCACAGAAACCCTGTCATTGACAGGAAATGAGGGAAAATCTCACCAGTGGGGACACATACATTATAAAAAATGTGACACAATAGGATATAATCTTAATGGCAACAGCAAACTATGGGGAGAAAACTTGAAGACGATAAGTTATGGCTGAAGCTATAAGGTTCTAGCTCTCTCACTAAATTGTAGTAGTTAAGTAAATTAACCCCTTCCATACCGGGCTCTTATACACCTTCCCGCCCAGACCAATTTTTAGCTTTCAGCGCTGTTGCACTTTGAATGACAATTGCGCGGTCGTGCTACACTGTACCCAAACTACATTTTTATCATTTTGTACCCACAAATAGAGATTTCTTTTGGTGGTATTTGATCTCCTTGGGCATTTTTATTCTCTGCAAAAAAAAAAAAAAAAGACCAAAAATGTAGAAAAAAAAGTATTTATTTTGTTTCTGATATAAAACATTGTAAATAAGTAAATTTTCTCCTTCACTGACGGGCACTGATGGTACTGCATTGACAGGCACTGATAAGGCGGCACTGATGGGCACCGATGAGGTGGCACTGATGTGGTGGCATTGATGGGCACTGATGATGGGCACTAATATGCGGCACTGATAGGCGGCACGGATGGGAACTAATAGGCAGAATGGATGGGCACGGTTAGGCGGCATGGATGGGCACGGATAGGCGGCATGGATGGGCACTGATAGGTGGCACGGATGGGCACTGATAAGTGGCACTAACGTATGTGTTGTACTAAAGGATGCCAATCAGTGCCAAACAATGCCTGCCAATCAGTGATGCCCATTGTGGGCACTGATTGGCATCCATTGCAGGCACTGATTGGCATCCATTATTTCTGTCATTGTCATCCCTGGTGGTCTAGGGTGGCATACCTGTGTTTTTTTGCATCCCTGGTGGTCTAGTGGCATCCCTGGTGGTCCAGTGTGGGCATCCTCGGGGGGGCTGTGCTGATAATCGATCAGCACAAACCCCCCCCTGTCAGAGGAGCAGCCGACCGGCTCTCTTCTACTCGTGTCTGACAGACGCGAGTGAGGAAAAGCCGATTACCGGCTTTTCCTGTTTACATCGTGATCAGCCGTTATTGGACACTCTTTATCTAGATCGGTGTTTGCGGGGTGTCAGACTGACACCCCGCAACAACGATCGCCACGATGCTCGCCCCCAGGGGCGCGCAGCGGCTCAATATCCTAAGGACGTCATATGATGTCCACTCAGGATATTGAAACCACTTTGCCAACGTCTTTTTGCATAAGGCGGGCAGCAAGTGGTTAAATAGAAAGGTGTAGCTCTAAAATGAATAAATAAACAGCAGAGTTCATCAATATTGAGCTAAAACGGTGGTTCTGCGGGGAAAACGTTTTTTTTTTTTTTTTTTACTGTGATTCGGGCGCTGTCAATATACCTAATGTTACACTCACCAGTCCTGTCTTTGCAGCCACGATTGTCCCGATTTTCAGAAAAAGGATGTTTTATAAAACGGAGAGATGGACGTTTCCATCTTGTGTGTGGGCACTCCTGAAGCCCACCACTGTATACTTCCGTGATGCGGTGAATGCTGTCCCAGCATTCACCGCTCTGTCCCGCGCATGTGCAGTGTTGACGGCGAGCCGTGCCGTCAACACTGCACAGTTGCCATCGCAACGGCCGGCGTCATAATGACCCGCCCCGTTGTGACGAGACACAACATGTTTCCTCGCGCTTGCCGAGTCACGTGACCGGCGAGATCTCGCGCGATTTGAGCACAGCGCGTCTCCTGGGATTGTCAGGACTGACTCCCAGGAGACATAGCGCCGTCGGGGGAGAATACACATACACGCCCACTCCCTGCGGTGGATTGTGATTGACAGGGCATAAACGGAAGCAGAAAAGGGGTAAGGGTCATTTACACTGGTGGAAGTGTGCGGTCACCAAAAATAAGGCAAGGTTGCTTTTCCACGCCCTTATCCTCCCATAGTGGGGAAGGTGAAATCGCCACAGTATTGAGCTATATTGGGATATCAATAACTCTTATTGAATAAGAGGCCCTGTCACAAACTGGTTTACATTTTCTATAGAAGCGGAAGATCCAAAGACACATGCGTACGGCACAATCTATTCGAGTATATTCGTTGAAATCCTAAATGAATGAAAGTGCTCTTTGGGTTATTTTGCCTTATGGGAAGAGGATCAGTGTAACTTTCTGTGGAATGGATCGGTCTTCAGTGTAGGAAGGATCGTTGGTGTCATTACCTAATACAGTGTGAAAGGGGCCTAAATGTGTATACCCTATACACTGATGGTAAAGCCGCGTACACACGATAGGTTAAACCGATGAAAATGGTCTGATGGACCGTTTTCATTGGACCAAACCGATAGGTCAAAAACGATCGTTAGTAGGCACGACCATCGGTTTAAAATCCACGCATGCTCAGAATCAAGTCGACTCATGCTTGGAAGCATTGAACTTCATTTTTTTTCAGCACGACATTGTGTTTTACGTCACCGCTTCTGACCCGATCGTTTTTTTAACCGATGGTGTGTAGGCACAATTGACCATCAGTCAGCTTCATAGGTTAACCAATGGAAAAGGTCCATCAGACCGTTCTCATCGGATGGACTGATCGTGTGTACGCGGCTTAAGAGTCAGTATTATTGTGTGATAGTGGTGGTTATACTATCCACTTTTATCTGAAGTTATTCAGCGGTGGACCTTGTTTCAATTATCCTTAAAAGCTCAATATTGATGAACTCTGCTGTTTATTTATTTCTTTTAGCGCTACACCTTTCTATTTAATTTTCTGTCATTGTGCCCAGCAATATAGTGTCAGCAGATATTTTTATTGTATATTTATATGTTTTATTGTAGTTAAAGTGAAACTAACAGTCGGTTCACACACAGGCGGCACGACTCCGGGGGCGGCTCTGCAAGGATGACTCCAGAGGCGATTTGCAAGACGACTTCTGTATAGAAGTCAATGCAAGTCGCCCCGAACCTCCCCCGAAGTCGTACATGGAGTAAATTTCTAAGTCGGAGTGACTTGCGTCGCTCCGATTACAACTCTTCCATTGCACTGCATTGGAAGGGACTCGGCAGAACACATCGTTCCGCCCGTCGAGGTTCTCTGCCGGCCGTCAGAATCGGCGACCCGGGCCGTCGAGCAAATAGAGAACCTGTTCTCTATTTGCTCGACGGGTTTCCCGACGGGCGGGGCTCGCCGAGAGCGTACACACGGCCGAGGTTCTTGGCAGAATGCGGCTCCCAGCGAGGTTCTCGCTGGTTTCTGCCGAGAACCTCGGCCGTGTGTATGGGGCTTCATACTTACCTCCACTGTGCAGTACTTTTTGCACAGAGTGGACCCAATTCTCCTGTTCTAGGGTCCCATGGCAGCTCTCACAGCTCCTTCCCCACATTAAATAACCCCCTCTGGGAAGCTCTCTCCCGAGGGGGTTACCTTGCGGGCGCACTCCCATGTCATACAATTGGCGTCCATAGACGCCGAGTGTGTGACTCGGCCCCGCCCCCGGCCCACTCGTCATTGGATTTGATTGACCGCAGCGGGAGCCAGTGGCTGCGCTGCTATTAATCTATCCAATAAAAGCTGGGACTGCAAGGGGAGAAAAGGAACGCACCCATGGAAATTCAGGGCTCGGGTAAGTAAAATGGCTGCTAGGGGGCTGGACGCTGCAAGGTGTTTTTTCACCTTAATGCATAGGATGCATTAAGGTGAAAAAACATAGGTTTACAACCCCTTTAAGTGCATTCAGGGTCAGAAAGTTATAGCGATGGGTGGGTGAAGGTTTCCAGTTGTACCCACAATTTATCGCAATGTGCAGAAGATTTTGGAATTCCAATGGGGGGTGGTTTGGAGCATGATGTATAGTAAGCGTGGAAAAATATCAATTTTATAATGTATAAGGCCATCCTGCCAGACTGGGTATTGTTATGTTTGGCCTAGTACAGTCCAGACCATCAATTTTGGGTGGACATGTGCCCACCGCGGTTTGTAGTTGAGGCCGTATCGGTTGTCCAGTTGATTAGGAAAGTATACACCTAAATATTTAAGGGTTTTGCATTGCCAGGAGAGAGAGAAAAATTCTTTCTGATCTAATTCGTCATCCATAAATGAAGAGATTTCAAGAGCCTCAGTTTTATGGATATTGTTCTTGAAGTTGGTATGTGTGTGTGTGTGTGTGTGTGTGTGTGTGTGTGTGTGTGTGTCAGCAAAACCAAAACACAATACTTGTAAAGCCTCGTACACACAGTCAGACTTTTTGCCAACAAACTTCAAAATAAGTTTTGCAAAAAATCCGACCGTGTTTCGGTTTTCATCGGACAAAAGTTCGCTCTGCAAACGGACAAACTTTTTCGGCAGCAAAAGTCCGATGGTGTACAGAAATCCATCAGACTTTTATCCAAAGTACAAATACGCATGCCCAAAACCAATGTTAAAACCAACAATAGCAGAAGTTGACCAAAGTGTTGCGGATAAAGAGCAGAAAACACGTGATGTTGGGAAAGTTTTGTGAAAGTTTGCGGAAAAGTCCTGCCGTGTGTATGCTATGGGTGTGCCCGGCCAACTCCCTTCGGACAAAAATCCACGGAAACGTTTATTTGAAGTCTAATTGTGTGTATGAGACTTAACCACTTGAGGACCGCCTCCTGCACATATACGTCGGCACAATGGCACAGCTGGGCACAAGCACATACAGGTACGTCCTCTTTGAGTGCCCAGCCGTGGGTCCGAAGCTCCAGGGCCGTGGGACCCGCGGACCCAATCGCCGCTGGAGTCCCGCGATCGTGCCCCCGGAGCTGAAGAACGGGGAGAGGTGTGTGTAAACACAGCTTCCCCGTTCTTTACTGTGGCGCCGTCATTGATCGTGTGTTCCCTAATATAGGGAAACACAATCAATGACGTCACACCTACAGCCACACCCCCCTACAGTTAGAAACACAGATGAGGTCACACTTAACCCCTTCAGCGCCCCCTTGTGGTTAACTCCCAAACTGCAATTGTCCTTTTTACAGTAACTTCATTTTTAATGCATTTTTTGCTGTGAAAATGACAATGGTCCCAAAAATGTGTCAAAATTGTCCGAAGTGTCCGCCATAATGTCACAGTCACGAAAAAAATTGCTGATCGCCGCCATTAGTAGTAAAAAAAATTATTAAAAAAAAAAATGCAATAAAACTATCCCCTATTTTGTAAACGCTATAAATTTTGAGCAAACCAATTGATAAACGCTTATTGCAATTTTTTTTTACCAAAAATAGGTAGAAGAATACGTATCAGCCTAAACTGAGGAAAAAAAAATGTATATATTTTTGGGGGATATTTATTATAGCAAAAAGTATTAATTTTTTTTTCGAAATAGTCGCTCTATTTTTGTTTATAGCGCAAAAAATAAAAACCGCAGAGGTGATCAAATACCACCAAAATAAATCTCTATTTGTGGGAAAAAAAATGACGCCAATTTTGTTTGGGAGCCACATCACATGGCCGCGCAATTGTCAGTTACAGCGACGCAGTGGCGAATCGCAAAAACTGGCCTGGTCCTTTACCTGCTGTAAACATTGGGGGTTTAACTCAATGGTAAATGCGTTTTTTTTAGCGAGTCCACTGCAGTCAGATGTTCGGTTTGAGGGCATGGCAGCCCATTTTTATTGAAAGAAACAAAATAAAAGTTCACATATAGGATTCCCACGCAGGGGTTCTTCTTCAGTAACGTTCATAGAACTCAAAAATACCAAGCCTCCTGGATCCTAGGCTTACTTAGCCTTGTAGTACCTGCTAAATCTGGCCCACTCCTAGCCTCAACAGGATTCTCCAGCTTACGGTCTCCCAGACTTCCAGACTTCCTTCAACCCCTCTTGGACTCGCTAGTTACCTCAAGTCTACCAGCTTCCCAGTCCACCAGGCACCAGGGATATAGTCTTCCACAGACAGACAGCTTTCCACATGCAGTGTCTTGAACCAGCAACCAGCTGCACACACTCCACCTTCCTCTCTCTGTTCTGACCAGTCCCTGATTATATTGGCTATTAGCACCTGAGCACACAACCTGCTGGTTATTACCAAGACCCGGACACAGGGTTGGAGATCCCATCCCGCACAAGTCTCTGCAGGATCTCCAAACCACACAGCCCCATTCAAACTTAGCAAAACCCGGAGAAAGCTGCCACAACAGTTTTCTCCATTTCAAAGCTATGCCATGTAGTTCTGCAGTCCACTGACATGCAGACTCTGTGTCCGTTTTTGCTGCATTTTCATGGTGACAGGGACCCTCACTATTACACTGCCTAAAGGTCCGGGTCCTAAGTGGTTAAGAGGACCAGGGATGTAATCTTAGGGTTGATAATATAGAGAAGTAAAGCACCTGCATATAGGCATATTTTGTATCCATTGGCCCGGATTCACATACCTGGGCGCATCTTTCAGCCGGCGTAGTGTATCTTCTTTACGCTACTCCGGCGCAACATTGAGAGGCAAGCATGGTATTCACAAAGCAAATGCTCTCAATGTCGCGCCGGCGTAGCGTATAGTTGTCGACGCATCTTTCAGCCGGCGTAGTGGATCTTCTTTACGCTACTCTGGCGCAACATTGAGAGGCAAGCATGGTATTCACAAAGCAAATGCTCTCAATGTCGCGCCGTTGTAGCGTATAGTTGCCGGCGTAAGCCGACGTAAGTCAAAGTAGGTGGCAGTGGGCTGGAAGTGGGCGTGATATATTTAAATGAAGCGTGACCCATACAAATGATGGGCTGAGCTTCAAAAAACGAACTGCGCATGCTTCGTATCTTGGACGCATCCTAGTGCGCATGCTCACAGTTACGTAGAGATAACTGCCTAAGATACGTCAAAACACTGCCTACGACGTGAACGTAACCTACGCACAGCCCTATTCACGTACTATGTAAAAATCGACGGCGTTCGTTCCCTGGTCCATACCTTTGCATGGTTTGCACCTCCTATATGAGGAATAACTTTACGCCGGACGTAACCCTTGCGCAAATCGCCTAAAACAAGTACGTTTGTGAATCCGCGTATCTTACTCATTTGCATATTTAACATGGGTACGCCTAATGCGTCCAGCAAAACTATGCGGCCACGATACGCCGGCTTAGGCAAGTTACGTCGGGCGGCTGAAGCCAAATTTTTCGACGTATCTAGCTTGGGGAATCGGCGCAGAGATACGACGGCGCACATTTGTACTTACGACGGCGTAAGACTTACGTGAATCCGGCCCATTGTGTCCTACCAACACTCCCTTTATGGATGGAATATTGCGAATCACTATAGGCAGGTGTTCCATAGCAAAGAGGATCCGGTTTTTATTGCTGTTTAAAACTTCCTGTCCCAGTGACACTTACTTCCCTACCTCATTTCTTGTCCAGGTACCACTGGGACAGGAAATGAGGGGAAATCACGCTCAGTGGGATCACAAACATCAATACAAACCTGGAAAGTTCTAACTTGTTCCCACTTATTAAAAAAAATAAAAAAAAAGTTTTGGCTGTAGATGGGCTTTAGCATCATTCAAAGTGTACCCCTACCTATGCACGTTGTATGCAACATTAACCTGCTAGTAACTTGACTACAATGCAATTAAATCCAATTGATTGAAGTGAGGTTCTGCACTAACCAGCCTTTTTCTATGCACTACTATGATACTGCCAAGTTCTGTACTGCAAAATAACATATTGCCTTTAAGGTTTAGTAGAAAAATTCCTTAGACTGTGATTAATTGCAAAGTGGTGCTTACTGACTATGTACATTAACCACTTAAGGACCGCCTACTGCACATTTACGTCAGCAGAATGGCACGGCTGGGCACATTAACGTATATATACGTTGATTTTAGTATCCAGCCGTGGGTCGCGGGCGCGCGCCCGCGACCCGGTCCGAAGCTCCAGGACCGGGACCGTGGGATTCGCAGACCCGATCGCCGCTGCAGTGCGGCGATCCGTCCCTGGAGCGGAAGAACCGGGAGAGCCGTGTGTACACACGGCTTCCCCGTGCTTCTCTGTGGCCGTAGCATCGATCGCGTCATCCCTGTAATAGGGTAAGGTGACCATATTTTTAAAATGAAATCCGGGGACATATTTTTTCTTTACTAGTAATGGCGGCAATCAGCGACTCTCTGCCCGTCGCCACCGCTGCCCACCTCACAGCCTCTCAAGTCTTACTCTTCAGGCCCCGGCTACTACTGGATGGGGAGCAGAGGAAGATCACTCCATCAAGGAAGGCAAGGAGATAGGCAGGCGGCTGGCCAGAATGTGAGCCAAGGCAGAAGAACATGCGAGTGGAGCTGAATGGGCATGCACCTGAAACTAAAGAAATATTCCCTCCACTCGGATCATCAGAAAGGGGCACAGATTATGGAACAAATACAACCCCCCTATGCTAGTAGGCATGGCGGAGAAGGGGGTGTAATTCTAATTTTTTTATTTTAATTCTGCACTGACTGTCTTTGAAATTGCCCCGCCCCCTATTAAATCCAATCTGGGGACAAAACCAGGGACAGACTTGGTCCAGGGACAGTGTCCTCAATCAGGGGACTGTCCCCTGAAACTGGGGATGTCTGGTCACCCTATAATAGGGGGACGCGATCGATGACGTCACACCTACAGCCACACCCCCCTACAGTTGTAAACACAACACATAGGTCACACATCCCCTACAGCGCCACCTGTGGTTAACTCCCAAACTGCAACTGTCATTTCCACAGTAAACAATGCAATTTAAATGCATTTTTTGCTGTGAAAATGACAATTGTCCCAAAAATGTGTCAAAATTGTCCGAAGTGTCCGCCATATTGTCGCAGTCACAAAAAAAAATCGCTGATCGCCGCTATTAGTAGTAAAAAAAAATTTTTTTTATAAAAATGCAATAAAACTATCCCTTATTTTGTAAACGCTGTAAATTTTGCGAAAACCAACCGATAAACGCTTATTGCGATTTTTTTAAACAAAAATACGTAGAAGAATACGTATCGGCCTAAACTGAGGAAAAAAAATGTTTTTTTATATATTTTTGGGGGATATTTATTATAGCAAAAAGTAAAAAATATTGCATTTTTTTTTAAATTGTCGCTCTATTTTTGTTTATAGCGCAAAAAATAAAAACCGCAGAGGTGATCAAATACCACCAAAAGAAAGCTCTATTTGTGGGGAAAAAAGGACGCCAATTTTGTTTGGGAGCCACGTCGCACGACCGCGCAATTGTCAGTTAAAACGACGCAGTGCCGAATCGCAAAAAGGGGCAAGGTCCTTTACCTGCATTTTGGTCCGGGTCTTAAGTGGTTAAAAGGCCAAGCAGAATCCGTCTCAGTACTTTTGTTACAATAGTCACCATTTTTGTTTTGGGCAGTCTACCATGTTTTATTAATATTCCTCTAAAGACCATTCATGTATTGTAATCCACATTGACTCATAATAAGATTTTATAGGATTACATAATAACCTTTGTGTATAAGCTGCATGTCCGTGTTGCACTGCTTTGCGTGATACAGGATGATTTTGCAGAGGCCAAAGAAAAAAAAATTGGGGAAACAATCCCCCACCTGCACCAAGCATAACTGGATCTATATTTCAGTATGGAAAAACACTCTAAAAAATCTCATACAAGCTTTAACTTGTTAAAGCTGAAGTTTGTGTATGACTCTTTGGACCAGTGTAAGTATGTATGTGTTATAGCTGTGGGATCCCTGCGAGAGCTGGAAATCACTGTAGCAGGCACCAGGGCCGTCCAAGCAGATATTGCTTGGTTTAAGCAAAAGTTATAGGGCCAGATTCAGATACAATTACATTGGCGCAGAGTATCAGAGATACACTACGCCGCCGTATTTTACCAGGCTATACGCCGAATTCTGGTAGATTTTGTCCCTTACGGTACGGCGGCGTAGTGTATTTCTCGCGCATACTCGAAATACGCGATTAGGGGGCGTGAAGCATTTAAATTAGGCGCGTCCCCGCGGCGATCGAACTGCGCATGCTCCGTTCAGAAATTTCCCGCCGTGCATTGCGCGAAATAACGTCTTTACATAATTTTTTGTTTGAGTAGCGTCGTTTACAGACATTCCTATTCCCGGACGACTTACGTAAAAAAATAAAAAAAGACGTTGGAAAACGTTGAAATTCGACGCGGGAACGACGGCCATACTTAACATGGGCTGTCTAATATTAGACCAGCAAAAAGCTGGTATAATTTTACGCAGCAAAAGATGCCGTAAGAGATTGCGATTGACGTTCGTAACTTCGTGGATCGTCGACAAAAGCTCATGTGCATCCCCCGACGCGGAAAACGACGGGAACTCCACCCAGCGGCCGCAAATTTATTGCAGCGTAGATCCGAAGGCGTACGAACACGTAAGCCAGTCGGATTGAAGCCCGCAGCCGTATTTTCATGGTTTGAGGTTTCAGAGTAGTGAAAAAACGCGCGTAATTTGAAAGTACTCCAGTCTAATGCGAGTTAGACAGGAGTAAGGGCTCTGTGAATCTGGCCCATAGTGTCTACAAAATAGGGGATATATTTATGCCATTTTTATTTTTTACTAGTAATGACGGTGATCAGTGATTTTTAGTGGGACTGCGACATCTCGGCGGACAGGTTTTTGACACTTTTTTTTGGGACCAGTGACATTTATACAGCGATTAGTGCTAAAAATAGCCACTGATTATTGTATAAATGACACTGGCAGTGAAGGGGTTAACACTAGGGGGCGATCGAGGGGTTGAGTGCTCCCTAGGGAGGTGTTTCTAACTGTGGGGGGAGTGTACTGCTGGAGGAGGAGAGAGATCGCTGTTCCTAATCACAAGGAACAGACGATTTCTCTTTACTCCCTTGACAGAACGGGGATCTGTTTGTTTACATTGACAGATGTAAGATGGGGGTTATTAGACTCCAGTGATAGATGCGTTTTCCAGTGAGTACACCAAGCCAGAACTGCGTTTTTAAGGGCCTGGTAGCCCAATTTTATTTACAAACTCACAAATACAAATGGCAGCCCTCACAGGGGGGTTCCACCATTCCTGTATCTTGTCATCCGGCTGTTTCAGACCTCTAACTTAGGCCCAAGTTCTGCTCCTCAGAGCTACCCGTTTCCTAACGATAAGCACACACCCAACTTATTTCGGATCAGCGTCTTGCTGCTCATTCGCACGACCTCTTGCCTCTTTCAGTCATGCATGCAGTAGCTGCACCTATGCAGCGCCTCTGACTCCTCTCAGAGGGTTTGGGAGCTCACACCTGGCTCCCAGGACCAGACTTCCTGTCTGTGGGTGGGGCACTGAGCCACAGCCAGGCCAGCACTAAATAGCTGAACACACAGCTGTGTAATTAATGTGTCTGTCTCTCCAAAATATGGGGAAAACCAGCCATCCTTCAGGCAGACCCAAACCATCACACAGATCACTTTTCTGGTTCTCTGTGAAGCGATCGCGGGTGGCCGGCAGACATCGCGCCTGCTGGCCACGTGCATTGGCTCCGGCTTCACACCGCATGCATGCGCGTGCGCCTCCTATTACTTCAATTCTACCGGATTTTCTAAAAGCTTTCGCAAACTGGTTTTAATATTTTATTTATTTATTTTATTTTATTTATTTTATTTATTTATAATTGATTGACTTAATAAATCCAGTAGGTTAGTGTGGTAGCTATCAATCTACTGAAGTTATATAAATCCCCACACTATACTAACTATTAAATTATAGGTGTTGGAATTTCCTTTAAAATTTGGCTGTTAGTGAACGTATTGAATAAAAATGTAACCAAAGTTACGATTTATGCGAAATAACAAATGCCGCATTTAAACAAATAGAACGGGACAAATTAATAATAAATAATAATAATAATAAAATGTTTTTATTATTTTTATTGTTATCTTTTATCATTATTAATTAGTTACATTCTATTTTTTTTTCGATACAGCATTTCAGATAATTGGTAACTTTGGATACATTTCGTATTCATTATGTTCACTAACAGCCAAATTTGAAAGGAAATTCCAATCCCTATAATTTTATTTGCATATACAGATTGTCGAATTTACAAATTTTTTAACTTTCGAATACTCTAATTTACGACTATTTGGAAAAATGTATCAACCGGGTTTTCGTTAGTTAAAAAACAAATTCGGAATGCAATGAATTGCACATGTCTACTTGCTGTATATCAGTTTTGAAAGTGCAATTCACTAAGAATTATACGTTATATGGCGAATGCAGTGTTTGTTCAATTGAGTGGTAATTACATACGACAATTTATCGCATTGAGCTGGTTGCTAAGGAGCAGGTCAGGAAGTCGACCACCACGTCCTTAACAACGAATGACTCATCAGCTGTCAGCGGGGGAAAAGAATGCTGGCAATTAAAAAGAATAAAAAAAAAACAGCCTGGGCCCCCCCCCCCCCCCTAATGCATGCCAGGTCCTTTAGGTCTGGCATAGATTTTCAGGGGAACACTGCAACAAAACCACAGCCCAAGGATGTGGGTAAAAGGCTCTTGTCCTCATCAACATGGGCATAAGGTGCTATGAGGACATGTGGCCTGGTATGGTCCAGGAGGACCTGGTATGCATTGGGGGGAGACCTCACACTATTTTTATTTTTAATTGCTGTAATTTTTTTTTCCCCTGCCAATTTTGTTTGGGAGCCACATCGCACGGCCGCGCAATTGTCAGTTAAGGCGACGCAGTGCAGAATCGCAAAAAGGGGGCAAATTTCCTTTAGTTGCTTTTTGGTCCGGGTCTTAAGTGGTTAAAAAATAAAACAGTAAAGTTAACCCAATTTTCTTTATATTGTGAAAGACAATGTTACGCCAAGTAAATTGATACCCAACATGTCACGCTTCAAAATTGCGTCCGCTTGTGGAATGCCGACAAACTTTTACCCTTTAAAATCTCCATAGGCGACGTTTAAAAAATTCTACAGGTTGTATGTTTTGGGTTACAGAGGAGGTCTAGGGCTAGAATTATTGCACTCGCTCTAACGATCACAGCGATACCTCACTTGTGTGGTTTGAATACCGTTTACATATGCGGGCGCTACTCACGTATGTGTTCGCTTCTGCACGCAAGCTTGTCGGCACGGGGCGTGTTTTCTTGCTCCTTACTTTTTTAGCTGACTCCTAGATTCCAAGCAACTTTGTCAAACCCTGCACTAAGCCACTGTACTGCCCACTTTTTTTAATTCCTCGTTTTCAACCAAGGTTAATCCTGCCTGGAAATATGTTTTTGTTGGAGTTATGCTAAAGGTCTTGACCTAAAGTGTTTGGCCTTCCTGTGGTAAGAGCAAAAGCAATTCTAGGATACCATGTAGCCTGTGTGTGGCCCATAACATACACATACAACGTGGTGTAATAGAGAGGCTTTTCTTGCTGTTCCTTTGCCCTGACACTAATTTAGCGGAGTTTGATCCGTCTTGTTTTTAGCCTTGCTGTCTCTGTTAATCAGATTTGGCCATTGAATGGTTTCTTGTTGTTGTTACAGGCCAAAACCTTTTGACTGGAACCTTCTTTGCTTGTCAACTGTCACCTTGGGTCTTAACTATACTAATTGACAACAGCTGCACAATTTGCCATAAAGGAAGGTTTCTCGCTGTCACAAGACCAAAATGTCTATGTCGTGCCTGAGCTGCTTGTCTTCTGTTTGAGTCGGCAACATGCTGTCATAGATGAGCTTTGCTTGCTTTTACAGGCCCTGGCCCAGATTCACACACAATTAGATTCGCGTAGAGTATCAGAAATACACTACGCCGCCGTATTTTACCTGGCTCTACGTGGAATCCCGGTAGATTTTGTCCAGTAAACTACGGCGGCGTAGTGTATTTCTCCCGGCGCAAGCCATCTACGCGAGTAGGGGGCGTGAAGCATTTAAAATAGGCGCGTTCCCGCGGCGATCGAACTGCGCATGCTCCGTTCAGAAATTTCCCGCCGTGCATTGCGCAAAATCACGTCGTTACGTCATTCGTTGTTTGAGTAGCGTCGTTACGTAAAAAAAAAAAAATAATTTAATTCGACGCGGGAACGACGGCCATACTTAACATGGGCTACGCACCGTTAGACCAGCAAATAGCTGGTCTAACAGTACGTAGCAAAAAAATGACGTAAGCGATTGCGAAGACCACTCGTATCTTCGTGGATCGCCGTAAAAAGTCATTTGCATATCCCGATGCTGAAAACGACGCGGACTCCTCCCAGCGTCCGCAAAAATATCGCAGCGTAGATCCGAAGGCTTACGAAGACGTAAGCCTCTCGGATCGAAGCCCGAAGCCGCCATATCATGGTTTGAGGATTCAAACAAGTGATACGGCGCGCAAAATTTGAAATTACTCCTGTCTAACACCAGTTAGACAGGCGTAATTGCTCTATGAATCTGGGCCCCAGACTTTATGTTGCGGTCCTCGTATTTTGCTTCTTGTTTTATTTACCATGTTGGTGTCAACAAAAGACTTTTGCCATTACAGGCCCAAAAATTTGAACTTCTCCTTAGACAAATGCCAGTGGTTTGAGTTGTCAAGGTGGTATCATATGAAAGGTTTGTTGATGTGAGACACCCAGATGTGTCTTTTAGACTAGGGTGACCAGACGTCCCCATTTTCAGGGGACAGTCCCCTGATTGAGGGCACTGTCCCCAGGCCAAGTCTGTCCCCGGTTTTGTCCCCATTTTGGATTTGAACAGGGACTGGGGCAATTTCAAAGACAGTCAGTGCAGAATAATAATAAAAAAAAAAGGATGATAGCCGCTTCTACTAGCTTAGGGGGTGTATTTTTCCCATTATCTGTGCCCCTTTCTGATGATCATATGTTGGTCGGAGCAGAGGAAAAAATTCTTCAGTTTCGGGCGCATGCCCATACAGCTCCGTTCACATGTTTTTCTGCCTTGGCTCAAGTCCCTGCCAGCCGCCTGCCCGCTTATCTCCTCGCCTTCCCTGGCAGGGTGATCTTCCTCCGCTCCCCACCCAGTAGTAGCCGGGGCCCGGAGAGCCCGGAGAGTAAGATTTGACATGCTGTGAGGCGGGTGGCGACGGGCAGAAAGTTGCTGATTGCCGCCATTACTAGTAAAAAAAAAAGATGTCCCCAGATTTCATTTAAAAAATCTGGTCGCCTTATTTTAGACCTCAACAAACTGGAGTTTCCAAGTGAGGATGTTTTATTGAATCTACTATGCAACAATGTATGCTTTAATGCTTGTGAGTCGGTTCACACTGGGGCAACTTCGCCTCAAGTCGTCCCAAGTCGCGCTGTCCAGAAAAGCAATGAAAATGAATGGGAGCCGTCTTAATACACACTACTGCAGTCGCTCCGACTTCAGACGAGGTTCCTGTACTACTTCAATCCGACTTCTAGGCGATTTGTACCCATTGATTTCAATGGAAGTCGCCTCAGAAGTCTGATCACTGTCTTAACTGAAGCAACTTTCCAGGAAGATAACATACATTTCTCAGGCAAACCCCTCCCTCTCCCAGAGCTGATTGTTGTTTGATTTGCCACTGGAATGTCTCCTGTCCTGGAGACGACTTCAATTAGTGTTGTAAATCGCCCCAGATCGCCCTGTGGTTCATGCTGAAGTCGTGTTGGAGTTGCCTCTGAAAACCGTGCTGGAAGTCGTGTCGCCCCAGTGTGAACCGACTCTAACAGTGATTGTCAGTCAAAATGGTGCAGCATTGAGGCAAAACTCAATATCCAAACAGTTGCACCTCTCGTAGCTCCAAAGTAGGGATGAGCTCAAGCGCAATTGGATTCTAGTATGTGTAGCGCTACACCATTCAGGAGCCGCTGAGTATAAGCAGGATCGGCGTGTTGCGTTACCTGGCAGGTGTCTAAGGGTGATATTTGTTGAGTTGAGATAGAGAGCGAATGTCCACTCTTTAGTTGGGTTTTCTTCAATGCTTTATTCCAAGGCCCAACATGGCCAACATCAACATGGTACAGGACAGGAAAGGTTGATGAGCAGAGAGAGAGAGCTTGAGTATCAGGCCTTGGATATAGAAGAGAGGGAGCAATCTTGCTTTCAGCAATGATGAACTCAGTTCGTCGCCACTCCAGTCGGAATGGGTAAAGTGCCCCCAGACAGACCCCTGCCACAGGCCTGGCAGCCGAAACGTCACTTGCAAATGTTGGGAGGACCAGGCCTCTGCCACAGACCTGGCTCGGGCCTCTGCCACAGGCCTATTACTTGAATGAGCGTGATTTGAAAATGAGCAAGTCCCCCCAATGAATTTAGTCAGAGTCACTGGATCCCCGATGGTTCGTTCAAGCCCTATTGGATCACCTGCCTCTGGGTTCTCCTCAAGCCGATCCCCCACCGTACAGCTCCCAGCTTGGGATCCTTTTAGAAAAGGTTTGGGACCCAGCAGCTACTGGGATCCCTCTCTATGTCAGAGTGAAGCTCCGCATGGTGAGCAACTTCGGCCAGGTAGGCCACGGCTGCGGGGTCCATGGGTGCGCGCACCCTGAATATGGATGCCACACCTGGAACTTGGACCCCGCAGAAAGAAGAAACCGCCACGAGGCCTAGGCGGCTGCCACAGATATAGCCTTCCCCAGCATGCCTTAGCGAGGGAACCAACCCCTCTGATTGGCTGCTGAGAAAAACGAGTCTGCCAGAACCCCTCTAGCGCCAGCTGCCGCCCAGGGGGGGGGGGGAACACATCCCTGGAGCGCAGACTGACCCACAGGACAGTTCTGGGAATGACAGCAGCCACAATTTGACAAATTGTGAATGGGAGCTGCGTAACTCTCCCATTCCCCACTAACTTTAGCGTAACACCCCTACAGAAAGTAAGGGGGCGCTGCATATGCAAGGGGAGTGTATACACTCAACCGTGGGGAGAGGGTCTTGGCCACTTATAATTGGCGGTGCACAGTGACAGCTTCTTGGTGGGATAGCTCAGGTGGGTTTGGAGTAGGATCTGAACATGTCTGAGGTCATCCCTGGTCCAGTCAAGGTCCTGGTCCCTGGCCAAGAGTGTGTTGTACAGACATCATGCTAAGAGCTCATAGTCATGCACTTTAGAGCCTGTGTAGACGAGCAAATGCAGTGTACTTGACATCCGTTTGAGATAATTTAAGATGACCTACAGTTGACCTGCTTCAAGCTGCTTTTGCATTCTCATAGACTTAAATAGGGAGAGAGGCAATTCTTAATCCTCTCCCCTCAGGTCCAGTTTAGATTTAACTGGTTGCCGACCAGCCGCCGCATTTATACGGCGGCAGGTCGGCTCTGCTGGGCGAGATCACGTAGCTATACGTCATCTCGCCCAGCAGCCAATAGGGTCGCGCTCGCCCCCGAGCCGCCGGTCAGACGCGATCGCACGTTACAGAGCAAGGACCGGGAGCTGTGTGTGTAAACACACAGCTCCCGGTCCTGTCAGGGGAGAAATGCCTGACCGTCTGTTCATACAATGTATGAACAGCGATCAGTCATTTCCCCTAGTGAGTCCACAGCCCTTCATTTAGAACACACCCAGGGAACATACTTAACCCCTTCCCCGCCCCCTAGTGTTAACCCCTTCCCTGCCAGTGACATTTTTTTAGTAATCCAATGCATTTTTATAGCACTGATCGCTATAAAGTTCAGAGTCATTTTAGCTTAAAGCGGACCGTCAGTCATTTTTTTCAACTTTCCATCTATTAAATGGAAAAAAAAATGTATTACAAATTATGTGAGCAGACTGCAGTTCCTCTTTTATGCATTCTCTGCATTAAGATAAAAAAAATTGTTTGCCAATGAGCTGGTACCAAGTCAGTAAGTAATCTTTCCTTAAAAATTAGGAAGAATGGTCTGGCTATAACATAGCTAAGTTCTTTGAGAACTCTCGGGTGTAAGCCATCTGGTCCTGGTGATTTGTCCTGGCCGACAACCCCCCCCCCCCCCTTTCATCACGACTTAAAGGAGTTGTAAAGGAATTTTTTTTTTGCCTAAAATGAATGTCTGCAAGGTAGACAGACAGAATAGTTTAATGATTCTGTTAACAAACGAGTAAATACCTTCATCTAATCTTAAATTCATTCATCTATATCACCTCGGGCATTCTAGTTTCTGTTCTCTCATTCACTTCCTGGTTTGCGGCGCTCATTCATGTAAGAACTACATTCCCCAGTATGAATTGCGGCACACCCTGTAATTCACACCTTTTTGAAGTCTCTAACACGTAGAAAGCATCCTACCACACAGATGTAGTTCCCAGGAGGGGGCGAGCACTTCACTGACCACCGCAGTAAAGTCTCCCTTCACGGTGGTCAGTAAAATCAGACAAGCAGGAAGTGAACAGAACAGAGAAGAAATAGAGAAACTTCTGAGCAAAAACTAACAATGAGGAAGTGACAAGAGGAATGTCTGCAGGTAAAGGATGCTTATTATGAAAAAATGCAGGCTCGCCATTCCCATGAATGCAGCCTCTCCATTGCCATGAATGCAGTCTGATCGATGTCCATCTGCAGCCTTGGAGGGATAGGGGGGGGGGCCGTATGAGCACCAACAGATTACAAACATAGAGAATCTCCTGTTTACACAGCAGCCTCTTTAATACAATTTCTCCCGCATCCTATGATAGACAGAGGAGTCGTCCAATGGCAGCCCAGGAGACGGGACTTCCTATTACAGATGAAAAAAGGAGGGGAAACCAATAACTATGAAAAGGTATTGATGGTCGCACTTTGAGGCCAAGGAAGTAGTTATTTAAAAATTCAAAATTTTAATATCATCAGGTAAAAAATAAAACATAAATTACAATACAGTTACAAAAAGAAAAAGAGGTACAAGTATATGGATTAACCACTGTGTACAAAAAGGTCCTTAAAGTCGCCGACGCACGTTTCGCCGTGAGGCTTCTTCAGGGCAGTTTGGTAAGGACTTTGTAGCGATAGTATATAACAAAGCACATGTAGTTTTATCGAGTGCGTCCAAGATCAAAGTAGGTTATAGGCACGTAGATGAGGACGTATTTAGAAGGTCCTCCAATGAAAATATATAAAAAATACAGGAGATCTTTACTAAAGATCAGGGCTTTTTACAAAAATTTCCTGTAGAACCGGGCAACGTGTTGCAAGCAGTTTCCACTCAATTCAGGAAAGATTTAGCCGCCAACTGGGACAGGGGGCCTTCTTTAAATGGCCATTTTCGGGACCTCTCGTTTGTCCCAAACAACCTTAGTGAGGGTTCCTATATTGAACTCGAACGCCAATTTGGCCACTGTGTTATCGTGTGGTTGTAGAGACTACAAGGCTATACACCCTGGGAATGTGACAGGACTCTCTACAACCACACGATAACACAGTGGCCAAATTGGCGTTCGAGTTCAATATAGGAACCCTCACTAAGGTTGTTTAGGACAAATGAGAGGTCCCGAAAATGGCCATTTAAAGAAGGCCCCCTGTCCCAGTTGGCGGCTAAATCTTTCCTTAATTGAGTGGAAACTGCTTGCAACACGTTGCCCGGTTCTACAGGAAATTTTTGTAAGCAGCCCTGATCTTTAGTAAAGATCTCCTGTATTTTTTATATATATTCATTGGAGGACCTTCTAAATACGTCCTTATCTACGTGCCTATAACCTACTTGTGGAATTGATCTTGGATGCACTCGATAAAACTACATGTGCTTTGTTATATACTATCGCTACAAAGTCCTTACCAAACTGCCCTGAAGAAGCCTCACGGCGAAACGTGCGTCGGCGACTTTAAGGACCTTTTTGTACACAGTGGTTAATCCATATACTTGTACCTCTTTTTCTTTTTGTAACTGTATTGTAATTTATGTTTTATTTTTTACCTGATGATATTAAAATTTTGAATTTTTAAATAACTACTTCCTTGGCCTCAAAGTGCGACCATCAATACCTTTTCATAGTTATTGGTTTCCCCTCCTTTTTTCTACAACATACACGGATGTGGCCCATGTGAGTGCATTCCCTGTGTATCTTCATATCCTGGTCCCCCCACTCTCTCCCTTTCCCTCCCCTCCTTCCCCTCCTCCCCCATCACCAACTCTTTATATTTCCTATTACAGATGTCACTGAGTAAACAGGAGATTCTCCTGTATGTAATTTGACAGCACTTGTTCCCCCTCTCCCTGTCCCCTTTCGAGGCAGAGCCAATAAATACAGTATATGTCCAAATTACCAGGGGGGCCACATTAAACTGGAACAGGGGCCGCAATTGGCCCCCGGGCCAGACTTTGGACATGCCTGATGTAAGTGAATAAACATTTATGTTGTAATCTAAACAACTGATATGCTGCTCCTTTGTTCTTCTGTTCAGTCTGAAGTGCTCCTCTGCGACCCTTTCATGCAGGGCTGCTGTTAGAAATCACGGGGCCCCGTACAGCCTACCTGGCAGGGCCCCCCTTTAAATATATATATATATATATATATATATATATATATATATATATATATATATATAAAAAACATTTTCACAATAAATATACTAAATTCATGAATTAGCCATTTTTTAAATAGTTTTCACAATTTTTGAACAAAAACATTTTATAATATTTAAAAAAATAAATCAATTATTTTATTTTACAATTTTTACTAATTATTTTTATACAAGTTTCTATTTTTTGTTTTATACAAGGAATTAAAACAATACAGGGTTCATTTTTTTTTAACAGGACAAGGAAGCCAGCAGTTGTGTCTGTGTCTCTCCCTGCAACAGCTAAAAGTCGGCGGGAGGGTTTTCAGCTGCTGCCGAGAGCCGCACAGGGCATCCTGTAATTGCCCCTTCTTTCCTCTGGTGTTTGGACCCCCCCCCCTGTGTGTCCGGGCCCCCTACAGGAGGTCTGGTGGTCACCCCTATCAGCGACCCTGCTTTCATGCATTAGAGCTGCCCCACTAAAGAGATGGTACTTTCTGCCATAACTGTTGTACTCTATTTGTATATCTAATATTATTGTTTGGATCCAGCACCCTCCTTGTACACTCTCAAAATCTGTATCACAAGATTGGTTGGCCTCTAGCAGGTAAAATACCATACAGAGATGGCTCTTTAATTAGGCAAATTAGGTGGTCGCCTAAGGCCTCATGCTCACAAGGGCCTCGCGGCCATCTAATTTTCCTCTGCTCAATCACTGTGTGCTAGATTCGTACAACTTTCTGCATACATTTTTACTTGCTTGAATCTTTTTACCCATTATGGACATGCGTGGGCCCCCGTGTCTAAGTTTTGCTTAAGGCCTCACAAAACCTAGAGCCGCCTCTGATACCATATACTGTACTGTATGTAGTTCAACAATATATTTAGTGGTTTGCCTTGAATTTCCCTTTAAGTACAGTAAGGGACACCCACAGAATCTGCTGTGCATTATTCTTTTTAGAACCTTCTGCAGATATGGAAGATAAAAAAAATCAATGGAAGCAGTTATCCACATTACTGTATCCCAGTAAGTGTTTGCAGACTGGCGATTAGAAGTGCGGACAACTTCAAATGTTCAGCTCATCATTTGCATAAGCTGCCAATCAAAAGCTTTAACCTCTTTGATTTAGGAGTATTGGAGTAACTGGGAGGTTGTGATCATTAAGTGCCACAGCTGGGAAGATACTGCTGTCATCTGTTGGCTAAAAAAAAAAAAAAAACAACCAAAAGTTTAACCACTGCAATCAATGTTTAACCACTTCCTTACTGGGCACATAAACCCCCTTCGTGGCCAGGCGAAATTTCAGCTTCCGGCACTGCGTCCCTTTAACAGACAATTGCGCGGTCGTGCGACGTGGCTCCCAAACAAAATTGGCGTCCTTTTTTTCCCCACAAATAGAGCTTTCGCTGGTGGTATTTGATCACCTCTGCGGTTTTTATTTTTTGCGCTATAAACAAAAAAAGAGCAACAATTTAAAAAAAAAAATTTTTTTTTTTACTTGTAGCTATAATAAATATCCCAATTTTTAAAAAAAAAAAAATGTTCTCAGTTAAGGCCGATACGTATTCTTCTACGTATTTTTGTAAAAAAAATAAAAATCGCAATAAGCGACTGTTTTGGGCAAAAGTTATAGCGCCTACAAAATAGGGGACAGAATTATGATTTTTTATTTTTTTTTATTTTTTTTTACTAGTAATGGTGGCGATCTGCGATTTTTATTGGGACTGCGACAATACGGCGGACACTTTTGACACATTTTTGGGACCATTCACATTTATACAGCGATCAGTGCTATAAATATGCACTAATTACTGTATAAATGTGACTGGCATTGAAGGGGTTAACACTAGGGGGTGAGGAAGGGGTTAAATGTATTCCCTGGGTGTGTTCTAACTGTGTGGGGGTAGGGGATTGACTGGGGGAGGCGGCCGCCAGGCACACGCATCGACTCTTTTTCCCCGCTGCGCGCCACCCAGTGGCGGCGCGGGGGGAATTACATGACGTCTACCTGGCACTTGAGAGCCGCGCTGTGGACGTCTTTTGTCCATAGCGCGGATCTCAAGTGGTTAAAGAGGCCCTGTTGCTTTGCCCATTTTGGATAAAATTCATGGAGTCTTTTACAAGCTCACCCCCAACCAACATATACTTACCTTCCCTGTACTCATCTACTGCTCTGTGTGGCTCTCGGCAGCAGCTGAAAACCCTCCCGCCGACTTTTAGCTATTGCAGGGAGAGTCCTGTTAAAAAAAAAAAAAACTGTATTGTTTGAATCCCTTGTAAAAAAAAAATGAAAATTGTTTAAAAATAATTTGTAAAAATTGTAAAATAAAATAATTAATTTATTAAAAAATAGCTAATTCACACAGTTTCTCTGTTATCTGTGTGTCCACTAAGAATGATTTTAGTATATTTATTGGGATTTTTTCTTTATATATATATATATATATATATATATATATATATATAAAGAGGGGGGCCTTGCCAGGTATGCTGTACGGGGCCCCGTGATTTCTAACAGCAGCCCTGGTTCTCTTACATAGGCAGTTACGTAAATTTAGTATGGGGCTTACACTGTATCCACAGGAGACAGAATTGTTTAGTTCAGTCTGCTCAGAAATCCACAGGTTGGGAGTTTGATTACCTCCCCTGCCTCAAGTAGAAGCTTCTGAAGATTAGGGCAACAGGATTCAAATATCCAGCCTGAATATTTAATTTTAATTCATTTTATATAAAAAATATTTAATATTTAATGTCCAATCCCTGTCCCTGGAGAGGCGTGTCCAGATTGTGGTAGAGTTCCTGTTAAAGTGTTACTAAACCCAGAACCTGCATTCACTATATCTGATCTCCCACAGTACGCAGAACAGCTTTGTTAGCAACATCCCCTCCAAGCGCTTACATACTATTGATGTTAGGCTAACTGGTCTGTAATTCCCAGGGATGTATTTTGGGCCCTTTTTAAATATTGGTGCAACATTGGCTTTTCTCCAATCAGCTGTTACCATTCCAGTCAGTAGAAATGAGGAACAATGGTCTGGTTTTTACTTGACTGAGTTCCCTAAGTACCCCTTGGGTGCAAGCCATCTGGATTCCAGAGAATAGAGTATTTTCCCCTGTGTGGGAATGGATCTGTGAGCTCCAGAGACTGCTTGACCTGGAGCACTCCTCACCTGGATACTGCACTTTTCTGTTGGCGTTGAGCTTATGGGCTGTATAGGTTTTGGAAACCCATAAAGCCTTCTCTCTTGAGCTGGAGTTTTCTTCGTCTCGGGCCATGAAACACGGAATGCCTCAGTTTTCTATGACTAGCGCCACATTTGGGTGCATGGTCCTTAGCTGTGCACATACAGACTGTCATAGCTGATTATCATTCCCTTGGAACTTACTAATGCTACTATCAAGATAGAAGTTTCTTCAATCTGCCATTGCTATGGTGTAGTGCTACACTTATTTAAGCTCTGACAAGGTTCATGGGTTTCTCCTACTCGACAGGTAACAGTATTCGGGCCTGTCAAATAGCCACTCAGACATTAGCATTGCATCCTGGAGGAAGGACACATGGCTCCCATTCCATATGTAGCGCCCTGCTCCCAAAGATGGGGGAGCTATTTTACATTTAGGGGATATCTGGGCTAATAGTTGGGCCCAGACTTGCTAAATTATATGTAAATTTGCCTCTGTTCTGGCTGTGGTACTGCCTGGTAGTATTTTCCCTTGTTGCCTTTGGGTGGCGTTGTCACTTCAGGCCCATGTTGGACCGCAGGTGTACCATGGTGTATTGGGTGTCCCTCCTCGGCAGTGGTACGTGGGAGTGGTGACTCTGCTGTGCATTCTGGGAGGGGATACTTAAGGGGCAGGCGCCGTTTTTCGGGGTCGTTCACCTCGGGACCCTCTTGGCGTGAGGTGTTTTAGTCTTGGGACCACGTTGGTCTGAGGCTGTGTTCCTATCAAGTAGGCCCAGTTATCCTGGCTGGGCCCTATGCGTTGGAGGTGATCCTGTGCTGTCTGTCGTGCGGGAAGAAGACACTCAATGAAGGAAGCCAGGGGAGGACCTGTCCCAGAAAGGGCCGAGCAGAAAGCTTGCCATCTGGGCCCCTTACAGGTGTACTGCCTGTACCAATAGGTATGAGGGTTTGACCAAGCTGCCCAGTGTTTTGGCCAGATATACCCAGGGGCGGACTGACCATTGAGGAACTCGGGCACTGCTCAAGGGCCCCATGCCACTAGGGTTGCCAGGCTCATTAAAACCAGGGACAGTATGTAAAAATCTGTGTTTTGTTTACATCTGTCCCTGATATTTCCAAAACCTACATGCTTTTGATGTGCAAATCCCAAGATTTTAGCTGCACCGCCTCTGTACTGCCACCTGGCTTGGTGGCCATCTGTAAGCCTGGGGGCCCCATATTCTTCTATTGCCCGGGGGCCCCATGAGTTGTCAGTCCGCCCCTGGATATACCCCTCTCTTCTTCCACATTACAAGTGTGCATGAGGACACTTGGGAGGATCCAATACTCATCTATGGCAGCATATAGCACTGGACTGGGAGGGCAGGAAGGCCATTTTGGAAAAACAGGTATTTTAAGGCATTTCTAAGTGAAGATTAGAAAATCTTAATATCCGACAGTGTTATGGTCAGGCTTGCAAAAATAAATAAAAAATCCAGGTAAAACCAAACACATAGTAATCTACTTTTGAACCAGTAGGCGGTTTTCTCAGCTCTTTGTATTGTGTTTTTCTCTATTAATTTACCTTTTATGTAGGCTATACCCCCTTTAGTCCAGAATGAATGCTGCTGCAAGACTCATCGACCTTACCAACCGTTCATTGTCCTCTACCCTGCCAATCCCTCCACTGGCTTCTGTTCACCCAAAAAATAAAATTCAAAGTACTAACAATAATTTACAAAGCCATCCCCAACTCTGCCCCCAGATACAGTATATCACTAGCCTAGTCTCGTAATATTAACCAAGCTGCTCTCTTTGTTCCTTCCAAGACCTCCTGCTCTCTAGCTTCTTTATCACCTCCTCCCCAGGGCCGGTACAAGGCAGGGGCAGAAGGGTCAAGTGCCCTGGGTGCTATCATTTTGTATAGGAAGGGGGGCGGAGCCGCAGGTGAAGTTCTGCCACGGCCGCCAGTAAAGTGATCTGTGTGTCATAGCCAGCGTGCCGACTGCCGTGTGCGCTCGCCACTCCTGCATCCGGGTCCGTCATTTACCTCCTGCCCCTGCTCCCTTCCCTGTCTGCTTACTCCCCCTACGGAGGAGTCTTAGTCTCTCCCTGCCAGCGGCGTGACGTCACTCCACTCACGGCTGGAGGCGAGGGGGAGATGGGGGCGAGGGGGGAGCTGTGTCCGCGCTGCCTGTGATGTGACTCACAGCCTGGGAGCTAGAGAGGAGGAGCCGCCGACGAGGATGAGGAGCCTGCCTGGCTCTAGCTGGAACCTGTGTCTTTGCTACAAAACGGACTGCTGAACTGTAAAGTGAGCAGATAATAAAATGGCTAGTTGGGGGGGGGGGGGGGGGGGGGGGCTGACTGAGGTGACCAGCACTTATTAATAAAAAATGTCAGATAATTTTATTTGTGTGTGTTATTTTAAATGAGCCATGCAACCTATCAAAAGCAGCCACTGTGCCCATCAAACGCAGCCACTGTGTCCATCACACGCAGCCACTGTGCCAATCAAACGCAGCCACTGTGCCATCAAACGAAGCCACTGTGCCATCAAACGCAGCCACTGTGCCCATCACATGCAGAAACTGTGCCCATCACATGCAGAAACTGTGCCCATCACACACAGAAACTGTGCCCATCACACGCAGCCACTGTGCCATCAATTGTCGTCACTGTGCCCATCAAATGCAGCCACTGTGCCCATCACATGCAGCCACTGTGCCCATCAAACGCAGCTACTGTGCCCATCAAACGCAGCCACTGTGCCAACACATGCAGCCACTGTGCCATCACACGCATTCACTGTGCCCATCAAATGCAGCCACTGTGCCCATCAAACGCAGCCACTGTGCCATCAAACGCAGCCACTGTGCCCATCACACGCAGCCACTGTGCCATCAAACACAGCCACTGTAATCATCAATTGCTTCCAGTGTGCGCCATCAATTGCTGCCAGTGTGTGCCCATCAATTGCCACCAGTGTGCCCATCAATAGCCACCAGTGTGCCCCATCAATCGCCGCCAGTGTGTTGCCAGTAGAGCTGCGCGATTAATCGTCAAGAATCGTTATTGCGATCTTTTTCCCGTTGCAATTCTTGATACAGGGTTTAACAATCTTTGACATGAAAAGAATTTTCTCTCTGCACTTTGGTATGCAAAGCATTTCCTGTCTGCTCTCAGCCAAAAGTCAGTCTGGGCAATCTGCCAAGTTTTGAAAACATTGTATCTCTTCAAAGGAAAAAACTTCTTCTGTATGTAAATTAGGAATTTTTAACCACTTAAACACCAAACCTTTTTCTGACAGCTCTTTTCAAGTTAAAATCATTATTTTTTTTTGCTAGAAAATTACTTAGAACCCCCAAAGATTATATAACTTTTTAGTACTTTAAGACCCTAGAGAATAAAATGTCAGTTGTTTCAATATTTTATGTTGCACTATATTTGCGCAGCAGTCTTTTTAAATGCATTTTTTTTAAAAATAAATAAAATAGCCAGTAAAGTTAGCCCTTTTTTTTTTTATAAATGTAAAAGATTTTTCCCCCTCGAGAATCGTGAGAGAATCGTGATCTTCATTCTAAGCAAAAAAATCGTGAATCTCATTTTGGCCAAAATCGTGCAGCTTTTAGTTGCCAGTTTTCCCCATCAATTGCCGCCTGTGTGCTGCCAGTTTTCCCCATTAATTGCCGCCAGTGTGTTGCCAGTTTTCCCCATCAATTGCCGCCAGTCTGTAGCCAGTTTTCCCCATTAATTGCCGCCAGTGTGTTGCCAGTTTTCCCCATTAATTGCCGCCAGTGTGCTGCCAGTTTTCCCCATCAATTACCGCCTGTGTGCTGCCAGTTTTCCCCATCAATTGCCGCCAGTGTGTTGCCAGTTTTCCCCATTAATTGCCGCCAGTCTGTTGCCAGTTTTCCCCATCAATTGCCGCCAGTGTGCTGCCAGTTTTCCCCATCAATTACCGCCTGTGTGCTGCCAGTTTTCCCCATCAATTGCCGCCAGTGTGTTGCCAGTTTTCCCCATTAATTGCCGCCAGTGTGTTGCCAGGTTTCCCCATCAATTGCCGCCAGTGTGCTGCCAGTTTGCCCCATCAATTGCTGCCAGTTTGCCCCATCAAATGCCGCTGTTTCTTAAAAACGGGGGGGGGGCACAGTTTGCCATCTTCACCCTGGGCACCAAATGGCCTTGTCCCAGCACTGCTCCTCCCCATGCTCGCGTTTCCAGGATTTCTCCAGAGCTTCTCCCATCCTAGGAAACTCCCTACCGCAATCTGTTTATATCCTAATCTATCAATCCTTAGACGATCCCTGAAACCCCTTCTCTTTAACCACTTCCATACCAGGCACTTACGCACCTTCCCACCCAAGCCAATTTTCAGCTTTTAGCGCTGTCGCAATTTGAATGACAATTGCGCGGTCATGCTACACTGTACCCAAATGAAATTTTTATAATGTTGTTCCCACAAATAGAGCTTTCTTTTGGTGGTATTTGATCACCTCTGGGATTTTTATTTTTTGGGCAACAACTAAAAAAATACCAACATTTTTGAAAAAAAATTAAGTTTTTATTTTTTTTCTGTTAATTTTTTTTGTAAATAAGTAAGTTTTCTTCTTCAATTATGGGCACTGATATGGTGGCACTGATGGGCACCGATGAGGTGGCAATGATGGGCACTGTTGAGGCGGCACTGATGGGTACCGATAGGCAGCGCTGGTATGCTGCACTGATGGGCACTCATAGGCGGCACTGATGGGCACTTATAGGCGGCAATGTCTATCGGCTCCGGATGCAAGCGCCGGCATTTCTACAAAGGGAAATAGGTATTTGAGCCTTGCAGCTTCACAGCCTCTTTCCTACTGCACATGCAAGAATCACACTGCACTTTCTGAGTGGTCGCACTGTCTTCTGGGACCTGTGTGTCTCCCAGAAGATAGCAGCGTAGAGATCGACACACAACAATTGCGGCGATCTGACGTGGAAGTGGGAGCAGGTACCTGTTTTTTTTACAGGTATTCGCTCCCCCGAAAGGTGACAAATGTAGCAGCAGAGGGTGGGAGGAAGCAAACAAGCGGATGATGCTCATGAACTCAGCAGTTACATAGTAGGTGAGGTTGAAAAAAGACACAAGTCCATCAAGTCCAACCTATGTGTGTGATTATATGTCAGTATTACATTGTATATCCCTGTATGTTGCGGTCGTTAGATGCCCCCCGCCTCTACAACTCTTCTGCTGCACATTCCCTGGACCACCTCCCTCCTTCCCAAACACTATCCAAGACCATCTACACCTATCCACTATTCCCCAGACACTTCCTGCACCTTTCTCTTTGCATTCCCCTTTGCTGTATATTCCCTACACCCTTCCCTGTATACTCCTTGTATCCTCCCCCATATATTCCCCTGAACCCAACTCCCCTGAATATTCCCAGCACCCACTTTGTGTAGTTGAGCATCATGGCATATGTCGTTACAAACCACCTGGAATGCCAAGGTTTGCCATCACTGCTCTATAGTGTGTGCTTGTCTCAATCCAGAGCACTGAGTATTATTTCAGTCCACTGCCTCGTTCCACTGCTATAAGCATGAGTTACTTCTGACATGTTTTCCTGACACCAAGTGAAAAATGGTGACAGGGGAGGGATTTCCAGCTGACTGACAGCTGCAGCTCGATCCAGTGTGCTGTGTGAAGGGGTTGTGTCCCTTCCATCCAATCATCTCTCCTCACTGGTGTAACTTCAGCTCTCCACCCCTTGCTTTTCAGAGCTGAGAGAGCCGTGTAAATTCTTCACTTATAATTATTGTATAGGAAAGACAACTGTAGATAAACCAGTGTTTCTCAATTCCAGTCCTCACGCCCCCCCAACAGGTCAGGTTTTCAGGATTTCCATTATTTTGCACAGGTGATTTGATCAGTTTGACTGCCTTAGTAATTCCCACAGCCTTTTCATCTGAGGGAAATCCTGAAAACATGACCTGTTGGGGGGGGCGTGAGGACTGGAATTGAGAAACACTGAGATAAACAGATGCAATTGATGTAGGACAGGCATGTCCAAAGTCCGGCCCGGGGGCCAATTGTGGCCCCCGTTCCAGTTTAATGTGGCCCCCCTGGTAATCCTGTATTTATCGACGCTGCCTTGGAGGGGACGAACGAGTGCTGTCAAATTACATACAGGAGAATCTCCCGTTTACTCTGCGTCATCTGTAATAGGAAGTCCTGTCTCCTGGGCTGCTATTCTGTCTATCATAGGAGGCGGGACATTGTATTAAAGAGGCTGCTGTGTAAATAGGAGATTCTCCTGTATGTAATCTGTTGGCGCTCGTCCCTCCCCCCTCCCCCCCTTCCGAGGCTGTAGATGGGCATCGATCAGGCTGCATTCATGGCAATGGAGAGGCTGCATTCATGGCAATGACCCTTATTTTGCTTCACAGTTCTTTAGTTTAAAAAAAAATCCTGAAACTTCCCTCCTAAAGTGAAGGTGCGTGTTATACACCGATAAATACGGTATATCCAAATAATACGCCAGAGCTCATCTCTTTACCACACACAGCCACAAACGCAAGAGAATTCTTGTTGGGCCATGTATTAGTTGCTCGGGCAAACACACTTAGACCAAATTTTAATGGTTCAAAGAATGTCAGCAAAATGGTCGGCCCTCGCGCATGTTCACTTAATCAAATCTGGCCCTCTTTGAAAAAAGTTTGGACACCCCTGATGTAGGAGCATTTGTTTAATCTCTGAGTATTACCTGAGGCCAGTCACATCACTGGGTATATGTAAGGGTTTACAACCACATTAAACAATTCTCTCATTTTGAAAATGGTTGGGTAGACTCTCATACTACATAAATTGTTGGTAGATCTAAAGAGGTTTGTTCAATCAGATTGTGAGGTGTATGACCAGCTTTAGGCACCTGCCCATTGCCTTATTATTAATATGCCTCTGGCTGGAAGGGTGTCTGCTTACATAAAGAGAGGTGGACGCCTGGAACGGCTTTGCAGCTTGGGTGGTAATTCATTAACAGTAAAGGAAAAGCAATGGTGTTAATAAGGATAAGCTAGATACAGTTAAATATTTTAAAGCACTACATGGAATTATATATGGTAAAGCTATTTGGGGAATTAGAGAGAGAGAGAGAGCTTTATACGTGGAAGGGTTTTATTGGAAAATACCAGGAAATACGCGGGCCGATCGTATAAAGGGATGGGCGGAGCCATGTCCACATAAACCCTGCTGCCTACACGTCCTCACTGTGGTGTGTACACATAAACACAGGTGCAGATCAGTATACATACGCTTTATAAGACCCTCTCGTCTCCACGCTTCTCACTCTTCTCAAGATGTTTGGCTCAGTGCGGTCTAAAATGGGACCGCTTCCGTCCCACTGAGCCAAGAGAGGGTGAGAAAAAAAAAATAGACAGACAGATGTCCAAGAGCAAAATGGGAGTCTGAAGAAAGGAAGAAAAAAAAAACATGGAGGAACGATGGTGGAAAGAGAGGAGTGATAAAGCTTCCCACTTTAAGGAAAAGAGGGAAACGTGGGAAGTATAAATGGAGGATGATTGAAAAATGAAATAGACAGAAGGGAGGTGGAAGACAAGGGGCGGCTCTGTTTTGGCTGTGAGAGAACCTGGTTATAATATGAGACATGGCAGCGGTCTCGTTTTCTACACACTGTGTAAACTTTGTGTGATTAAAGGCAGCACTCCCTGTCTGTCTCTCTTCACGGACCTCTCCAACTTGGCTCTGTCTCTCTTTCCATCCCTCCCCCCCCTCCTCTAGCGCTCCCCCCGCCGCCTGTTTCACTCCATTCCTTCCTTCATGTTTTTTCCCTTAAAAGCTTTTTTCCCCTCCTCTAACACAATTTTGTCACACGGCCACGCGCTTTCTTGTCACGTAATTTTATCTGTAGTACCCTGAAGCCAGGTATAAAATTTGGCAACATCCTACTTTGTAGCATCCCAGCCTCCATATTGGAGGTGGGGGCTTGCAGCGGCCATATTGACTGTAAAGCCTCGTACACACGATCAGTCCATCCGATGAGAACGGTCCGAAGGACTGTCCTCATCGGTTAACCGATGAAGCTGACTGATGGTCCGTCGCGCCTACACACCATCGGTTAAATAACCGATCGTGTCAGAATGCGGTGACGTAAAACACGACGACGTGCTGAAAAAAATGAACTGCAATGCTTCCAAGCATGCGTCGACTTGATTCTGAGCATGTGTGGATTTTTAACCGATGGTTGTGCCTACTAATGATCGGTTTTGACCTATCGGTTAGGCGTCCATCGGTTAAATTTTAAAGCAAGTTGGCCTTTTTTTAACCGAAGGTTAAGTAACCGATGGGGCCCACACACGATCGGGTTTGACCGATGAAAACGGTACATCAGACCGTTGTCCTCTGCTTAACCTATCGTGTGTACGCGGCCTTATAGTAGATATACAACTGGGCATGCCAACGTTTGAGAATTAGAAGGCAACGAGGATGAGGTAAGTTTTGTGCTATGTAATTCTTTATTTATTATGCAAATTTTCTGTAATGCCTTCCCCATTTTTCATTATTGCAAAGATTTAAAGGCTTGGAAAAAAAAAACCTTATAGTGGGCCCCCACAAACACTGCAAGTCCGCGTACACACCATGAGATTTATCCGATAAAAACGGTCTGTCAGACCGTTTTCATCGGATATGTCTGCTGGGCTATTTTGGTTTGATCCGTGTACACACGATCAAACCAAAATCCCCGCCGGCAGACAGCGCGGTGACGTGGCGGTGACGTTGACGCCGCCACGTCACCGAACCAGGAAGTAAAATACTTCCAGGCATGCGTGGAATCCATTCGGCGCATGCGGGAGATTTTTGTCCGCTGGTTAAGCATACTAACCAGCAGACATGTCGGACGGACGGGTTTCCAGCAGACAAGTTTTAAAGCATGCTGCTTGCACGTACACACGATCGACCGTCGGACCGGTTTCAGCAGATAAATTCGATCGTGTGTACGCGGCCCAAGAGTTAAATTCTGTAGTAGAACTATAGCAAAAAGGGAGGGTTATAACCCCTGTCAGATTTTTTTTTTTCACCATATGCTTCCCATTGCTGAGATTTCCCTCCACTTCCTGTCCCATAGCCAAACAGGAAGTGAGAAGAAATCCCTGCAAATTAAGGGGAATTTCTTGAGGGCCCCCAGGTCACCAGAACTAGTGTCCTTATTGGAACGATTCCCCTCTATTACTTTTCTGGGGATACATTTTTTGGGGGATTTTCTTTTACTTTCACTTTCAATGATAATGGTTAACAGGACTAATAGAGATGGCGAATCTCCTTAACCACTCCTTGGCCAGAAGGATTTCCTAGGCAGGGTGCCCCGCACCCAGTCACAGCAGAGGTGGGGGGCGCTGAAGCTCCAAAGTGCTCCCCTTCCTCCTCCTTGTCTGTGTCCAGAGGCGGAGCACATGTAGCGTGTTTCCTGCGGTTCCCCATCCCGCTTGTTCTCTACGCTGGCAACTGACAAGAGCGCACACCTCCCACTGATGGGGGACACCTGCTGTGAGAGGGGATCTGATAGGGGAAACCGCTGTGTGGGGTTCTGATGGGGAACACCTGCTGGGGGGGACTCTGATGGGGGACACCGCTGTGAGGTGTTCTGATGGGGAACACCTGCTGGGGGGACTCTGCTGGGGGACACTAATGAAGACTTCTTAGAAGAGCATCACCGTGTTTGAGTTGTAGCCATAAAAACATTTGTAATGGGGAGGAGTTGATAAAGATGACCATGCTCCTGTGGGGGCGCCAGCAATATTTCTGCACCCAGGAAAGGAAAGAACAAAACTTTCATTGGATGAGTACTAAATCGTCTTCTGCCAAGTATGGGAGATAAACTGTAAAGTGGTAGCACTTAACAAAAGTGATAAATAGAAGGAAAAAAAACACATGGGCAGATGTGGTGTTTGAACTCGGGACCTACTAGCAGGTGTAATGCAGTGCCAAGGTCCAATAAATATTTTTGAACTGTCTTTGAGTTCAGGCATCACAAATGTCATATCTTATTCAGACCCTAGGTAATTGTAACGGTCAGGGGTTAACACCGTTCACGATTTTCCATTCCACCAACACAAGACAGCTTATCCGACACTCCGACTTCCAGCAGACACCCATTCCATTCCCCAGAATAACCAAGACACAAGTTCTGGTTCTGGTTCCAAACGAATGCATACTTTTAATGGTAACTCTCAGTCTTATATACAGTTTTAAAAACCAAGTGAACAGAGAATCAACTCCACCCACCACCTTACACAAGGAACTTCAATACAAACTCTCTTAGACAATGACATTCAGATGAGTTAATTAGTAGTCATTCCCCAGACGTCCCGACTCCGACAATAAGCTATTCACCTGCATAATGCACATTCCTTTGTAGACGTAATTGATATGCTAATCCAATACACCTGAAAAGAGACGTCTGACCTTAAGACTGCTAACTCACAACACATCTATCATCAATAGTATTTTCACACAAAACAGTGTCATTAGCATACACAATGAAATATCTTAGAAACAGACTTAATTAGTACAATAGACAACAGAATGCAATTACAACACAGCCAGGTAGACTTAATTAGCATCTCAACAGTCTATGTTACACATTGAATGAGAACACTCTATTGACCTTTTGTGGTCAGAATAAACCAACAGCTTGTAATATTTCAAGATATCCTGCAATACATGAATTATCAGTAATGTCCCATCTCATGTAATTTATGATATCATTTCTCAGTCATCCTATGCCCCTATCGGACATAGGATGACCCTAGACCCAAGAGTCATTGGTGAATCTGGCACAGGAGTACACCTCATCCTTCAAAAGTCTCAGAGTTTCATTGCGTTACAGTAATAATCCAATAAACTATCTTTCTGGATTCTGTTACCACCTGTGTATAACCCTTGCTGCTTTTTGTATTTTTGACAGTTCCCTTTAGGACAGTTTTTCCAGACCCAGTTAACCTAACCATATCTTTTTTTTGGCGTGTGACTGAAAGACACCCAATGGATTCCCCCATCCACACATTTGTGGTGGATAAATGACCCCCCCACACACACACACATTTAGGAATTTTCTTTTGTTTCTGTTATAAAACATTGTAAATAAGTATGTTTTCTCCTTCACTGATGGTACTGCACTGACAGGCACTGATAAGGCGGCACTGATGGGCACCGATTATGTGGCACTGATGTGGTGGCATTGATGGACACTGATGATGGGCACTAATATACGGCACTGATAGGCGGCACAGATGGGCACGGATAGACGGCATGGATGGGCATGGATAGGCGACACGGAAGGGAAAGGATAGGCGACATGGATGGGCATGGATAGCCGACACGGATAGGTACGGATAGGCGGCATGGATGGGCACGGATAGGCGGCATGGATGGGCACGGATAGGTGGCATTGATGGGCACTGATAGGCGGCATGGATAGGCATAGATGGACACTTTAATATGTTGCACTAATGTATGTGTTGTACTAATAGATGCAAATCAGTGCCAAACAATGCCTGCCAATCAGTGATACCCAGGCACCTGCAAGCATCCTGATAACCAGTGAATCATCACCGTGGAGGTCCACTCACAATCCACATCAGGCTCTTGGGGTCAGGTATGGATTTAAAGGAGGACCCCCTGCCAATAAAAAAAATGAAATGAGCCCCCCAAATCCATACCAGACCCTTATCCAAACATGAAGCTCAGCAGGTGGTTGTAGTTTTCCGCCACACATATTTTGCTTTCAGGCCAAAAAGTTTAATTTTGGTCTCATCTGACCAGAGCACCTTCTTCCACACTTGCCGTGTCTCCCACATGTCTTGGTAGGTTTGCAGTTGTGCCATACTCTTTCCATTTTTAGATGATGGATTGAACAGTTCTCCGTGAGAACCTAACCTTGCTTTAAACTTCTCAACAACTTTATCCCCGACCTGTCTGGTGTGTTCCTTAACCTTCATGATGCTGTTTGTGCACTAAGGTTCTCTAACAAACCTATGAGGACTTCACAGAACAGGTGTATTTATACTAAGAATAAATTACACACAGTTGGACTCTATTTAGGTGACTTTTGAAGGCAATTGGTTCCACTAGATTTTAGTTAGGGGTATCAGGGTAAAGGGGGCTGAATACAAATGCACGCCACACTTTTCAGATATTTATTTGTAAAAACATTTGAAAACCATTTATTATTTTCCGTCCACTTCACAATTATGTGCCACTTTGTGTTGGTTTATCACATAAAATCCCAATAAAAAAAAATTGTTTTTGGTAACATGACAAAATGTGGAAAATTTCAAGGGGTATGAATACTTTTTTAAGGCACTGTATCTGCTAAAAGGATGCAACATAGTTTACCTAGTGGTGATTTTTTTAGTTAAATATGTGCTTATGTCTACCCTTTATTTGGATCACTGTATATCTTGATGAGCTCTATGTATTTTTGGTCACGTAAAGAAAGGACTTTTTGTAGATTAAAATGCTATCCTACCATTAGTAGGTTTATTTTTTTGCATGAGCATAGGTGAAGAAGCTTCTGTAGACTTGCTAGTGCTTTTGATTGCTTTCACCAGCACTCATAGGTCCAACCATTGCTTTGTGTGTTTGATACAGCTTTGTCTAATAACACGTAAGGATCTGCAAGCATTGTGTCACATAATAAAAGCTGCCCCTACAAAGAAAAAACAAAATACTTACCTCTTTGTCCTCGAAAGTGTCTGCAAAACCAACACTTTTAGTAGTGTTAATCGTTTGGGTTGCCCTATGGGCTCAGTGGTTCCTCTTGCCAATCTCTACACAGCATACAATGGTGACCAGTAGTGGCTGGTGGGGGGAAGGGCGGCTAACAACTCCACCTCCTGGGCCGCGGGTAGAGTGGCACTACCCCCCCCCCCCCCCGTGACACTAACACAGCCCACCACCACCAAAGCTGCTCTGGTGTCTTCTCCTGTTGCAGCTTCCGCAGTGTCTCCTCTCTCCTCCTCCCAGGGCTAAGTGCCCAATAGCCTGACACTTTGGCCAAAATGCCTGACATTTTGGCCAATCGCGAAACAGGTTTCATACCTGCTTCCCAATTTGCCGGAAAGAGGATTAGTGTTGCAACAGCAAATTTTCATTCACTGTTGCAACACACCTGGGTGAGCTCCAGACACAATGCTCTGCGACCCGAATCCACCCTATATTAAAGCCTATCAATGGCTCTAATCACATTTTTCCAAAAAAAATTGCATGCTCTAAATTCATATGCCCGGTCACCCTAAAGTGGCTGGACACATGAATAGTGGAAGGCCGCAGATAGATTCATGCTATGCATGAATTCTATCCACTGCATTTCGGGAGTGGTGAGTGTAACAGAAACCCCAAATGGGACAGGGGTTAAAGCCTTTTAAGATATTCTGTTTCTGAAACCAAGACAGCTATGGACACTCCACAGTCAGGCAGACGAACCCCAATAATGAGACACACAGCTCTGTTTGAGGTTCCACACGAATAGACCCTTTATTAAGAAAATCAGACTCTTATATACAGTTAGGATCCTGCAGTAACCAAAATGAACAATGACCCAACTCCACCCACAACATCACACAATGAGCCCACATACACATCTTTTTGGTAGACATCATGACTCCGGGACCTGATTAAATTTACATGAGCTAATTAACTACAGCTGATGTCTCCGATACATGACCTTTAGACTGTCTGTTAAGTTGCAATACAAATTTATCACAGGACTCCTTCACACAATACAGTATCAATTAGCACAAGCCACAATGACAGATCCTCAGAAGCCATCCTAGATTCATTTACATCACAACAGACAGACAGATGGCTGGAGTTGATGACATTAACACCTAACAGTATGTGTCCCCACATTATGAATACTAGATGGATATACACCATGTAACCTTTCGCAGCAAGTTCAAGACAAAATGGTTATAGTCAGCTTCTTAGTCCATACTGCATTATCGCATTGGCGATCCAGAGTGACTGTTAAAGGCAGCCTGAAATTTGCTTTACAGGGTAGATCCACCCGAACGGATCACAAATAAACAGGGATCAACCAAATCTCCCAGGGAAATTCACCACTGTAGGAGAATAATCTTGCTGGAAGTACCCTAACATAAGACCTCTGCCCGTAGAATGTTTATTCACTCCCCATGTTACTACGGGCAGAGGTCTTATGTATACTTTGTTTTCCTTTTTTTGTAATAAATAATTCAATTTTAACTGTACTACGCCTAGAAAGTCTGTATCTTACTATACACTCGTGTATGGTTACATGGTGTATATCCAACTATCTAAAATTAATTTCGGGACGTGGCATATATATACCTCATTTGATCCACAGTTCCACTCTGTGAGGATCAAAATTTAATTATTCTATCACATTATGAATACGTCACTCTTTCAATTAACCTGTTGAGTTCAGAATCAACAAACAGCAAACAGTTCTCCACAGATATCCTGGTGTCAAGTCTCTGGTGTGAGGCCGGATACTGGCAAGATTGCCAGTACTTCCATGGCCATTTCCCTGACACAGCCTTCGGCCATTTCTTCGACTGGCAAGATTGCCAGTACTTCCACGGCCATTTCCCTGACATTGTGGAAAATAACCACACAACAGTCCCATTTCAGGTAGTCCAAAATATTCTGAATGTCCATTATTTTCTGGCTCAATCTGTGCCCAAAAGTGACTCCCGTTACAGTGAGGATAGGGGGGCAGTGCCGGGTGACCCTAATGAACAGGATGACCCTGATGGTGACATAGGGGTTGTCGGGAGAGAGATTGTCCCCTCAGTAGAGTGGTGTTTAGCGGGCAGTGGGAGAGGTAACTGTTAGGCCTCGTACACACGACCGAGAAACTCGACGGGCGAAACACATCGTTTTCCCAGTCGAGTTCCTTGTTCGGCTGTCAAAAAACTAGTCGAGCCAAATTTTCCCATTGCCCGTCAAGGAAATAGAGAACATGCTCTCTTTTTGGCTCGACGAGTTCCTCGACAGTTTTCTCTGCGAAAAGTGTACACACGATCCGTTTTCTCGGCAGAATACGTCTCCCATCGAGTTTCTTGCTGAATTCTGCGGAGAAAACCGGTCGTGTGTGTACGTGGCCTTATTTTGTTTGCTAGAGCTTTTGTTTTGTAAATAATTTTGGCAACAGGAAAATGTCAGTTTTTGAAAAATCTACACAGATTTAAACCCAGGTTTACTAAACATGTTAAGATGTCCAGAGTAATAAGGTTTATCTAAAGAGACAGCACAGCAAAAAACTTGGGGTTCTCTATGCCTGATAAAAAAACCTCTGACAGTGTTGTCGAATAAGGAATAAAAGTCATTCACTTGATTTTGCAAATTTCAGGGTTATTGAACTGTAAACAACAAGCCTTTAACAACAAAGAAGAGATGATAGAGGAAAAGTGTAAATGAGTGGAAAGCTCCACCTGCTGGCTAAATAGAGCTCTATTTGCAATATGTCATAGTGCCCCACACAAAAACCACATTCACACGGGTGGACTTCACCTGCGTAGCAGGCAGATAACAGGTCCCTGTTTGCTCTGCTTATACAATTACAATCAAACCGTACAATTTTTTACAATCAGTAATAGGTTTACTAAAACTATGTGATAAGAGGGCTTGCTTAACTGTCCACTTATGTTGCATTTAGTCAGTCGGGCAATTGCACTACACAGTTGTTGATAGCACTAAATGAGATGGTAAGTCCAATTGAAAAGTGTTAGGCCGCGTACACACGATCGAATTTGTCCACTGAAACTGGTCCGACTGACCAGTTCAGCGGACAAATCCGATGGTGTGTATGGGCTAGCGGACATGTCTGACCGGCGGACAAATTTTAAAACATGCTTTAAAATTTGTCCGCCGGAGACCTGTCCGTCGGATATGTCCGCTGGTCAGTACACTCACCAGCGGACATATCTTCCCGCACATGCGTCGAATGGATTAGACGCATGCGCGGAAGTATTTTTCTTCCTGGTGCGGTGACGTGGCGGCGTCAACGTCACCGCCACGTCACCGCGCTGTCTGCCGGCGGGGATTTTGATCCGATGGTGTGTACACACCGCTGGACGAAAATCCAGAGGAGACATGTCTGATGAAAACGGTCCGCGGACCGTTTCCATCGGACATGTCCCTCCGTGTGTATGCGGCCTTAAAGCGGATGGCCCATTACATTTTCTTTTAAAAGCCAGCAGCTACAGATACTGCAGCTGCTGACTTTTAATAATTGGACACTTACCTGTCCTGGAGTCCAGCGGCGTCCGCAGCAGAAGACGAGCGTTCGCTCGTCTCTCTGCTGCTCCCCCCTCCATCCACGGTGGGGGAACCAGGAAGTGAAGCGCTGCGGCTTCACTGCCTGGTTCCCTACGGCGCATGCGCGAGTCGTGCTGCGCCCGCCGATTGGCTCCCGCTGTGTTCTGGGAGCCAAGAGTTCCCAGCACACAACGGGAAAAACCCATCTTTTGCCCGAGACTGCAGGCCGGAAGTGGGTGAAGATACCTGTCTTTAGACAGGTATCTGCACCCCCCTCCCCCCTGAAAGGTGTCAAATGTGACACCGGAGGGGGGGAGGGTTCCGATTAGCGGATCTTCACTTTAGGGTGGAGATCCGCTTTAAGAGACCCTTACATTACCCCACCAATAGCCCCAGTAGCATATCTAGCCTGGTGACCTGATTTTTCTCTGCTAAAGCTAAGCAACACAGCTAGGTCAACTTCATGCCCCCCCAGCCTGTGATTGGTTAGCGAAGCAGTATCAACAGACTAATGAGGTCATCTTTCTCTATTCCTTTGCTCCTTGTCAGCGCATGCATGACACACCATTGGCCAGGCTTTGCCCCTTCCCCTCCAGTACAGGGAATTGCTGTATAGGCTCAAACCAAGTCATTTTAAGGTATTTACACTAGGTGCGTTTACAATAAATTTTATGATTTGTAGCAGCCCCCTGACCCACCGAGGCATGGTGGTGACCCCCAGAGAAAGAGTGGGCTGACATTTCACCTTAGGGAGTGGATTTTCAGGCATAGTGGGATAGTAACAGATGCAGAAACAGCCCTGATCGCAGGATTAATCGCGGTAACCGCGCGGGGGGGGGGGGGGGGGGATTGCCGCGGAATCAGCCTCAGCCCTCCAGCCCTGATCGCGGGATTTACCGCGAATTGCTGGACAGTGCCACGAAATCGGGGACGGTTGGGAGGTATGATACAGCTACAAATGTTAAAGGAAACCCAGAAAAGGAGGATCGGGGCTGCTCTGTGCAAAACCATTGCACAGAGCAGGTAAGTATAAGCATGTTTGTTATTTTTATGAAAAACAAAACAAGGCTTTAGAAGCACTTTAAATCAATACTGTGGATGTAGAAAAGCACTATCATAAGCTGGCTCATTAGATCGAATTCTGATGAACAACATGCTGAAAAACGATTGGCTTGATCAGTGTATTCTGACAATGGGACAATGACCTAGTGGAAGGGTTCCTCCATCCACCCCGCAAACTGAACGAAACAAAAACTGTCTATGCCCAGCTTTATTGTGCTTGGGAGACATGTCTATGGTCCCTGTGACCAGGGCCGTTTGAAAGAATTTGGGGGCCCCAAGCATAATGGGGGCCCCCAAGCACCCCCCCCCCCCGCACGCAAAGCCTACGTTAGTTTCAGTAATTTTTTACACCCATGTTCTTACTCCCCCTAGTCCATATGTTTTTCTATTCTTACCTCCCGCTCTTCCCTGTAGGCTGTAGGTGTAGTGTGGCCAAGCTCGTCTTCCTCCTGTCAGTCCGATGTTCTATCATTATGGGTCCCCAGTCCCCTATCAGATAGTGCCCGGGCCGGGTACCGTGCGGTACAGGAGATTCAGTTTCCTGTGTTCCCGGTTTTCCTGGCCGGACTGAAAGGAAGTGAGCACTCAGTGTGCACTTCCTGTCAGTCCAGCCGCGAACAGGAAACTAAATCTCCTGTACCACACGTGGTACCTGGCCGGACTGACAGGACTCCCGGAGGCAGGAAGAGGAGTTTGGCCAAGCTACAGCCTGGGAAGGGGAAGCTGGGGGCCCCAGGCCCGCTCGGGGTCCCAAGTAATTGTTTGTTTTGCCTGTCCTGTAGCGAGGGGCCTGTCTGAGACCCAGAGTTACTTAGAGCTTCTGCTTCTTGTAGGGCCACCTACAGCCAAGAGCTGTGACCAGACCAAACATGATGCGCCAGTTCTCCAAATTTTTTGGGGTAAAAAGGATTTGTCAGGATAAATAGGACAACGAATAGGTTCGTCATCCTCATGCTTTTTACTACTTAGGCACTCACTAATCTAGACCAAGTTAGCAGCCATTTCCTCCTATAGTCACTGTGAAGACCCTTTTGATATATTCCTCTTCAGTCTTCATCCATAGATCCAGTAAAACTGACCTCGTATTGCAAAGAATCTCAGGTTTGGCTTATATGGGAAAACTCCCTAATCATGGTTTGCATTCTGCAGCTCGCAGAAAACATGTTTAGTCGGCAAATGGCAGTAAGAAGTTTTAATAGGGAGTAAAACTTTACTTCTTCCCGTCTTTCACACATGCTGACCATAAAAGAGCATGACGGCATCACGCAAACACCCATAAGAATAGCTGACTGCATATGAAGTGAACCTGTTTCAACAAAATGTCTCACTTTTTTTTTTTTTACTTTCTATGCGTGTGTAGAAAATAGATGAGCATTTATTTTATTGCTTCGGTCTATCTTTGTGCATTTACTGTAAACCTGAACTCTCTACAGGTTCGCGTAACTGCGTAGTAAGCACCCTTAGGTGCCTGCTCTATTGTCATTGACGCCCTGCTTCCAAAACAGTAAAAAAATCTGGATATGATGCACACATTACTCTCCCAAGCCTCCCAATTTTCAGCCAGTTGTCAGACCTGAATAGACATGTGCATTCGTTTTCGTTAGAAAAGAATTGACACTATAGAAATAATAGATTCGACATTACAGAGAATAGATTTTGATTTATGAGAAAATAGATCGACATTATAGAGAATAGATTCGACATTATTACTAGTCATACAACATTAGAATTCTTGTAGGCGGAATATTCGAACGGAAATGTACGATTCGACGTAAAGATTCGACGTTCCGTCGAATATTCTTTTGACCATGCGACAGAAACCAAAAAGATTCGACGTTCCATCGAATATTCTTTTGACCATTCGACAGAAACCAAGTATTATTGGATTTTCGGACGAAAGCTATTCCCCAACAAAAAACAAAATCAATCAAAACGATTTTTGGGAGTAACTAAATAAATTTATTTTCCAAACGAAAACGAAAAAATGAAACAAAATATTCCAGTCTGCACATATCTAGACCTGAATGTTGTTTTTTGGGTGAGTGATGGTCGTGGGTCTGTTTTGGCCTTGTAGTGGTTTCTACTACAGAAAGCCTTTCAGCACTCCCCAGTGGTGGAGTGCATAGAAGACAACCACAGGCAAGTTAAAAATGTAACTTTAGACAGATATAGGGCCAGATTCAGGATGGAGAGCGTATCTTTGTGCGGGCGTAGCGTATCCTATTTACGTTACGCCGCTGCAACTTTTACAGGCAAGTGCTGTATTCACCAAGCACTTGCTCCTTAACCACTTAAAGACCGCCGCATGTACATTTACGTCGGCAGAATGGCACGTACAGGCACATCAACGTACCTGTGCGTGGCTGCCTTGACGTGGGTCGGGGGTCCAATCGGGACCCCCCACGGTACATGCAGCGTTCCGGTTTTCTGTAGGAGCAATCCGTGCTGAGGGGGCGGCTGTTTGTTTTTGTCCGCCCCCTCCGGATCACTCCCAGCCAATCCGCGCGCTCCCCCGCCGTGTCACTTCCTCCTCCTGTGTAAACACAGGAAGAGGGAAGTGATGTGATCTCTGCTCTCGGCGGTTTTTTCAACCGACGCTGAGGAGAGATCACATCACACAGTAAGTCTGCACAACACTACACTGACACCAGTACACGCAGGCACATTAACCCCTTCCGATCACCCCCCCCCTAGTTTACCCTTTCACTCTCCCTATTGCCAGCGTCACTAAGCGACCATTTTTCTGATCGCTGTATTAGTGTCGCTGTTCCCGCTAGGTAGCTAGTTTTTTTTTATTGCGATTTTTTTTTACTAAAGACATGTGGCTGAATACATTTTGGCCTAAATGTTTGACTAAAATTTAGTTTATTTGATTTTTCTTATAACAAAAAGTAAAAAATATTGTTTTTTTTTTCAAAAATGTCGCTCAAATACCACCAAAAGAAAGCTCTATTTGTGGGAAGAAAAGGACGCAAATTTTGTTTGGGAGCCACGACCGCGCAATTGTCTGTTAAAGTGACGCAGTGCCGAATTGTAAAAACCCCTTGGGTCATTTAGCAGCATATTGGTCCGATCCTTAAGTGGTTAAGTTAACGGCGGTGTAGCGTAAATGGGCCGGCGTAAGCCCGCCTAATTCAAATGTGTTTCATGTGGGCGTGTTTTATTTAAATGAAGTGTGACCCCACGTAAACAAAGTTTTTTTTAAACTGCACATGCGCCGGTCGTGGACGTACCCAGTGGGCATGCTCCAAATTACGACGCTTAAGACGCATGAACGTAATTTACGTCCAGCCCCATTCACGGACGAGTTACGCAAACAATGTAAAAATTGTAAAATTTTACGCGGTCCTGCCGTCCATACTTAACATTGGCTGCGCCATCTTTTTGTTGGAATAACTGAAAACGCCTTATGTAAACCGCGTATCTGTACTGCGACGGCCAGGTGTACATTCGTGAATAGGTGTATCTCGCTGATTTACATATTCTAGGCGTAAATCAGCGTACATACCCCTAGCGGCCAGCGTAAATATGCAGTTAAGATACGACGGCGTAATACAATAACGCCGCTCGTATCTTAGCTCAAACCCGGCGTATCTTGTTTTTTGAATACAGAAAAAAGATACGCCGTCGCATTTTAGAAGTTATGCGGCGTATCTCGAGATACGCCATCGTAACTTTTGCTGAATCTGGCCCATAAAGTACAGATATTAACTACTTGAGACCCGGGCCATAGTAAAAAGACAGCCTCCAGGTGGCTCTATAAATCCGGGAGGCCGTCTTTTTACGGCCTCGCGGCCATTGGCGTGCCCGGCGCGTCACCGAGATGCCGATGCGCGTGCCTGGTGGCCGCGATGTCCGCCAGGTACCTGCGATCAGCAGTTTTAGAGCAGGAACGTGGAGCTCTGTGTGCAAACACGGAGCTCCACGTCCTGTCAGGGAAAGGAGACTGATGCTCTGTCCCTTGTACGTAGGCACACTGATCGGTCACCTCCCCCAGTCAGTCCCCTCCCCCCACAGTATGAATCACTCCCAGGATACACATTTAACCCCTTCATCGCCCCCTAGTGTCAACCCCTTCCCTGCCAGTCACAATTATACAGTAATCAATGCATTTTTATAGCACTGATCGCTGTATTAATGTCAATGGTCCCAAAAATGTGTCAAAAGTGTCCGCCGCAATATCGCAGTCCTGACAAAATTCGCAGATCGCCGTATTACTAGTAAAAAAAAAAAGAATAAACAAAATGTCAGAATTCTATCCCCTATTTTGTAGCCACTATAACTTTTGCGCAAACCAATCACTATACGTTTTTTGCGATATTTTTGGTAAAAAAAATTTTTTAGAATACATATCGGCCTAAACTGAGAAAAAAATTGTTTTTTTTTTAAAAAATTGATATTTATTATAGCAAAAAATAAAAAATATTGGGCCAGATTCAGAGAGCCATTACGCCTGTGTAACTGGTGTTAGACTGGAGTAATTTCAAATTACGCGCGTTTTTTAGCTAGTCGAAAACCTCAAACCATGAATAGACGGCTGCGGGCTTCAATTCGACTGGATTACGTGTTCGTACGCCTTCGGATCTACGCTGCAATAAAATTGCGGCAGCTGGGTGGACTTCCCGTCGTTTTCCGCGTCGGGGTATGCAAATGAGCTTTTGCCGGCGATCCCCGAAATTACGATCTTCAATTGCAATCTCTTACGGCACCTTTGGTCATCTTTTATTTGCGTAACACTATACCAGCTTTTTGCTGCTCTAATATTAGACAGCCCATGTTAAGTATGGCCGTCGTTCCCGCGTCAAATTTCTACGTTTTCCGACGTCTTTTATTATTTTTAACGTAAGTCGTCCGGGAATAGGAATGTTCGTAAACGACACTACTCAAACAACGAATGACGTTACTACGTGATTTCGCGCAATGCACGGCGGGAAATTTCTGAACGGAGCATGCGCAGTTCGATTGCCGCGGGGACGCGCTTAATTTAAATGCTTCACGCCCCCTAATCGCGTATTTCGATTACGCGGTGAGAAATACGCCGCCGTAGCGTACGGGCAAAAATCTACCAGGATTCGGTGTAGAGCCTGGTAAAATACGGCAGCGTAGAGTATTTCGATTACGCAGCGCAATATTAAGTGTATGTGAATCTGGCCCATTGTGTTTTTTTTTTCAAAATTGTCGCTCTTTTTTGTTTTATAGCGCAAAAAATAAAAACCGTAGAGGTGATCAAATACCACCAAAAGAAATCTCAATTTGTGGGGGAAAAAGGGAGCCACGTCGCACGCCGCGCAATTTTAATTTAAAGCGACGCAGTGCTGAAAGCTGAAATTTCGCCTGGGCAGGAAGAGGGTATATGAGCCCAGTAAGCAAGACTTTTTTTTTTTTGGATACAGTGGTGATAAAATAGAACAACTGTTGGGTTTTTATTGCCGTCTGTGTGCCATTGGTGAAATATTCTCCCTTTTTTAATTGTCTTGATCACCAGTGTCACAGGCAATGAAAGTGAGGACAAATCCAAACTTTACAGTTGCCACCAGAACAGAAATAGTGGAGAAATCTTCCATTGGGAAAACTTTTTTCACGTGACAGCTGTCTAAGAGGGGATTTCCTTCACATTGGAAAGATGTCCTCAGATTTCCTGTTGAGTCTAAAGGATAAGAAATGTAGAATAATCTCCCTAATGAGATGCAGATGGCAAAAAGCTGAAAACTGTTTAACCACTTCCATACCGGGCACTTACGCCCCTTCCTGCCCAGGCCAATTTTCAGCTTTCAGCGCTGTCGCACTTTGAATGACAATTGCGCGGTCGTGCTACACTGTACCCAAATTACATTTTTATTATTTTGTTCCCACAAATAGAGATTTCTTTTGGTGGTATTTGATCACCTCTGCGATTTTTATTTTTTGCGCATTTTGAAAAAAAAATCATTTTTATTTTTTTTGTAAATAAGTAAGTTTTCTTCTTCAATTACGGGCACTGATATGGCGGCACTGATGGGCACCGATGAGGTGGCACTGATGGGCACCAATGAGGCAGAACTGATGGGCAGTGATAGGTGGCACTGATTGGCACTGATAGGCGGCACTGATTGGCACTGATGGGCAGTGATGGGCGGCACTGATTGGCACTGATAGGCGGCACTGATGGGCACTCATAGGCGGCACTGGGCACTCTTTGGCTGCACTGATGGGCACTCTTGAAGCGGCTCTGATGGGCACCAATGAGGCAGCACTGATGGGCAGTGATAGGCGGCACTGATGGGCAGTGATTGGCGGCACTAATTTGCACCGATAGGCAGCACTGATTGGCACTGATAGGCGGCACTGATGGGCACTCATAGGCAGCACTGATGAGCACTCATAGGCGGCACTGGGCACTCTTTGGCTGCACTGATGGGTACTTATGGGTGGCACAGATGCACACTGATAGGTGGGCACTGGGCATAGATGGGCACTGAGGTGGCACTGATGTTCACTATATGTGAACAAGTTGAAGCACACAGTGAGATTCCACCCTCAGCACACACACATTGGCCTTTCACGTGGTGTAATAATGTCACCGGTCCCTAAAAAAGTGTCAGATTTGTCCGCCGCAATGTCGCAGTCCCACTAAAAATCGCTGATCGCCGCCATTACTAGTAAAAAAAAAATCCATAAAAATTTCCTATCATTTTAGACGCGATAACCAATGTACACTTATTGGGATTTTTTTTTTTTTTACCAAAAGCATGTAGCAGAATTCATATTGATGAAGAAATTCGATTTTTTTCATTTTTATATTGGGAATGTTGTTTAGCAGAAAGTAAAAAATTATTATTCTTTTGTTTATAGCGCAAAAAAATAAAAACCGCATTGAGGTGATCAAATACCGCCCAAAGAAAGCTCTGTTTGTGAGGAAAAAAGGACAGCTATTTTATTCGGGTACAGCGTCGCACGACTGCACAATTGTCAGCTAAAATAACAATGTGCCGTATCTCAATAAATAGTCTGGTCTTAAGGGGGTAAATCCTTCTGGGGCTGAAGTGGTTAAGGTAAGTATATGCATCTGTGGAAATTGTGGCTTAGCCACTTAAGGACCGCCTCCTGTACATATACGTCGGCAGAATGGCACGGCTGGGCACAAGCACGTACAGGTACGTCCTCTTTAAGTGCCCAGCCGTGGGCCATGGACCTGATCGCCGCTGGAGTCCTGCGATCGGTCTCGGAGCTGAAGAACGGGGAGAGCTGTGTCTAAACACAGCTTCCCCGTTCTTCACTGTGGCACCGTCATTGATCATGTGTTCCCTTATATAGGGAAACACAATCAATGACGTCACAACTACAGCCACACCCCCCTGCATTTAGAAACATAGATGAGGTCACACTTAACCCCTTCAGCGCCCCCTTGTGGTTAACTCCCAAACTGCAATTGCCATTTTCACAGTAAACAATGCATTTTTTGCTGTGAAAATGACAATGGTCCCAAAAATGTGTCAGAAGTGTCCAAAGTGTCCGCCATAATGTCGCAGTCATGAAAAAAATCGCTGATCGCCACCATTAGTAGTAAAATAATAATAATTAAAAAAAATGCAATAAGACTATCCCCTATTTTGTAAACACCATACATTTTGCGGAAACCAATCGATAAACGCTTATTGCGATTTTTTTTTAGGTAGAAGAATACGTATCGGCCTAAACTGAGGGAAAAAAATGTTTTGTATGTTTTTGGGGGATATTTATTATAGCAAAAAGTAAAAAAATATTGAATTTTTTTCAAAATTGTCGCTCAATTTTTTGTTTATAGCGCAAAAAATAAAAACCGCAGAGGTGATCAAATACCACCAAAAGAAAGCTCTATTTGTGGGGAAAAAAGGACGCCGATTTTGTTCGGGAGCCACGCCGCATGACCGCGCAATTGTCAGTTAAAGCGACGCAGTGCCGAATCGCAAAAACTGGCCAGGTCCTTTAGCTGCCTTAAAGGTCCGGCTCTTAAAGGATCACTAAAGGAATTTTTTTTTTTAGCTAAATAGCTTCCTTTAGCTTACTGCAGTACTGGTTTCATGTCCTCATTGTTCGTTATTGCTTTGAAGTTGCTGTAATCCTGCTCTGATCTCCACACTTCCTGCTTGTCTGTTTCCTTATAACCACAGTGCTGGGAGATTTCTCACGGTGGTCTAAGCTGTCATTACTGTGTGTCTAAAACTCCTCAGAACCAATCAGATTAATTTTAAAAACAAAACACTGCCCTGGATTTGTTTGTTTTTGTTCTGTGTGTCTCTCTACTTCACAGAAACATGAAACCAGTTTAAAAGTGAAACTAACCTGCAGGCACATTATATGATTGATTTTTATCTATTTTTAATCATTTTGAAAAGGAATCAGTTAACTTTTATGTCTCTATACCCTGTAAACAGTCATTTCAGCAAAAACATTTTTTTTCCTTTAGTGACCCTTTAAGTGGTTAAAGTGAACCTGTGTCTCTGAGAAAGCACAAACAAATTGAATGGAATAAAAGCAAGCTTGTGAAATGTTGGCGCTTAGGAACAGTGGCATGCCTCGCACCAAGCTCCGTCTTTATTTGATCTTTGAAGACGCATTCAAGACTGCCAGCACCATAAAATAAAAAAAGCACTTTATTTCTACTGCGCGCCGGAGACGAGCGCGATCTGCGATGAGACTGATCCTCGTGTTTATTTGTTCCAGGAATGTTCATGGGTAAACATGAAGGGATCAGTGTGTGGATATACATATAATGCTGTGTGTACACACGTAGATACACTTACACAACTAGGCATTCCCCAGGGGCCTCAATCAGCGGCGTTGTATACACACTGGGGGCTCGAGGTGTCATTGGATCCTTGTATCTAAGTATACACTGACATAAACACTCACTGTTGTATATACACACACATTCACAAATAATTATATCTTCAAGGCCTCTGCCCCTCCTTCGCCGTTCCCTTCACTAATTTCCCTCCTCTGTTCCGCTTCCCTAACTGCACTACCTACAACACATCACCCTGCATTGCCCGGGGCACCATTAGTAACTCTTGGAGTAGTATATACACTGCCAGGTTCTTACATAACATTCAAATAAACAAGCTGTCGGCATTACGTTACATAATCAGTCTGAAAAACACAGGTACCCAGCTCCGCTTCGACAGGCAGGTGCAGAGAATAACTTGGCACGAGCAGGAGAAACAAAAAGTTGTAGACCTCAGACATGAAATATGAACAAAGCATATCCTTTATATAATGGGATTCTCAAGGAAGTTACGTCGGCGTAACTCGAGATACGCTGCGTAAGTTCTCGGGTGAGCCGGCGTATCTATTTTCTGTACAGCTCGTACAAGCTTTATAAATGTGTCACTTTTAACAGTAGATGGCAGATAAACAGGTACAACTTATGTAGGAGTCTTTGTTTAACCACTAAAGCCTCGTACACACGATCAGTCCATCCGATGAGAACGGTTTGAAGGACCATTGTCATCGTTTTTTTATTTATTTTTATAAGTGTATTTTTTTTTGTGCGTGTATTAGAGAGAGGAGCCGGACTGCAGGAGTTTTGGGAGTAGGCAGACCTCCCCCAGAGGCAATCTCCATGCCCCGGGTGGCAATGGTGGGTGTGAGGGGGTCCTCCCACACAGCCCGCCCTACCTGCTCCGGTTTGAAGCCCAACGGGGCAGAGGGACTCCCCTATGAGGGAGTGAGAGGATCTAGCCCGCTCAGCCAGCCCCATTAGTCCTTCGCCTCTCTTTTTTAGAGACCGCGTGGCCAAAGTGCGTGCATGTTAACCCAATTTCGAGTGCGTGTAAGTGTGGTGGTTTTGTTGGAGGGGGAGTGGGCGTACTAAGCGCAGGCTTACCTCGCATAGCACACCCACCGGGAGCCGCGCTGAGACCACCAAACTCAATTCACATGCAGCCGAGACCGGGATCCGAACCCTTGGCTGCAGAGGTGAACGGCTTGTCAGCGCAGTGCCAATCGCGTTGAGCCACCGCGGTTAACCGATGAAGCTAACTGATGTTCCGTCGCGCCTACACACCATCGGTTAAAAAAACGATTGTGTCAGAACGCGGTGACGTAATACACAACGACGTGCTGGAAAAAACGAAGTTCAATGCTTCCAAGCATGCGCCGACTTGATTCTGAGCATGCGCGGCCTTTTAACCGATGCTTTTGCATACTAACGATCAGTTTTGACCCATCGGTCAGGCGTCCATCAGTTAAATTTTAAAGCAAGTTCTATTTTTTTGGACCAAAGGATAACTGACCGATGGCGCCTACACACGATCGGTTTGGACCGATGAAACGGATCTTCAGTCTGTTTTCATCGGTCTTGACCTATCGTGTGTACGCGGCTTTAAGGACCGAGCCTGTTTATCAGACTCAATGTTTACAAGTTTTAGAACAGTTTTTTTTTGCTAGAAAATGACTTAAAACCCCTCTGAACATTATATAGAGAATAAAATGGCGGTCATCGCAATACTTTTTGTCACACCGTATTTATGCAGCGATCTTACAAGCACACTTTTTTGTGGAGAAAAAAAAACACTTTTTTTAATTAAAAAAGACAACAGTAAAGTTAGCTAAAAAAAAATTATATTGTGAAAGATAATGTTATGCCGAGTAAAATGATACCCAACATGTTACGATTCAAAATTGCGCCCGCTCGTGGAATGGCGTCAAACTTTTACCCTTAAAAATCTCCATAGGCGACGTTTAAAAAATTCTATAGGTTGCATCTTTTGAGTTGAAGAGGAGGTCTAGGGCTAGAATTATTGCTCTCACTCTACCGATCACGGCGATGCTTTACATGTGTGGTTTGAACACTGTTTTCATATGCGGGCGCTACTCAAGTATGCGTTCGCTTCTGCGCGCAAGCTCGTCGGGACGGGGCGATTTAAAACATTATTTTTGTGTTTTCTTATTTTCTTGATTTTATTTATTTTTACACTGTTTTAGAAAAAAAAAATGGGTCACTTTTTTTTCCTATTACAAGGAATGTAAACATCCCTTGTAATAGAAAAAAGCATGACAGGTCCTCTTTAAATATGAGATCTGGGGTCAAAAAGACATCAGCTCTCAAATTTAGACTAAAATTCAATAGAAAAAAATAAATAAAAATTGTCATTTGAAAAAATGGCAACAAAAAAATGTGCCTTTAAGACGCATGGGCGTGACGTTTTGACGTTGCTTCCCACCTGCTATGCTATGGAGATGGGTGGGGGCCATCTTGCCCTCACTCGTATCCACACCAAGCAGCGTGACGGCTCCGGTAGGCAGCGAAGGGTGCGCGAGAGCCCCTCTCCTTTGCCGATAACGGTGATCTTGCTGCAAATCCACCGTTATCGTTTACAGGACCGGCCGCGGAAAAGATGGAATTCTCGGTTGTGGCAGCAGCTGCTGCCGTTACCGAGATATTCATCTCTAAAATGACGTATATGTACGTGAGCCGGTCCTTAAGTGGTTAATCTCTGTTAATCACCCAACACCAGTCACTTCACTGGGTATATGTAAGGTTTTAAAACCACTTTAAAGGGGTTATAAAGTCAGAAGGTTCAGCATTGTCCTCTTCTCTCGCACTGCTCTCCTAATTCCAGTTTCTGTTCCATGTGCCATATTTTCCTGCTTCTTTCAGCTGGGCCCCCCCAATGATGCAGCACCAGATCTCGCACATGTGCAGACAGAGATCTTGTGACATGTCAGTTTATATATTGTCCTACTAATAGTAATAATGCCCCCTTGTATATGGATCTCACATATACCAGAAGGCATTACTCTATTCCTTTCATAGAAACACAATAGGAAAGCAGGGGAACTGTCAGGATCTTTAGGTGTTTAACGCATGTAGGTAGGTGTAGTCTACTACTCACTGTAGCTGGAGCTCAACCGAAGCGGCAGTGCAGAAGGTGAAGAGGAATTTGGTTTCCCTAGGTCAGTGGTTCTCAACCTGGGGGTTGAATAAAGATTTGCCAGGGGTCCGCGAATCCTTGGCTGTTCCTGAAGCCCACACCACTCTCCCAGGCTTCTAGCGGCTGCCCAGCAGGGCTGTCCCTGGAGCCCACGGCCACCCACTCAGACTCTTTGTAGCTGCCCATTCAGTTCATGGCATAGAGGTCAGCTGACTAGTAAAGGAATGTAAAGTGGGAGGAGCTGGAGGAGACCCTATCTCCTGATTTTGGCATATGTGTCACTGCTACGAGACACCGCAAAGTCAGAGACACAGTGAAGCGCCAGCCAAAGACACAGTGAGCAACACTACCTTTATATAGTTGCCAATGAAAGTCCCCACTACAGTTCTCAGATCCGCAGATGACCTTGATCAAGAGCACCTAAGTTGGCTGATCAGAACTCCCGCCAGCACTGCCACTCATCCCAACTTCCCGCCAGCACTGCCACTCATTCCAACTTCCCGCCAGCACTGCCACTCATTCCAACTTCCCGCCAGCACTGCCACTCATCCCAACTTCCCGCCAGCACCGCTACTCATCCCAACTTCCCGCCAGCACTGCCACTCATCCCAACTTCCCGCCAGCACTGCCACTCATTCCAACTTCCCGCCAGCACTGCCACTCATCCCAACTTCCCGCCAGCACTGCCACTCATGCCAACTTCTTGCCAGCACCGCTACTCATCCCAACTTCCCGCCAGCACTGCCACTCATCCCAACTTCCCACCAGCACTGCCACTCATCCCAACTTCCCACCAGCACTGCCACTCATCCCAACTTCCCGCCAGCACTGCCACTCATCCCAACTTCCCGCCAGCACTGCCACTCATCCCAACTTCCCGCCAGCACTGCCACTTATCCCAACTTCCTGCAAGGTTTCGCCACTCATCCCATCTTCCTGCCAGCACTGCTACTCATCCCAACAGGGAGTAAAAGAAGGAATAAAAATGGAGAATACATGGAAGGGAGAGGAATAGAGGGGGAGGAACAAAGAAAAAGGGAGAGAAAGAATAATAGAACGAGAAAGGAGGCTAGAGAGGGATAAGGGGGGAAAAACAAGAAATTAGGATAGAGAGACATAAAAGGGAAAGAAAGGAGAACAGATAGAGTGGTATATCCTAAAATGTACCACAGGGGGTTTTAATACTGTACGGGTGGAAGAGACTTTGGGAACGCTATATGCCCGTGGGTTAGGGGCGCAAATTACTTTTCTTTCCTTGGGTGCTGAAAACCCATGCTACAAAATTTAGTTAGGGGTCCCCACAGCTTGGGGAATTTTATCAAGGGGTCACGGCACTAGGAATGTTGAGAACTACTGCACTAAGCATTCCAGTGGTCATCAGTGGAACAGCTGACCGATTGGGTGCTGGTTTCCCTTGTGACCTCTGGGCACATCTTGGGTGAGGGCAGAGCCTATATACGGCTTGGCTCCCTGATTTGGGCACATTACGTGAGTGGTTAGTGTAGGGACAGGTTCCCCATCTGTCAGAGACCATGCATAGAGTCATGTAGAGGTTCCAGAGGAGTAGGGAAAGTGCAGGGACTACACTATATCCTCTCAGGAATCCTCCCATTTGGGTGTGGACCGGCCAGACCGTATTCCCGCCCCTCACTGCAGACGCTGTCATTGCAAGATAATATTCCTCTACTTTGATCTTTAAGTGGCTCCCGTTGGCCGTGCCGACCCACTGGGCTTAATTGTACATTGTGAGACTTTCTTAATACACTGTTTCTATTCACCTTGGCCTTTTAACTTTTAAGTACATCATACAACATACACATATTAGGACTATGAAATGTTGGTGTAACATACTGTAGCACTATCCCCAGAGGAGCTCATGGCTCCTCCGAATTCCTAGGGGTGAATGATGATTATTGCGTTTGGTAAAAGTAAAAGAATGTCCGCAACAGGTGTTCTTTGCTGTGCTCTTTATTACCCAGCTGGGTAAAAACAATCAACTTGTGGTGTGGAAAGTAAAGTTGAAGAAGATAGGAGAACAGCAGATTCAGGCGTAATGATGGGAAACAGTCCTGCTCCAAAATGTAACACTTCTCTGCGCCACTCCTGCCTGAGTGGGTTCTGTGTACCCGGACAGGCCTCTCTCACTGACCTGGCAGCTGGAGTATCACTCAAACATTTGTAGGATAAAGTCCCTGCCACATTAACACTACGATTCTAAGAATCACTCGCATAGATACCCATTGAAAAAAACTGCGATACGACGGTGTATCTGAGATACACCGTCGTATCTCAGCTGAGAATCTGGCCCAAGCTGTTTATTGAGCTCAGTGCCTCTGACAATAAGTGAGAGGCACGGTGAGGTCATCTTCTCAGTCTGCTGCAAAAAGAGTGTGCCATCTTGTATTTAAACTGGCCGCTCTGTATAAAGCTTCTGACAGGCTGCACAAGGAGACCTATATCTCCAGGATCATAGGTAGTAGAAGCTCCAAATTTTTGCCAGTGGTGCGGTAGGACTTAGGCTACCTTAGCTTTAACCTTAATGCTCTATTTTTTTTCTAAATGTTCATGGCGTTGCCTCACCTGCATCCCCTGACTGCACATTTCTGGAATATACTACATAATGCCTATTGGTTTACCCCTCTCCATTCTCAACCAGGATTTTGTGGAAACCAAGGGTTCCTTCAGAGGTGGCTAACTGACCTTCCTTCTGATGGTGTCTTCATAGTTCCAGGTCCAATGCCACTTGGCAAAGCCAGCTAAGGTGTCTTTCTGACCACGACTATACATTGGGCATTCTTGCCAATGGACCCCACCATTTTCGTTTTGACACCCAAAGGACTAAAATTAGGGGTTCCCTGAGACCTGAACATTATTTCAAGGGTTCCTCCAGGGTAAAAAAGGTTGAGAAAGGATGCTGTAACTGAAAATCAGGGCTGTTCTCACGGATGTAGGAGTTTTTGTGTGGAAGTTACCTGGGAAGGGGCCCAAGGAAATGTCAACAATGTCATGTGTGTATATACTGAAGTGTAACTAGCATCCTCTATAGCGGCCTTTTTCAACCAGGGTGCCTTCAAGTTTCTTTAGGGGTGTCTTGGCAAAATGCCTAAAAATGGCATTTATACAAGACAGCGGGTGGATGAAGCCTGCCTTTTAGTTACACAAAGCCTCCAGTTTTCATTGTGCAACTTTACAACCTTCCAGCCACCTGCTTCCTAACAACCAATGACATAATTGGTTGGTAAGGAAGACATTGAGGTGCCTGAACAACATCATATTTTGCCCGGGCTGGATTAACATAGGGGCTATTGGAGCTGCAGCTCCAGGCCCCTTTCTCAAGATACGCCCATTTTCCCGAAAAAAAAAAAGTGGAAAAAAAGGGTCGACTTCGGGGGTATTAGCACGACGACCAATGGATCACAGAAACCCCACATTTGGGGAATAGGCAGTTGAAGACCTACCCCACAACCGGTCAAAATATGGGATGGCTATCATTTATGGTTCCGGAGATACGGGCCTGCTTGCACAGCCTGTCAGAAGCTACATACAGAGCAGCCATTATAAATACAAGCTGACACACTGCAGCAGACTGAGAAAAAAAATCATCATTTGTTTTTTGTTAGAAAATAACTCTATGGTGGTCTTTGTAACTTTTTATGTTGCACGGTATAGAGCTGCACGATTCTGGCTAAAATGAGAATTGCAATTTTTTTGCTTAGAAGATAGATCACGATTCTCTCACATTAAAACAAAAAAAAAAAATAGGCTAACTTTACTGTTTTGTTTTTATGGTTTTTATTATTCATTGAAGTAGGCAAATGCAGTGTGACATAAAATATTGCAGCAATTGCCATTTTATTCCCTAGTCTCTGCTAAAATATATATAATGTTTGGGGGTTTCAAGTAATTTTCTGGCAAACAATGTTGCTTTTTAACTTAAGTGGTTACATTTCTAGCCTTTACACACAGAAGTTTTCTCTAAGAAGGAAGCATTAGTTACTAATGTTTCATGTTGTTACAAACTTGGCTGAGTGCCTGGATTTTTTCTTTACACACACAGAAGTTTATCCCTTTGATCTAAGAAGAAAGCGTTAGTTACAATGTTTCCTATTAAAAACTTGGCAGACTGCCCGGATATTTTCTTTTGACAGCTGAAAGTCTCTCCACCTGTTATATGAAAGAATCAGCAAACTCTGCATTGGAGATCGTCAGGGGGGTTGAATCAAGATCACGATTTTTTAACATTTAATTGTGCAGCTCTAGCATGGTATTTGCGCAGCAATTTTTCAAACATGTTTTTTTCATTCATTAAAAAAAAACGAAAGTTATCATGATTTTCTTTTGGTATCCTAAGCGATGCTTTACATTTTTTTTTTAGGTTACATGTTTAGAGTTACAGAGAAGGTCTAGTGCTAGAATTATTGTTCTCGCTCTAACGATCGAGACGTATGTAACCTGTGTGTATATGGCTCTGATACTAGCCAGGGCCTTCCCAGCCACTGACTGGTATCTCTCCTGTCCCACACACCCTCTCACCTGCTGACCTGTGGATGGGGAATCACTCCTGCAGTGTTATTGTGTTCTGCCTGTAAATACAATGATCAGTGTTGCTAACTATAGCTGGCAGCACTGATTGGTTTTGGGAAAAACCTGGTTGACAGGCTGGTTGTACTCAAGTCGATTAATAGATTGACTTGTGTAAAACCAGCTAGCCTTTATTTATTATTTATAAAAGGCCCCACCAAAATCCTCAGCACCAGGTCCATGATGTTCTTAATCTGGCCCTGTCTCCTGCTCCTCTCTGTCAGCACTGGGGGTCACATTAGCTGAGTGATGGATAGAACATGAGGGAGAAGAGAAACACTGGCATACTAATCAGTTCCAGTATGCAAAAGTGCATTTGCTTTGGAGCAATAGATCACTTCTAAAGTTGGGTGTAATTACATGTGTAATTAAGCCAAAATGAGTGCCAAACCAACATCTTAGGGGTCCAATTTTGTTTGGCTTTTTTGGTTTGTATGAAAATCTTTTTTTATGTTTTTTAATGTTTGCTTTTTTTAACAAATTAAAAAAATGTAATGATCGTTAATAATGATTATTAATCATTAACACGGAAAATGTAAATTTGTACTTCATAGCTATAGCAGTTAGTATTTTATATCTATAGCCTAAAATATATGGGGAATGTTATAATTTCTGGAACATTGTTAAAAGTAAAGACTCTCTGACAACATGTGACATATATATTTTTATTGCCATCTGTGTTACCCTGTTGAAGAGATTTCACCTCACTTCCGGTTCTGAAAATCGGGGAAGTGGGGGCAATGGAATAGTTGCTGAGGCTAGACCCAAAGCTACCCACATGATTGGATAAGGGGACTATCTTGGTATTTTTTAAACAATATAAACAGAATTGTAAAACACAAGTTTATTGATAAAAAGTAACAAAACAGATAGTTGTACATCTCAATAATTGGTCAAGGTTCACCGCTTTATCAGGACAAACCAATCTGTAGAATACATAATAGGAATACAACTATGTAGTATAATTTAGCATTTGAGTATGTAGTGAACTAAACTACATGGTTTTATTCCTATTATGTATTCTACAGATTGGCTTTTCCTGATGAAGCGGTGAACTTCCGTGAAACTTGTTGACCTTGACCAATTATTGAGATGTACAACTATCTGTTTTGTTACTTTTTATCAATAAACTTGTGTTTTACAATTCCGTTTATATTGTTTTAATAGTACAGAGATAGTCCCCTTATCCAATAATGTGGGTAGCTTTGGGTCTAGCCTCAGCAACTATTCCATTGCCCCCACTTCCCCTATTTTCGCAATTAACCGGGATGATGGTACGCTTTTATTTATTCAGTATTTACATTTATATGAGGCTATACTCCCATTATTGTCCATCACTTCCTGTTCCAATGACCAAAAAGTGACTTTTATCACCTCAAGACGAGTTTTGAAAATAAAAACATTTCTTTTACTTTCTTTGCCCCATTAGATAAATGGTTTTCTAATTTAGTTTTTTGACCATAACAAAAAAAAAAAAAAAGTTTGTGGAGTTGTGTTTTAATGATATACCAAATATCCAAAATCTATATATTTTTTTCTCATTATCAGTTAAACTATCTTGGTCCTCCTTTCAACGATCCAGACTTCAACCCCCCTCGTGCCGGTGGTCCAGACGCCATCCCCAGTGCATCAGTGGACTCTCAGATGTGGCGCAACCTGAATGACAGCCTGCGTTTAGCAGAGAACCATCGGGCCTACAGTCTCCTGCTCTGTTATCTGCGTTCCATTGACAGTGAAGTGGCCAGAACTGAACTTCGAAGGAGCCTGGGCCGCTTCTGCACCAGCCTACAGGGTCTGGTTGTCAGCATTGCTGGTGTCATGTCTTCCTTGGGCTACCAGCCTCCACCTGAATTCTCCAATTCTTCTCCTCAGTTTGGGTTGGGGTTTGGGAGGGGCAATGACTTTCTGCGCAAGATGGAGGACTTCTGGCTGCTGAAAGAGCTGCAGATCTGGCTCTGGAGGTCAGCAAAGGACTTCAACAGGCTAAAAAGGAAGGTACCTGCAGTGGTGTCCTTCCGAGTGGAATTTCGGGGCTACTGATGTGGTGGAGATAGAGGAGAATTATAATGTAGGAACTTCTTTATTTAAACACTTCTAAAAAGAGCAAATACACTTCAAAAATTAATGCAAGAATATTTCTGGTGAATTCTGAACCTTGCCCTTTAACTTCTTGACAATGGATCAAAACCTTGAAGAAACATCTAAACCAGATTAACATTAATAGAGAGAAAGTTTACCAGATGTCTTCATTCTACAATCTTTTTTTGCAATAATAATGTTAAGAGACAAGAAGAACAAAACAAGGTTACCAAATTGGAAGCAACTCCTATGATTTACCAAACAAACATTTCTCACTGCCGGAGGGATGAACTTTTTTTTGGCTGTGCACAATTTTTTAGAGTATTTATGCTTAAAAAGAGCTTTATAAAGAGGTGAACAACCACTTTTTTCATAGAAGATGACACAACGTGTTTATTTTTTCAATTTTCTAAGGCCAAACCAGAGTCAGTCCCATTAGCAACATTCCAAAAGAAACAATTAAAAGATGTTTTTAATAAGAAAGTACTAGATATGTATCATTGAAGTTCATAATAATCTAGATACACATGTATTATCATGCACTGTTATGTTCAGACAAATGTAGCGGTCCATTTAAACCACTTATATGGACATTTAAATACATAGAATAAACCGTTTTACCCAGTAATCTGATTTTAAAGAAGGTGCAGAGTGCCACTTATATAACAAGGAAAAATAGCCTTATATATGAAGCTGTTGACATATCCGTCGCAAATAATATTTTTGTAGCTGTCTCTAAGTGCCTTTATCTTTGTACATATATATGTGTGTGTATAATGGGTGCCTTATTGTACATACTTGAATAATGTATTTTTTTGTGCTCCTTTTGCTGCAAAACTCAGACAGCCAGATTCAGAGGACCAAACAAAAATCCATAAATTTAATCGGTTTTGTAGAAAACTACATCTGCACTGAAATTCACAATATTTAAAGGGAATTATTGGGAAGAAAAAAGACCATCTAGGTCAGCTTTTGCGTAGCAGCAGATCTGCTTAAAAATACAGTTAAAAATGTTATTCTAAACTTCGAAAAATTCTTTAGTCCCTCTATGTCGGGCATGTCCAAAGTCCGGCCTGCGGGCCAATCGCGGCCCGCGTTCTGGTTTTGAACGGCCCGTCTGGTTGTTTGGACATGTATATCTTTTGTGGCCCCCACGGCATCGGGGCTTACAAAGATGTATATGCCTTGGAGGACAGGGAGGAGGCGGGACGAGTGCCGTAGACACACAGGAGAATTTCCTGTGTAAGGGTGGCCTCTGTAATAGGAAGTCCCATCTCCAGCGGGAGCCGGGACTTTCTATTAAAGAGGCTGGCGTGTAAACAGGACATTTTCCTGTAGGTAATCTTTGGCGCTCGTGGGTGCATTCCTGGCAATGGTGGGGCTACATTCCTGGCAATGGTAAAGGCTACATTCATGGCAATGGTGAGGCTACATTCTTGTTGGGCCGTGTATTAGTGCTCAAACTAACACACTTACACCAAATGTTTATGGTTTAAAGAATGTCAGGCAAAATAGTCGGCCCTCACGCATGTTCACTTCATCAAATGTGGCCCTCTTTGAAAAAAGTTTGGACATCCCTGCTCTATGTCTATGCCGATGTGCTACTTCGAAGGGTTGGAAGCATCTAGTGACGCCAACTTTAATGTTCAGCCTGTAGCACTCGCATGTAAGGATACATTGGCTCTGATCCAGCCAATTATCTGATATTTGCTTGTTGGCACACAAACACTTAGGCCTCGTACACACGACCGAGGAACTCGTCGTAAAAGACACATCGTTTTCCTCGACGAGTTCCTTGTCAGGCTTGTCGAGAATCTTGACAAGCTTTCTTTGCGTACACACTCAAACATGGTGACGTTCAACACATACGACGGCAGGGGAAGTTCGATTCCACTGGCACAACCCTTGGGGCTGCTTTTGCTAATCTCATGTTACTGCGTGTTAGGTAAAAGTTTGCACTTTTCAGTCTGTTACAGCATAACAAATGTGCTATCTCCATTACGAACGCGACTTTTACCGAAGGTGCACTCCCGTCTCATACTTTATTCTGAGCATGCGCGGGTTTCTAAGCATACACGCGAACGTGTTTCTCGTCGAAAACCAGCCCGACGAGGAAATTGAGACTCCCGACGAGGAAAAAGAGATCTTGTTCTCTTTTTTTTCTCATCGAGTTCCATGACAGTTTCCTCGATGGAAAACATACACACGACCGTTTTCCTTGGCAAAAAAGCTCTGCCACCAAGTTTCTTGATTTATTCTGTCGAGGAAAACGGTTGTGTGTACGAGGCCTAATGCTCAGTGAACATGATAGCAGACTTTGATTGGATTCTATGTACAAGCCCACAGTTATGGTGCTGCTTAAAAAGGGTAAGGGCCCTCACGTCCCTGATTTGTATTGCCCTATATCACTAATGACAGACGATGTATAGATTCTAGCTAAAGTATTCGGTATGAGATTAGCTCAGGTATAACATATGAATATACATTCTAACCAGATGGGGGTTCATGCAAATACCCTTAACACCTTTAACATACAGTACATAGGGTGTTTTTACAGAGTTAGAAATGTCCTCTGCTTTTACTTTTCCAATAGTGCTTTACTCCAGTCAGTTTAAAAAAAGTTAAAATGGTTAATTATTTCTAGTGTACCAGCCATTGCAGCCGTTTCTTTCTGTGCAAGGAACTGAGTCTCCATCTCCGCTTTAATACTGGGGGGGGGGGGGCAGTACCAGCTAAAGAGGATCTTTAGTCCCCCTTACATTTGGCCCTACTCCTCCACCAGATTCTCCACCATTGTTGGTCTGCTGCCTGTGTAGATGTGGCAAAGGACTCTGCCCAGTATTTGGGTGCCAGAAGAGCCCTGCAGCACATCTGCGTAGGTGCAGGGAGATGCTGAAGTTTGGGACTTCCATACCTGCACTCTGCATGTGCAGATGTGCTCTGGGGCTTCAGTCATTCTTGCCTTGGCTGCATTTGCTGCAATAATGGCCTAAATATGAGAGAAGAAGGGAGAAAAGAAGGGTAAAATTATTTTTTTAAGGTGCAGGTCTAATCTAAATGTACAAATCCCAGTATATAACCTGAGCAACAGAGCTCTACTGCACTGGGCATTTCCAAAGCTTTTGTCAGTGTTAAATGGGGTTGTTTTTGAAACATGCTAGATACATTTGGGTCTACATTTAATTACCCTGTCATTCCCAAATGGGTCCACTTGCTATATGCAAAACCAAAGCTAGGACACAGGTCAATAATGTGTTCCCCCCCCCCCTTCCTTTCTGCTACATACAATAATGTCGGGATTAGGGTGCCCACGTGTCCCAGATCGCCTGGGACTGTCCCGCAATTGACATTTCTGTCCCGGGTCCCTGGCACCTTAATTCCGGGACAATACAGTGTCCCGGAATGAAATATATGACACAACCACCCCCTACTAACTACATTTCTGAAACTGGTTGCTAGGGCCGGCGCTGTCTGGCATCTTGTAACCAGTGACAATTTACTCTTAGACAGTGAGACCGGGAGTGAGGCCTGTGACTAATGCAGTGCTGCTGTCCCCACCCACCTCGGTACCTCCATCTTCTCTGGCACCAAGTGACAAGCAGCAGTGACTGGTGTGATCTTCACTCTCCAGATAGTGACGCCACTCCTTTCCTTCAATGCACGTGGCTCATGCAGAGGGAGTGACAGCAGCACTTTTTTGGGGAGAGTGAGAGAGGATGTGTGTCCCTGAATGACAGTTTGGAAATGTGGTCACCCTAGTCGGGATCCTTCCAGAGCCTGGAGCAAAGGTGAATGGCGTCAGTATTTAAGAACTTTTGGGGTGTTGTATGCCTGTGTCTTCTGGTTCCATTCTCTGACACTCTACATCTCTCTTGAGCCCTATAGTGACTCAGAAGGTCAGAGCAAAGAATAAGCTCATGGTATTGGACAAAGGCATCCAATGCTCATGGATTTGTTAAATGCCAAATAAGCTTTCCAAGGCTGCAGTGCTGGTACACAGAAGTAAAGAAACAGGCCACCAAAAAGTGATTATACACTGTCTTCTCTTGCAGAGAAATTCAACTTTTAAAGCTCTAGTGACCTAGCAGGATCTATATACCAAGGGAACAAAGGGCAACAGTTACTGAAATGTAAATTCCATTCTAAAGTAAAAAGGGAATTTTGGTTGAAATAGTCTTCGTAAATCACAGGCAAGATAGCCATACTTAAATAGTTGCATAGTAAGTGAGGTTGAAAAAAGACACAAGTCAAACCTATGTGTATATTATACTTAGGTTTCTTTGTTTTGAAACCCCTAGGTGGAGTTCTGCCTTTTACACAAGGGTGTAGTTGTGACATAGTCCCTCTTCTAGCCTAGCTATGCCGACAGGTTTTTAGAAAATAAGCACTGTACGTCAGCCAACACAGGCCACAGGATATAGCAAAGAGCAGTAAGCCTGTGGAAACAGCAATTGTGGATCACAGGACAGGAAGTTATGCCGCGTACACATGACCGTTTTTCGCGATATGAAAAACTGAATTTTTTTTTATGTCATTAAAAACAATTGTGTGTGGGCTTCAGAGCATGTTAAAAATGGGCATTAAAAATTTAGAACATGCTCTAAAGTTTCGCATCGTTTTTAACGTTGTCATTTTTAACGTCATAAAAAATGGTTGTGTGTGGGCTTTAACGACGTGAAAATAATGCGCATGCTCAGAAGCAAGTTATGAGACGAGAGCGCTCGTTCTGGTAAAACTAGCCCTCGTAATGGAGATAGCACATTCATCACGCTGTAACAGACTGAAAGGCGCAAATTGTCTCTCACCAAACTTTTACCAACACAAAATCAGCAAAAGCAGCCCCAAGGGTGGCTCCATCTGAATGGTACTTCCCCTTTATAGTGCCGTTGTACGTGTTGTGCGTCACCGCGCTTTGCTAGAGCATTTTTTTTTTCACGATCGTGTGTAGGCAAGGCCGGCTTAACAGTAATCGGGTTGAAAAAAACTTCGTTTTTTTCTAGACCATTAAAAATGGTCGTGTGTACGCGACATTACGTGTAGCTAAACGGTGAATCTATTTGAAGAAAGACACAAGTCCATCCATTTCAACCAACAGAACTAAAAAAAAACACAAATTGAAAACCTCCATATACACTATCCAATACCCACAGTTGATCCAGATTAAGGCAACAACCCCCAATAAAGCATAATCCAATTTGCTCCAGCGGAGAAAAAAATTCCTTGGATCCACATTGCCTATAAATATTAGTATCTAGTTATATTATGTGCATTTACGACTACGGGCCTTTCTTAAAAAAAATGTATTCTTGCGTTCAAATTTAATTTGCAGTTACCCATCCTACTTTTTTACCTTTTTTAAATTACAGTTATCAATTTTTTATCAAATAGATAACTGCTTTGTATTTTGCAGGACACTTTGTTGAAAATTAATAAGCTAATATCTGGCTGTTGAGTTAACTACTTTGGTCATTATTTAATAACGCAACAAGAGCAAAATGCAGAGGTTTGCTGATATCTGGAGCAACCAAATTGGAATTTTGCAATTTAATGCGGGAAGACCTAAACATTATATCCTGATTGTTTTGATGTGCATTAATGCTTCTTCCACTTTGTTCCTGGCCTTATTAGTTAAAGGCCCATGTTCCTAAACAAGCTTTAAAGGATGGACCATCCTGAGTTGTCACTTTTTACTGTTTGTCCACAAGAGACCGAACTTTTTTATCCCATGGTGATACATCATTTGACTAGATGTTGCCAACCAAGATTCTGCCAAGCTAATCTCCAATCATGTCTACCAAGCTTATCTCCGATCATGTCTACCAAGCTCATCTCCAATCATGTCTACCAAGCTCATCTCCAATCACGTCTACAAAGCTTATCTCCAATCACGTCTACCAAGCTCATCTCCAATCACGTCTACCAAGCTCATCTCCAATCACGTCTACCAAGCTCATCTCTAATCACGTCTACCAAGCTCATCTCCAATCACGTCTACCAAGCTTATCTCCAATCACGTCTACCAAGCTTATCTCCAATCATGTCTACCAAGCTTATCTCCAATAATGTCTACCACGCTTATCACCAATCATGTCTACCAAGCTTATCACCAATCACGTCTACCAAGCTTATCTCCAATCATGTCTACCAAGCTTATCTCCAATCACGTCTACCAAGCTTATCTCCAATCATGTCTACCAAGCTCATCTTCAATCATGTCTACCAAGCTCATCTCCAATCATGTCTACCAAGCTCATCTCCAATCATGTCTATCAAGCTCATCTCCAATCATGTCTACCAAGCTTATCTCCAATCACGTCTACCAAGCTTATCTCCAATCACGTCTACCAAGCTTATCTCCAATCACGTCTACCAAGCTTATCTCCAATCACGTCTACCAAGCTTATCTCCAATCATGTCTACCAAGCTTATCTCCAATCATGTCCTGAAAGCATCAACAATGAAAAACACTTGTTTTTTTTGTTTTTAAAGCGTGGCAATCTAAATATTGTATGGATAATGGTCCATCTCTTTAAAGCATAACTTCACCTTATTTGCAAATTAAATATAGTAAGGCTAGGCAGAAAAATAAACAACTTTGTGAACGGCAATAGACACCTAAAGTAAATCTTTCTTGAGAATAATATGGAGGTTGATCGGCAGACCCCCTGAAAATATGTTTTTCCCCTCCCCCCAGGATTACCCACTAGCCCCAATGTCATGTCTTAAAGGTATTGTTATACAGTCTTTGCAGCAGTACTGTGAACACAGTTTAATAAGATGATACAGCCCCATAATAGCCTGGGCTAACATGATGTTGGCTGATTAATGGCATGATCAGAAGATAGTGCTGGAGTGGGTGCATTTGTTTTTATAGAGGATGGGTTAGGGAGGATCCATTTTTAAAATAAATGGCAACAGTTAGAGCAGTGGTTCTTAACTCATGTCCTCAGAACCAACTAAAGCCTTGTACACACAATCAGTCCATCCGATGAGAACGGTCTGATAGACCGTTGTCATCAGTTAATCGATAAAGCTGACTGATGGTCTGATGTGCCTACACACCATCGGTTAAAAAAACAATTGTGTTAGAACGCGGTGACGTAAAACACAACGACGTGCTGAAAAAAATGAAGTTCAATGCTTCCAAGCATGCATCGACTAGATTCTGAGCATGCGTGGATTTTTAACCGATGGTCGTGCCTACTAACAATCGGTTTTGACCTATCGGTTAGGAGTCCATCTGTTAAATTTTAAAGCAAGTTGGCTTTTTTTTAACCGAAGGTTAAATAATCTATGGAGGCCCACACACGATCGTTGTCCTCTGGCTATCCTATCGTGTGTATGAGGCCTAACTAGCTATAGACAAACCCTCTGCCAAAAAACACCAAAACCTCAAGATGACTTATTGGGTACACTGGATACTTCAAGAGTCATAACAGAATGGGACAGATAAAGGATACTTTATACAAAGTTTATGACTTTATTGCCATGCCTTGCTTTGTCTAAAAAGTTTATAAAGTGGAGCTGTATTTGAAGACCTACTATAAATATAAGTTTGATTTGTCTATATAATTCAATTGTTGCATTACCTTTTTATCTGTTTCTTTGCTTATGTGTGTGTTTTGGCACCCCTCTCCCTTTGTACATAATTATTTATTGCTGTTTGAAATGTTATTTATTTTATCATTGTATTTATTTTTGGTGCCTCTATGGGGTACCGGACGTACAGGTATTCTTTTGACTGCTTAAAATACGCCTTTACCTGTGGAATATGTAAACCTATGGACTTTCAATTTTTATTAAAGGGTCAATGCTTCGATTTCATGTATGGAGGTAGTTTTAGGATGTATTTTTTTCCAGTTTTACCTTGTATTCTAGGGTCCCACTCTCTTCGAATACCCACTGTTCCTGCTGTAGTTGAATAGTTTCAGAGGCGAGCTGGTGTAGAAGTAAGCCACAACTGAAGTTGGGTTTTAGAACTTTGTTCACAGGTACTATTTTAAAGAACTTAGTTAACAGGTAAAAATCCAATGCATTTCAGAGAAATGCCTTCCTCTTCATCAGGGTTGTATAGATTGTTGTGGTCAGTGTTGTATGGAACCAGACAACTTTGGGTGAGAGCCTTTTTGGTGCTGTCAGATTGGGTTTGACTACCTCTAAACCTGTTCAGGGTCAACTCCCAGAGCATCTCTCAGTCACTTTTACAGAGGCGGCAGCCAGAGACTGCAAACAGTCTCATCAACATCATACACCCATCAGTTTCTGAACTCTTTGAAGGACAACTTATCTCTGTCCTCCTACATTCAATACTCACTCAAACACAGCATCAAATAAATGATTAACCCAACAGAGAAAACTCACCAATATAATGTTCATCCATGAAAATCAGGTCCTCGATTCCTTTGCCCACCTTCCTCCCTATAATCCATTAAGCAGCAGATTGAAAAAAAGCTAAAGCCGTGTACACACGATCAGTCCATCCAATGAGAACGGTCTGATGGATTGTTTCAATCGGTTTAACCGATAAAGCTGACTGATGGTCCATCGCGCAGAACACGGTGACGTAAAACACAACATGCTAAAAAAAAATGAAGTTTAATGCTTCCAAGCATGCGTCGACTTTATTCTGAGCATGCCTGGATTTTTAACTGATGGTCGTGCCTACTAACGATTGGTTTTGACCTATCGGTTAGGAATCCATTGGTTAAATTTAAAACACGTTGGATTTTTTAAACCGATGGATAACTAACCGATAGCGCCCACACACGTTCGGTTTGGTCCGATGAAAATGGTCCAATCAGACCATTCTCATCGGTTTAACCTATCGTGTTGGTCTTAGCCGGTTTAACCTACCGTGTTGGCCTTAGGCCGCGTACACACGATCGAAGGTCCGTTTCATCGGTCCAAACCGTGTGTGGGCCCCATCGGTCAGTTATCTTTCGGTCAAAAAAAATGAGAAATTGCTTTCAAATTTAACCGATGGACGCCTAACCGATAGGTCAAAACCGATCGTTAGTACGCACGACCATCGGTTAAAAATCCATGCATTCTCAGGATCAAGTCGACACATGCTTGGAAGCATTAAATTTCATTTTTTTTTAGCATGTTGTGTTTTACGTCACCGTGTTCTGACCCGATCGGTTATTTAACCGATGGTCTGTAGGCACATCAGACCATCAGTCAGCTTCATCGGTTAACCGATGAAAACGGTCCTTCGGACCGTTCTCATCGGATGGACCGATCGTGTGTACGCGGCCTTACTGTGGTGAGATAGTATGCTTTTTCCGCATCCCTTGAAGGTTGACAATGTCTCTAAATGTCTTGCTATTTGGTAATGTCACTTCTGCTGAAAGAGAGAATCTGCCAATTTCAAATATCATCACCCACTTAGTGGAGATCACATGACCAAAAGCCGTGGCATTTTATTACCTGACTGTGGGATGCCAGTGGTTTCTCCAGCCAAAATATACGTTTTGTACCTTCTTCTACTGTCTATTAGTTTAATGGAGAGAGGTAGGCAGGAAAACATGGGACCTTCCAAAACAAAATATCTTCTTTATATATTAATTTTGGGCTGACCCTTTAATAAGAAATATTGATAAAGCGGTGTAGAATGCACAGACCCATAGCAACTAGCGATGAGCCGAACACCCCCCGTTCCGTTCACACCAGAACCTGCGAACAGACCAAAAGTTCATGTGAACTTTAGAACCCCATTAAAGTCTATGGGACTCGAACGTTTGAAATCTAAAGTGCTAATTTTAAAGGCTAATATGCAAGTTATTGTCCTAAAAAGTGTTTGGGGACCCGGGTCCTGACCCAGGGGACATGTATCAATGCAAAAAAGTTTTAAAAACAGCAGTTTTTTCGGGAGCAGTGACTTTAAATTACTTTTTATCCTTCAGAAATGACACTTTGTGCAGGGACAGTTCTAAGAACTGGAAACAAGCGCTGCTTTGCAGGCATACTATAGACACCCCCCAGGTACGAAATTTAAAGGAATATTTCACTTTTATTGTTTCACTTCAAGCATTATTAAAATCACTGCTCCCGAAAAAACAGCTGTTTTTTTAAAACTTTTTTTGCACCGATACATGTCCCCTGGGGCAGGTCCCAGGTCCCCAAACACTTTTTAGGACAATAAATTGCATATAAGCCTTTAAAATTAGCACATTAGATTTCTCCCATAGACTTTAACAGGGTGTTCTGCGGCTTTTCAAATTTGCCACGAACACCCCAAATTGTTTGCTGTTCAGCGAACAGGCAATGTTCGAGTCGAACATGAGTTTGACTCCAACTCGACGCTCATCCCTAATAGCAACCAATCAGACTTCAGTTTGTTAGCATCAGGGCAGGAAAATATACATTTTGACTGGTTATTACTGATTATTGCATGTTCCATAAAGTTCTTTTTCTAATCAATGAAACTTATTTAGTATGGCAAAGAGTAAAATGTAAAGCCAAATCATTCAGTGCCCTATCAACAATCATATATGGTTAGTTGGATCAAACTAGCCTAGAGAATACCAGAGTCTGATTGGTTGCTATAAATGACTGCTCACCGTTTCATTGTGCATTAGTTCCTCTACCTATAGGTAGGCATGTATGTATATATATAGACAGTGTTTTTTTTTTTGTTCTCCCCCTGGGCCCTTGTTATGCTGGCACCTGTTCTTGAAATGTGTATGTCACATGACAATATACTGTTCATTGTAGAGGTAAATCTCAGTGTGTATATACACCACAAAAATAAATTAATGTTTCAGAATGTATTAAATATTGTACCCATTCCTGACCTAGATGTATGGATTCAGGCACGTCATGTGTCTCAGTCTGTGTTTTAATAAATCCATTATTCTTAAACTCTGTGTTTAATCGTAAAGTGTCTGTTTTTGGCATGTGAAATGTACACCTGACCCACTTAGACACAGAATTATGTAAGTGCTGGCGTAGTGTTTTTCTGTTTGCCAATATCCAGATTTCCATAAGTGGCAGCATAAACCACATCAGACTATTCCACAATCCTGTGTCCCTAAATGGACTCTCACGATTTTTTTACAGTTCTTAGATTTGCACAGCACGGACAGGTAGATGACGCCACTGAAAGTTTAAGCCATATCCAACCCCACTTTGGTCACCGGACAGTGAAAGAACAGAGGTTCTTTGCATGCACACACACCGACAGCGTTGGAGCGCGATGATGTATTTGAAAAAGGAGCTTGCCTAGCAGCCTATGGTGCATGCTCCGAAACGTCGTTGCTCTGTCGCTGCCTGTGACATCATCGCGATCCAACGCTGTCTGTGTGTGTGTCTGAAGCCTCACTCTTGGTGCACACATTGCCTGGACTTCCTGGTTTCCCAGCTGACGAAGATCCCAGGGGATATTTTTAACATCACAGATTACATCTGCAGCGGATGATCGTCACCTATGGGCCAGCAAGGACTTGTATGCCAAATTCTCTCATTTTAAATGTAAGTGGATAATGCACGTATTGTAAAATTAAAATTGCACTGTTCCTGACCTGGTGGCGACTTCTTTCTTTTGTTTAGGATGATCCAATTGCCACCATCAGAAGTCCCCCCCTTCACCTTTAACATGTCCCAGGAGGCTGCGGGCAACTGAAAAAAATGATCATTACTATTATATTTATAAATGCAGAGATACATACATTTTTTACATTCATTTTAACTCTGCCTGGTGTATAGTTCGAACTGGAGGGAATCCAAGGCTTATACAAGTACAAAGAGTCATAAGGTGACTAAAGATTGTGTAGATGTATTCTTTGGGTTGAGTTTGGGTCAGGATTGTTTGTCTTTATGAGGATGATGCGATGCTTGGTGTACCTCTGATGTCAGGTATAAGACAATTTTACAGAAGGTATTAGGTGCCAAATGAGTATTGTAGGTGTGGTTGAAATGGGGTAATCAGAAAAAAAGATAGTTCTAGAGAGGGGGGCAACATAAAAAAATGTACTTAGAAGTAATGACTAGGAAGTCTGTAAGGCCGCGTACACACGATAGGTTAAACCGATGAGAACGGTCTAATGGACCGCTTTCATCGGACCAAACCATGTGTGGGCGCCATCAGGTAAGTTATCCATAGGTTAAAAAAAAACAGCCAACTTGTTTTAAATTTAACCGATGGATCCCTAACCTATAGGTCGATCGTTGGTAGGCACGACCATCGGTTAAAAATCCAGGCATGCTCAGAATCAAGTCGACGCATGCTTGGAAGCATTGAATTTTTTTCAGCACGTCGTTGTGTTTTACGTCATCGCGTTCTGACCCAATCGTTTTTTTAACCAATGGTGTGTAGGCGCGATGGATCATCAGTCAGCTTCATCGGTTAACGAATGGAAATGGTCCATCAGACCGTTCTCATTGGATGGACTGATCGTGTGTACGCACCTTAAGAAGCCCAGCAGCACACAAAAAGGCTCAGAGGTTTAATAAATTACTTAAAAAGCAAGAAAAATCCACATGGTGGGAAGAGCATGATAGAGGTCCAGAAGGTGTGACTGAGAAGACTGTAAAAAGGGTTACAAAGGTAAGCAGTAGCACAAAAAAGATCAATAGAGGCATAGTTAGGAAATGGTGACCAGAGATGGAAAGTTTTGATGAGGGCGTAACTATGGAAAATTTCCAGTGATGTGATCACCTATAGAACAGGGCAAGCATAATTTAGGATTCTAGATGGCTTCCTGCATTTAATCTGATGGCTCAAAATATCTGTAAAAGCAAGAAGGGTCGTTTTTAAGCAGTGGAAACCAGGTTTCCTTTATAAAGCTGAAGATTCTGAACCATTTCTTGATTCCATGAGGTCATCCTCTCCATACTGACATCTGGATCCACTAAGAAACTTTTCTCATCTGTCACGCTGTTCAGCCTTGTGTATGTGATGGACAACAAAGCTTCCAACCTACATTGTACAAACATTTAGTCACAGGCTTTCTTGGAGCTAAGAATTTGCATTTTCCTCATTAACCTTGGACCCAGGCAGGCTAGTCTTTAATTTAGACCATCCAGGCCTGCAGGACGAGTCCTGATTGTGTGCAAATTCCTAGAACATCCCATGTATACAAGTGCACAGTTGAGATATAAACATATTAGCCACTCTGGAATGAGACAATTAAAGAGACGGAGAACTCTCCATTACCTGTAAAAGTTTTATTTATCAGAGACACCGGTAAATCGAATGAACCACTTGAACACAACGATGGACCTGGGCCTTGGTGACCCAGATCAATTACAAGGAGCAGCAAACGGCAACAAAAAAAAAAAGTAGTTGCCAGTCCAGGCTCTGACTATATAACACATTAAGGCTCCATGAACACAGGGTATTAAAAACGCGTCCGTTAAAGACGACTTACTTTTTTTTTTTTCAGATTTGATTAGGTGGATTTAACAAAGGCAAGCCTTTCCATTTCAAGGATCAGCATAGAAAGTACATTGTGAAACAAACAGCTTTTGTTTCTTCTACAGATATAGGTAGGCATCAGCAAACAAAGTTGCTAAAATACTTGCCATGTATATACAGTAGTTAACCTAGAGGGGATTGTTTTTTTTTCAACGAAATGAGAGTACAAGTTATTTGACCCCTGACATGGCAAAATTGGCCGTGTGCAGAGCATACTGCCATTTTGCCCTGTGCTAAAAAGCACACACTTCGTCTTAGTGAAATAAGCCATCTTTATCTAAAGGTTTCACTCACCATTCATTCCCTGCCATTCATTCAGTAACAGACCATCACACCAGCTTGTTATCAAGTCACCATCATCGCCATCATTGCCCCTCATGGCTTATCACGGCTCATTTATTTTTACACATACAGGAAGTGATCACTTCACCAGTTAATCACCTCCCCCATGGGAGTGGTCATCACAGGATGTTCTCTCCACGTAGCAAGCGCCATATATCAGCATCCCTCCAACAGGAAGTCCTTTACAATGAATTGAATACATGAATAGAATACATACAATGCTGGCTAAAGTCTTATGGGCATGTCTGGGCAGGGAATGCATGTGTCTCCCCCTGACTCCAAAAACTGCTCACAAGCTCTCAGATTATCGCTGATAGAATCCTTAATCTGCGCCATTCCATAGAATAATGCATATCCGGATTATACCATTATTGTAGGTGGAATGGAGGCTATCTACAGCCGTACGCTACGAATGGGCTTACCAAAATCAGAGCTCCTGTCAAACACCAATTTCAGCATTTCCCGAAACTGTTAAAAATTGTCACCCCCCCCCCACCCATCTGTCACTACTGCACAGTAAGCAGAGTCCTATATGTGCTCGTCTTAACCTAGCCATAGTCTAGTAGATTTTCGAACATTTGTATCTGGCCAATTGTTTGTGAGTTTAGTTTTTAGTTATGCTTTAATAGATGCTTTTCAGTAGGCCTTTTAAAAGTTTAAACTGAAGCATACGTTTACTTTAAACTGGTGTGCCTTGCACACAGCAGCCAGTGACAGAGCATGCCATCTGCAGCAAATCAATGCTTGTCTTCACAAGCTCTTATTAAGTGGAGCAGCCAACCGCAAGAGATAAATGCCAGGATGGAAATTGCAGCCACTCAGCAAGTAGTCTCTTTCCTTTCCCAGTTGCCAGGTAGGACAATTACTAGATTAGACTGTACATATGGCTCTTACTGTCTGTCACCAAGCCTAAACTCCGTTTTGACTCATGACCAAGCCTGAGCTGAAAACTCTGCTGATTGTTCCATGTACCATAATCTGATGGAACGCAAATTAAGGAATTCATTTCATACATTTTCTTTCCCTCTTTGTTATTGCTGGAATGTGCGGTTTCTCTATTGGCAACAGACCAAATAGTAAATCGTGAAAATATCTGCACACGGTGCAATCAAGTGGAGATGTCAGTTCGGGTAAGGGATCAGAATGGTATGACTTCCTCTAATGAAGTCAGGCAGAAAATTGGCTAGGGAGCCTTTTATCCTTCTATATTGATATACTAGGTGAAACCAACAAAGAAAAACAAAATTACAAAAATATCGACAACCTAACAATTCTATGACGCTACATAAAGAAGCAAGCAAGCAAGAAATAAAATAACCTGCCTGTAAAATCTAAGGGCCAGATTCACATACAATTACATCAGCGTAGAGTATCAGAGATACACTACGCCGCCGTACTTTACCTGGCTCTAAGAAGATTTCGGCCCGTAAGATACGAAATGTGCGATTAGGGGGTGTAAAGCATTTAAATTAGGCACGTCCCCGCGGCGATCGAACTGCGTATGCTCCGTTCTGAAATTTCCCGCCGTGCATTGCGCGAATTTACGTTGTAACGTCATTTTTTTTTTTTTGCGTAATTTACGTACATTCCTATTCACGGACGACTTACGCAAAAAAAAAAAATGAAAATTCGACGCGGTAACGACGGCCATACTTAACATGGGCAGTCTAACTATAGACTGGATAATAGCAGGTTTAATTGTACGCTGGAAAAAGCCGACTAGCGACGACGTTAGAGAATGCGACGGCCGATCGTAACTTCGTGGATCGCAGTAAAAAGGTAATTTGCATACCCGACGCGGAAAACGACGCAAACTCCACCCAACGGGCGGAAAAAGATGGCAGCGTAGATCCGACAGCGTACGAAGACGTAAGCCTGTCGGATCGAAGCCCGAAGCCGTCGTATCATGGTTTGAGGATTCAAACTAAAGATACGACGCGGGTAATTTGAAAGTAAGCTGGTGTATCAGGAGATACACCGGCAAACTCGTTCTGTGAATCTGGCCCTAATTTTCTATGGCCAACCCTAGTGCCTCCCCGCTATACAGCCTTTAGAAAATGCCAACATTTTCAAATGCCCAATGGAGCTCAACTTCTTTCACTTGAGCAGCCCGTATAAAGCAAAAGTAAACATATCCAAAAACAGTTTCATTTACTGCACATACCAGAAATGTAAGGTCGCGTACACACGATAGGTTACACAGAGGACAATGGTCTGATGGACCGTTTTCATCAGTCAAAACCGATCGTGTGTGGGCCCCATAGGTTATTTAAACAATCGGTTAAAAAAAAGCCAACTTGCTTTAAATTTAACCGATGGATTCCTAACTGATAGGTCAAAACCGATCGTTAGTGGGCATGACTATCTCTTAAAAATCCACGCATGTTCAGAATCAAGTGGACGCATGCTTGGAAGCTTTGAACTTTATTTTTTTCAGCACGTCGTTGTGTTTTACGTCACCGCGTTCTGACACGATTGGTTATTTAACTGATGGTGTGTGGCGCGACGGGCCATCAGTCAGCTTTATGGGTTAACCGATGACAACGGTCCTTCAGACCGTTCTCATCGGATAGACTGATCGTGTGTACGCGGCTTAACACTCCCATTTGTTGTGCTCTCAACCAAACTGTCAAACCATCCAATGGCTGGTGTCCTAATTGATCACATGTGCAGCATCATGGCAGCTGTAGATTAAACAGAGAAAAAGATGGCAGCTTCCTTGGCTGAAAATGAGGGGTTTACTCACACTTTAAGCTGGCCATATACTAGTAACATTTTCTGGATGTTTTTCATTTTCAGAATGTTCATTTCTGATTCTGAGATGAGAAAATAAATGGAACAGGACATAATTTTTTTTAAAAGTGATTTATTAACAGTGTATGTAGATTTCATTTGTTAAAGTCTATTGAGTCCGAAATTGAATGTTAAAATCAAAGAAAAATTGAAAGTACTTTCAGATTACATTCATCATCATCCAAACTGTTTGTTCCAATATTTGTACGCTTGATCATTCAAAAATCTACAATATGGCCAGCTTTATTGTCAGCATTAAAACCTAAATGCAGTAAAAAAATATATATATATGTAGCGCTCACCCCCGGAGGAGCCGCTGGTTAGATTTGGGATCGGCGTGATACCTCTGTAGCATGTCTAGGGGTATAACGATGAATAGATGATGTGAGCAATGACTGAATGTCCAAACAGCAAGGCTGTGCTTTTATTTTCCTGTCCAACACGGGAAACAGGTAACTTCAGGTGAATAGAGAAGATGGTTAAGAAAAGAAGAAGGTTGCAGATTCAGTCCTCAACTATTTGTGGAAGCAGTCCTGCTTCAACAGTACCCTTTTTGCTTCGTCGCCACTCCAGCCGGAGTGGGTGTAGTGTACCCGGACAGTCTCTCTCACAGAACTGGCAGCCGGAATATCACTGAGAACCTCGAGAAGGTAGACAAGCCTCTGCCACAGACTAGATTCAAGGTAAATTAGGAGTGGTGCCTCTGCCACAGGCCCCTGCTCTGGATTGCAGCTCAAATGGAGCAATTCCTTCTCAAAGATTAAAGTTGCATGAAGTTTTCCTCAGATAGCGTCTTTGGTTTTTAGGAGTCACCGACTGACAAGTTACCACATATAATTTGTCAGTGTCTGGCAACTCAGATCCCCGGTGGATTGTTTAAGCCTTGTTGGATCACCTGCCTCCGGGCTCACCTCAGACCGACCTCCCACCTAACAGCACAAATTCGCTTGGGATCTTCTCATAGATGTAGGGACTCAGTAAGTCACTGAGGCCCCTTTTTCAGCTTGGGTTGCTCCGGGCCATGAGGGCCCAGAGTGAGTAACTCCGTTTAGCGCCTCGGCCTGGTAGGCCATATCGTCGGGGCCCCGTGAATGTGCGCACACCCTAAAGGTGGGTGCTGCACCCGGAACCAGCAACGGGTAGAAGAGGAAGAACCCGCCAAAATGGTGTCTGCACCAGAAATACCCTGCTCAGCATGCCCCGCGAGGGAAACACTCCTCTAATTGGCTGCTGGAGAAAGGCATCTCCGCCTGAACCCCTCTGGCGCCACCTGTTGACCAAAGATGGAAATGTATCTTTGGAACACAGAAAGAGACCACAGGAAGCCCAGCCCGGCAGAAACCTAATTTATACAAATCAACATGGATGAGAGCAAAGTAACTCTCTCATCCCTCTCTAAATTTAAACAGCGTCCGTACTGAAAGTACAGGAGTGCTACGTATTATTGGACATAATAGCCATAATAGTCATTGGGATGTGTCCCTTGGGCTGATGCCTCTTCTACTAGGTGAAATATTCCTCCAGTCATTCGCCCCCTCCACTCTTGCCATCTCAAACTTTTGGTTGAGTGAGGGTTTAAAAGAGCTAAGGAGGCTGTTACAGGCTCTCATTAAGAATTCCCAATGATGTCCCTCTTTTCTGCCCAGCTTCTCCATTCATAGAAGCTGTACTACAGCTTCTGTGCAGGAAAACCCATGATCATGGATGGGTCCACCCTCTCCATTCATGTATTTTCCTCATTCATAGAAACTTTTGTACAGGCTCTTATAAATGGAGGAGCTATGTCAGGCACTCTTGATGAGATCTGGAAGTTCCTACAGTTCTTTTATGCCCCCCCGCCAATGCCAAAAGACTATGGTGGTTGTGGTGGTTGGGGAGATCGATGGAGGAGGATTTTATCTAACAGAAGAGATATCAGCACAAAGGACACATCATACTGACTAGGTACATCCCTTGTGCTGAAATTGGTGTTTTTTATTTTGACCATACTTTGGGCTTCCTTACACTTGCCGTTTGGGAGCAATAAAAACACATGGCCGATGGCATTTTTGCCACCCCCGAAACTTTTCCCCCATAAGCTGCAAATGCAACGGACAGGTGTACACATGCTGCGGCTGCAATACTTTGCTTTGTTGGTATTTTGCAGTAGGGATGATATCAGGTGGGCGATCCAGTCACTAGTTACAGTTCTCCAGTTAATTTTTAGCTATGGGGTTACCCTCCTTCCACTCAAGAGAGCAACTTCATTAGTGTGAGTGATTCTGCTGCATAGTAAACTTGGTATGTGTTGATGCAGGCCTATCAGCTTTGAACATAAGTAAAATCAATGTGGACTAATTTAATACTTAGATCAGAGCTCACTATTTCAAGTTACGAGTATTACTATCTGAGTTCCAAGATCCAACTTCTGTATTCCAAATTCTCAGATCCAGTTTGAGAGAACCGAAATCCGAGTTCCGTGTTCCAAGTTTCCAAGCTCAGCTTTATTAAGATTATTTAGATCTAAGCTCTATTAAGATTATTTAGATCTAAGTTCTGAGTTCCAAAAACTGAGTTCCAAATTCCAAGATTAAAGTTCCAAATTCAGATATTCGAGATCCAAGTTCTGAATTCCAAATTTCCGAGGTATAAGTTCTGACATCCAAGCTCAGTTTTACCATTTGAATTCTGAGATCTGAGTTCTGCATTCCAAATTCCAAGATCTGTGTCCTGAATTCCAAGATCTGAGTTCTGAATTCCAAGATCTGAGTTCTGAATTCTAAGATCCATGTTTCCAGCTTTGAAATCTGAGTTACAAGATCTGAGTTCATGTGCAGACTGGAATATTTTGTTTCGTTTTTTTCGTTTTCGTTTGGAAAATAAATTTATTTAGTTACTCCCGAAAATTGTTTTGATTTATTTCGTTTTTCGTTGGGGAATAGCTTTCGTCCGAAAATCCAATAATACTTGGTTTCTGTCGAATGGTCAAAAGAATATTCGACGGAACGTCGAATCTTTTTGGTTTATGTCGAATGGCCAAAAGAATATTCGACGGAACATCGAATCTTTACGTCGAATCGTACATTTCCGTTCGAATATTCCGCCTACAAGAATTCTAATGTTGTATGACTAGTAATAATGTCAAATCTATTCTCTATAATGTCGAATCTATTTTCTCATAAATCTAAATCTATTCTCTGTAATGTTGAATCTACCGTGTTTCCCCGAAAATAAGACACCGTCTTATATTTTTTTTCCCTCAAGAAATCACACTATGGCTTATTTTCGGGGGGTGTCTTATTTTTATTACCGGCAAGTATGGTACAACAGTATGGTACAACAATCTACATTTATTTAAATACAGTTAAGTCGTCTTCAACAATCTACATTTATTTAAATACAGTTAAGTCGTCTTCTTCAACAATCTACATTTATTCAAATACAGTTAAGTCGTCTTCTTCTAGAACATCGTCATAACTCTCCAAACTCGGAATTCCATCCTGAATTTTTTGCGACTCCAGTTCCTTTAGAACCATTGGCCCCAATCTTTCATGTCGAACAATAGAGCTCTCATTAAATGAGCAGCTCTTATCCATGTAACCTGCTCGGAGTGCATTGGCAACAACACTGTCAGTGATTTTTTCCCCACAAATTCTTCACCCAAATCACAACCTCTTGCAGGCCAGGTTTCACAAAGTTTCCACGCTGATTTCTTGTCATTCTATTTTCAATGTAGTCATTTATTTCCATACGCAAATGGTCTTTGAATGGCTTGTTTATTGCAATATCCAGAGTCTGCAGATAGGCAGTCATTCCTGCAGGAATCATTATTTGATCTATTCTTCTCTCTGCAAGGAAGTTCTTCATGTCTTTAGCACGGTGAGTGCTGGCTGAATCCCAGACAAGCAGACCTCTTTGGCCACCTCGCAAAACAAGTGGCAGCATTAAATCAAGCCACTTCCTTATAACTGCTTGTGTGCACCAGGCTTTTTCGGTTTCAAGAACATAAATGCCAGAAACATGTTCCAACTTATCTTTCTTGCCCTTACTGATGATAACAGGTGTGGCTTTCGTCCCATCAAGACGAATTGCCAAAATACAGGTAACACGTGCACTTTCATAACCAGTGGAGGGAACGTAGATTGAGGAGGCACCCCTCTGGTCAATTGTTGTTTGGGCTCCTTGACCCATAAACACTGCAGTTTCATCCATAGCAATCATGTTGCAAAGTTGGTATTTAGAAAAGTCGATGCCATCAACAAAGGACTTGAATGCAAGTGCTCGCTTAATAACTTCAGCATCTTCTAACTTAAACAGTGTTGTTGATTTTCTGAGAGACAGTTCATTTCGCTGAAGGAAGCGCTCCAGCCAATGTTGTGATGCTTTGAATTCTGGGGATATGTCGAATTGTGGTGCCATTGCAAGGGCAAATGTTTGAATATCAGCCCTGAGCACAACCAAAGCCTTTGCTCTCCTGTCAGCAACCCATTCACTGATCATTTCTTCCAGCTCAGAAAATAAAGGTTGCCTACCTGAACCACACTTGCGCTTCTTAGCATTTCCTTTGTCCACCTGTAGACTCAGATTATCGTATTCTGCACGCCATTTTTGGACCATTCGGATATCCAACTTCTTCTCTTTGCAAAAAGCCGTAAGATTCTTGCCTCGGGAGTCCTCCACAATTCCTTTCTTGTACTCACCAGAATAACTCTTTCTTTTTGCACTCATCTTGTCTGGTTGTACAAAAAGATAGGCCAGCAAAGCTGATGTGGAGCACAGTGGAGCTGGGGTGATCTGTTTGTGTGGGGTGAGAGAGGGGTTTGCTGGTCAATGCTGGGAGAATCTTTTTGCTTTACAGAGCGTTCTTCTCCTCACAGCTCCTGAGCTCCAGTACAGTAACGTACGCCTATGACGTGTTGTTTACCGCGCCGCGCCGCATACGACTACGTCTTATTTTTGGAGATTCGACACTACATCGCTACGTCTTATTTTCGGAGATTCGACACTACATCGCTACGTCTTATTTTCGGAGGGGTGTCTTATATTTCTATCTTGTGTCGAAATCCCGCTACGGCTTATTTTTCGGAGTACGTCTTATTTTCGGGGAAACACGGTATTATTTCTATAGTGTCAAATCTTTTCTCTATGATGTCGAATCTCTCTATATCGAATTTTTACCGCAATGAAAACGAAAATAAAGCATTTTTTATGCCGGATTTTTCGGTTTTCGTTTCTTGCACTTTCGTTATAGTTTGTTGTTTTATAAAAAAAATTATTTTCGGACGAAAATGCATGCACATGTCTAGTTTTAAGTTCCCTGTTTGGACTTCCACCTTACACATTTCAAGATCTGAGTTCCAATTTCTGAGACCTGGGTTCTTTTTTCCTAATTCCAAGATCCAAGCTCTGAATTACAAGTTTCAATTTCTGCCCAGGTGTGCCCTCTCATTAAGACAGCCCTGTTTTTCAAGGCTCTGTAACCAAGACATTCCACACAACCTGAACTTTAAACCCTATCATAACAACCCCCATAACCTACCTTAACTTGGCTCAGAAAGAAAGTGATGGGAAATCCAAACATTTGAGTTGTCACAAAGACAGAAGGTGATGAAAATCCTCCAAGAGACACATCTGTTCCTGTAACTCTGTAAAAGTTTTCCATTCACTTCTAGAGGACAAAAAGTGAAAGGACATTTTCCCAGACGCACAAAAACAAAAGACAAAAAAAATAATTGTCTGATCTAAAGTAGAAATGTAGTTTCACAGTACACACACTATAAAGGGATTTCTTTTAGACTTTTTAAAAATGTATTTTTAGAGATAGTCATTAACCACTTAAGGCCCGCACATGTACATTTACGTCGGCAGAATGGCACCGACAGGCACATCAACGTATATATACGTTGGTGCCATGAGGTGGGTCGGGGGTCCGATCGGCCGTCCCCGCAGCTGTACGAGCGATCCGTGCAGAGGGGGCGGCGGTTGGTTTTTGTCCGCCCCCTCCGGATCGCTCCCAGCCAATGCGCGCCCGCCTGTGTGTCACTTCCTCCTCCTGTGTAAACACAGGAAGGAGGAAGCAATGTGATCTCTCCCCTCGGCGGTATTTTCATCCACCGCTGAGGAGAGATCACATCGCACAGTAAGTCTGCACAACACTACACTGACACACACTACACATAGGCACATTTAACCCCCCCGATCGCCCCCCCTCCCCCCCTGTCACAGTGTCACTGAATGCAGTAATCATACATGTATGATTACTGTATTTAGTGTCAGTGTGACAGGCAGTGTGACAGTCAGTTAGTGTTAGGTCCAGGGTAGATAGGGCAATAGGGAGTGAAAGGGTAGTTAACCCTTTCACTCCCTATTGCCAGCGTCACCAAGCGATTATTTTTCTGATCGCTGTATTAGTGTCGCTGTTCCCGCTAGGTAGCTAATTTTTGATTTATTGCGATTTTTTTTTTACTAAAGACATGTGGCTAAATAAATTTTGGCCTAAATGATTGACTAAAATTTAGTTTATTTGATTTTTCTTATAACAAAAAGTAACAAATATTGATTTTTTTTCAAAAATGTCGCTCTATTTTTGTATATAGCGCAAAAAAAAAAAATCGCAGAGGCGATCAAATACCACCAAAAGAAAGCTCTATTTGTGGGAAGAAAAGGACGCAAATTTCGTTTGGGAGCTACGTCGCAAGACCGTGCAATTGTCAGTTAAAGCAACGCAGTGCCGAATCGCAAAAAGGGCAGGGTCATTTACCTGCATTTTGGTCTGGGTCTTAAGTGGTTAAAAAGATCATCCTGAAAGCATTTAAACATGTATTTCGAGTTTTTTTTTAATATAGATGTGGAAAATCATGTCTAGCAGATAGCTTAAACCCCCTTCCTAACCACACCAATTTTCAGCTTTCAGCATTCTCACATTTTGAATGACAATGACTCATGCAACACTGTACCCATAAGACATTTTTGTCCATTTTTCACACAAATAGAGCTTTCTTTTGGTGGTATTTAATGACCACTGGGTTTTTAATTTTTGCGCTATAATTGAAAAAAAAATACAGAAAATTTTGAAAAAAAATTAATTTTTCTTTGTTTCTGTTATAAAATGTTGCTGGGCATGGGCATGGATGAGCATGACTGGGCACAGCCTGGCATGGATGAGCATGGCTGGTCAGAGATGAGCATGGCTGCGCACTGATTAGTATGGATGAGCATGGCTGAGCATGGCTGAGCATGACTGGGTACAGATAGGCATGTATGAGCACGGATGAGCATGGATGGGCAAGGATGAGCATGGCTGGGCACGGATTAGCATGGCTGGGCACGGATTAGCATGGCTGGGCACGGATTAGCATGGATGAGCATGGCTGAGCATTGATGAGCATGACTGGGTACAGATGGGCATGTATGAGCATTGCTGGGCATGGATGAGCACGAATGAGCATGGATGAGCATGGCTGGGCATAGATGAGCATGGATGAGCATGGCTGGGCATAGATGAGCATGGCTGGGCATAGATGAGCATGGCTGGGCACAAATGAGCATTGCTGGGCATGAATGAGCACAGATCAGCATGGCTGGGCATGGACGAGCCAGAAGAGGCACAGATCAGCTCTGTGGGCATGTCACATCCAGCCCACAAGCGCAGCGGAACCAGGCTCCCTCCTCTCCTCACACACCATATTGATCGGTGTTAGGAGAGGGAGGAGCTGAACTTGACATGTGTCGGCTTGTTTACAAGTGAACGCTCCATCATTGGAGCGTGGTAAAGGCTTGCTGTCATCAGGGCGCACAGGAAGCCTGAGTTTGGGAGGACGTCCATGGACTCCATCCCCGAACTAGCTGACTGTGCTGCAGCCATCTTTTTATGGCCTGGTCGGCAAGTGGTTACAGCTAAACCCACATCATAAAAAAATTGTGCCTTATCCAAAAAGGGCTAAAAGCTGTGGTGTGAAAAGTTTTTATCTTAATTTTCAGAAAATATATATAAAAAAAAAAAATATTTCCAGATGCAATTTGCTTTTACTCTTTCTGAAGTTGCTGCCTATTAAAAAGAATGAAAGGCTGTTGTACAAATCTGTAATGCCGCATACACACGACCGTTTTTCGGGTTCTAAAAAATTAAGTTTTTTTTATGTCATTAACCACTTAGCCCACATTAACCACTAAGCCCCGGACCAAAAGGACCAGGCCCATTTTTGCAAATTGGCAATGCGTCGCTTTAACTGACAATTGCGCGGTCGTGCGATGTGGCTCCCAAACAAAATTGGCGTCCTTTTTTCCCCACAAATAGAGCTTTCTTTTGGTGGTATTTGATCACCTCTGCGGTTTTTATTTTTTGCGCTATAAACAAAAATAGCGACAATTTTGAAAAAAATGCAATGTTTTTTACTTTTTGCTATAATAAATATCCCCCAAAAATATATAAAACAAAAATGTTTTCCTCAGTTTAGGCCGATACATATTCTTCTACCTATTTTTGGTAAAAAAAAAAAAATCGCAAAACTTTGGGCCAGATTCAGGTACAATTACATTGGCGCAGTATTTTACCAGGCTCTACGACGAATTCAGGTAGATTTCGATCCGTAAGGTACGGCAGCGTAGTGTATTTCTCGCGGCGGAATTGAAATACGCGATTAGGGGGCGTGAAGCATTTAAATTAGGCGCGTCCCCGCGGCGATCGAACTGCGCATGCTCCGTTCAGAAATTTTCCGCCATGCATTGCGCGAAATAACAATGTTACGTCATTTTTGGTTTGAGTAGCGTCGTTTACGTACATTCCTATTCCCGGACGACTTACGTAAAAAATAAAAAAAGACGTCGGAAAATGTTGAAATTCGACGCGGGAACGACGGCCATACTTAACATGGGCTGTCTAATATTAGACTAGATAAAAGCTGGTATAACTTTACGCGGCAAAAAGATGACTAAAGATGCCGTAAGAGATTGCGATTGACGTTCGTAACTTCGTGGATCGACGGCAAAAGCTCATTTGCATACCCCGACGTGGAAAACGACGGGAACTCCACCCAGCGGCCGCAAATTTATTGCACCGTAGATCCGAAGGCGTACGAACACGTAAGCCAGTCGGATTGAAGCCCGAAGCCGTCTATTCATGGTTTGAGGATTCAGACTAGTGAAACGACGCGCGTAATTTGAAAGTACTCCGATCTAACGCGAGATAGACCGGAGTAAGGGCTCTGTGAATCTGGCCCTTTATTTTTTAGACCCCAAAAAAACTATCGTGTGTACGCGGCATTAGATGTTTCTTCATTTTAAGAAAACAGACATGAATTGTTTATTTCCAGATGAAATCTGCAGACCTTCCTTCTGCAAATGCAGCCTATCAGAAAGGATAAAATGTTGTGCTGAAAATCTGTACAGTTTTTCTGTCATCAGTCTCAGATAAAAGGCACAATTTTTTTAATTTTTGTATTTCCAGATTAAATCTGCTTACTTTTTCTCTCTGAAATTGAGACCTGTCAAAAAGGCTGAAAGGCAGTGCTGCAAATATGTAAAAATGTTGACATTTTATTAAACCTTGTACACAATACAGTGTATTAGTGAAAAGAAGATCATAGAAGATCATCCGTTTTCCTTGGCAAAATCCATCAAGAAAACTGCTGGCAGAGCTTTTTTGCCAAGAAAAACGGGCGTGTGTATGTTTTTCGTCGAGAAAACTGTCATGGATCTCGATGAGAAAAAAAGAGAACAAGTCGGGAGTCTCAATTTCGGAGCCAATCCCAGACGACGTCAACATATGACGAAATGCGTAGGTGTGGCCTGCGTCCCGACGTCATCACGTTCTCCGGAACAGACTGGCATAGGTGAAGGAATGAACGAGAGGGGACGCCGAGACTTTGATTGCATACCGCACACGATTTAACTTATCGGGCCTATTATTGCTTCAGATTCTGTAAGTGCATTACCTTTTTCTATTAAATATCCGCATTGCAATCTACACTATGGGCTTCTTTTTGTATTTTCACCTGAGGAATCCATCAACGGTTGATTATATACAGCGGAACCCATTCCAGCTTATAGTCTATTGGGAGACTTTTAAAACCCTGTGCCTGGGATCAGGGCCGGCCTTAGGCCTTTAGGCGCCCTGTGCGAGAAAGATTTACAGCGCCCCCTAGTGACCACGCCCCTTGGTATCCACGCCCCTCAGTAACCACGCCCCTCAGTAACCACATCCCTCAGTAACCACACCCATTTCTCCAATACCGGCTCCATTTAAAGCCTTCCATTCCGTTAAGTTCCCAAAAAAAAGATTACAAGCTATGATAAAAATACAACTTTTATTCACACACTATAATAACGCCACCTATACTGCAAATCACACTCTCTAATAACGCCACAAATAAAGTAAATCACACGGTATAATACCACTACCTGTAAATTTACTATCAAATATCAAACATAATTACAATAAAGTCTTTTTTAACTTGTGTATTTACTGTTCCTTTAAGAAACACCTTATTTAAAAAAGAAAATACAAAAACAGACATTAAGCAGTACACTGCATTTATAAAAAAAATAATTTACTTACAGAAAAATGTTTTTACATCCACTGCCTGCTTCTGTGGATTCTTGCCCTCCTTTGTCTTCTCAGTGCGCATGGCATATGAGCTCCTCATAGCAAGGCAAGGACAGTCACCCACGCCGACTTTCCGGTAGAATCTGCCTGTGGCCTGCCAGGTGTACCTAGAGCATTTGGCACCTATATGTGCCCCCCCCCCCATAAAATGTAAAAACACCCCATTGTGCCCCCTGCATCCTTCAATATCTCTGTCACTACTGTGTACCCCTCTCCACAACTGCACCTCTGGACCCCTTTACATTACACAGCACCCCACAGCTCTGGACCCCTTTACATTACACAGCACCCTGCATCACTGGCCCCCTTTACATTACACAGCACCCTGCATCACTGCCCCTTTACATTACACAGCACCCTGCATCACTGGCCCCCTTTACATTACACAGCACCCTGCACCTCTGGACCCATTTACATTACACAGCACCTCTGGGCCCCTTTACATTACACAGCACCCTGCATCACTGGGCCCCTTTACATTACACAGCACCCTGCACCTCTGGACCTCTTTACATTACACAGAACCCTGCAACTCTGGACCCCATTACACTACACAGCACCCTGCACCAATGGACCCCTTTATATTACACAGCACCCTGCACCTCTGGACCCCATTACACTACACGGCACCCTGCACCTCTGGGCCCCTTTACATTACATTACTGGACCCATTACATTACACAGCCCCCTGCACCTCTGGACCCCATTACATTACACAGCACCTCTGGACCCCATTACATTACAAAGCCCCCTGCACTTCTGGACCCCTTTACATTACACAGCACCTCTGGGTGGACCCCTTTACATTACACAGCACCTTGCACCACTGGGCTCCTTACATTACACAGCACTCTGCATCTCTGGACCCCTTTGCATTACACAGCACCCTGCATTTTTGGACCCTTTTACGTTACACTGCACGCTGCATTTCTGGACCCCTTTACATTACACAGCACCCTGCACCTCTGGGCCCCTTTACATTACACAGCACCCTGCACCTCTGGACCCCTTTACACTACACAGCACCTTGCACCACTGGGCCCCTTACATTACACAGCACCCCACAGCTCTGGACCCCTTTACATTACACAGCACCCTGCATCTATGGACTCCTTTACATTACACAGCACCCTGCACCACTGGACTCCTTTACATTACACAGCCCCGGACACCTGTATTTTACACAGACACCCCCCTAAGGCCTCGTACACACGATCGGACATATCCGATGAAAACGGTCCGCGGACCATTTCCATCGGATATGTCCGATCGGGAGTTTGATCCGATGGCGTGTACACACCATCGGATCAAATTCCCCGCCGCCGGACGGCGCGGTGACGCGGCGGTGACGTTGACGCCGCCACGTCACCGCCACGTCACCGCACCAGGAAGTTAAACACTTCCGCGCATGCGCCGAATCCATTCGGCGGCGGCGCGGCGGCGGCGCGGCGGCGGCGCGGCGGCGGTGGGGGACGACATGTCTGCTGGTAAGTGTACTAACCAGCAGACATGTCGGGCGGACAGATTCCACCGGATGGATTTCAAAGCATGCTTTGAAATCTGTCGGGTGGAGAAATCTGTCCGCTAGCCCATACACACGAGCGGAGATGTCTGCTGAAACGGTCCATCGGACCGTTTTCAGCGGACATATCCCCTCGTGTGTACGAGGCCTAACAGTTCTGGACCCCCTGCATGTTACGCAGACCCCCGTACAGTGCATACCCCTCCCCCTACAATACAGATCTCTCCTTACAATACAGAACCCCCTCTACAATACAGATTCACCCCTACAATACAGAACCCCCCCTACAATAGACCACCCCTACAGTGCAGACCCCTACAATAAAGAATCCCCCCACAATACAGAACCCCCCCCCCCTACAATACAGATCAACCCCTACAGTGCAGACCCCCCTACAATAAAGAACCCCCCACCCCACAATCCAGATAGAACCCCCCCCTTCAGACCTGTAAAGCAAGCAGATAATCTGCTTGCCGCGTGCTGCACACACAGCACAGTACAGACAAGGAGGAGGGGGAGGCGGCTTCACTGCTCGGCTGAGTGACTGAGACAGTCACAGGCAGCCGAGACTCAGACCGCGGAGCTGCCTAAGGAGAAGGGGGATCACTGCGGCCAGGTCCCGGGCTGGGATGCGACTTGCACGGCACCCCCCCTGCAAAGCCAGGCACCCGGCACCACGCCATGCTACCCAGCAAGGTTCTCTTCAGTCGCGGGGGGGCGCCAGCCTGACACCCCCGTGTGCGGCACGCCCCCCCCACCCACTACTTAATACGAGGGCAAAATAAAGAATCTGTGCGGTCGCCAGGCGCCCATGTTGCTATGGCGCCCTGTGCGATCGCACTGGCCGCACACCCCAAAGGCCGGCCCTGCCTGGGATGACCGCCTCTCTGCGGTCTCAGTATCTGGTAAGGAGACTACATCTCTCTCACCTGGGTGCTCACTTGGTGGAAGAAAGCTTCTATTCTAAATATCCTAAACACCCACTGTTAAGAAGATTGTTGGATTTATTTCTTTACTTTTATCACACCTGGGACTATTTTATGGACATTCACTCACTAATCTTGTGTTATTTTCACAAATTTTGGTATACACACCCATTTGATCAGTTACGGATTGTCATTCATTCATCTTGTTTTGGCAACCATTTAGGTTGTGGTTTATTGTGTTATATATTTTTTATTATTCATTTCTACCGTTTGGTATCAGTACCGAATTTTCACATTAATTGATTTTTCTCCGTATCTCACCTTTACCTCAATTTCCTTGTCGTGTTCCTCATCGGGCTGGTTTACAACGAGAAACACGTTCGTGTGAATGCTTGGAAACCCGCGCATGCTCAGAATAAAGTATGAGACTGGAGCGCACCTTCGGTAAAAGTAGAGTTCGTAATGAAGATAGCACATTCGTCACGCTGTAACAGACTGAAAAGCGCGACTCGTCTCTCACCAAACTTTTACTAACACGCAGTAACATGAGATTAGCAAAAGCAGCCCCAAGGTTTGTACCAGTGAAATCGAACTTCCCCTTTATAGTGTCGTCGTACGTGTTGTACGTCACCGCGTTTGAGAACGACAAGATTTTGTCTTGACAGTGTGTATGCAAAGAAAGTTTGACAAGAACCTCGTCGAGGAAAAGGACGTTTTATTTACGACGAGATTCCCGGTCGTGTGTACGAGGCCTATGCCATGAATACAGATTTGTATGAAGTTGATGGCTTTAGCTTCACTTTTTGATATTGTAACTTCCAGCATATTTTGACTATGTGTCTGCAACTTTCACTACTCAATTCTGCCCTATTGCTTCGGCAAAAAATCAGCTGTCTTTGCAAAAAGTAACTAATACCCTGTTTCCCCAAAAATAAGACCTACCCTGAAAATAAGACCTAGCGTTATTTTGCAGGAGGGCTGCAATATAAGACCTACCCCGAAAATAAACCCTAGTTAAAAATGATTGTAAAATCCACTGTATTACAGTAATATATAATGTACAATGTGTGTGTTTCTGTAATATAATTGCAGAGTGGCGCTATAACGAAGGTATTTGGCACAATTATATTACAGGAACACGCACATTGTACATTATATAATACTGTAATAGAGGGGATTATAGGATTTTACAAGCATTTTAACTCAGTTCACACTGGAGATTCCTGACAGGCAGGGAGAGAGAAAGGGGGAGAGAATACAACACATTACATGGTAAGACCTACCCTGAAAATAAGCCCTACTGTGTCTTTTGTTGGCATAATTAATATAAGACCCAGGCTTATTTTCGGGGAAACACGGGTACATTTTTTTGGTGTCAAAGAAATCAATCCTATTGGGTTGCTGCTTCTGTATGTAAGCCAATAAATAATGCAAATTTAAAAAATAATAAACAATTCACATATGTGGTGCCATAATACGTTGTCCCAGAGAATCGTAATGTTCTGAAAGACCATGTACAGTTTTCAATGTATCCCCAAACATCTTGAAATATATATGTATTTTCAATGTTCCCTGTTACGCTGAGTGTAAAAACCTTCCCCTTGCTGAATAATAATAAATCACTATACTTTCTCCAGGGCAGTGCCCAGCTCTCCATGCCATTTTTTTGACAATCCTTTGCCTATAGATTTGGATTGACATCTGAATTTTGGGCAAGTTCTTTGAAAGTCCTGCAACCTGAAAAGAACCCTCACTGAGCATTATTAGCATTTTGACTATCCAATGACAACAGGGCTCAAGTCCTGCAGGAACACGTGGGAAGGGAGTCCCTGCACTTTTTCACAGCAGGAACTCAGTTCCCTTTGCAGGACTAGAGCAGCCGAGAGCAGCTGAGCCGCCCGGGCCAATCCTTCACTGAGCGGCGATGCCCAGCTCGAGTCACTGTCAGGGGCAGGCGAACCTTAGTAATCCTTTATGTTACTGGCCGCTTCCTGTATATGGGTTCATCGGGTAGCGTGCGGGTATTCCGTCACTTCCTCGATGCCGCAATGTCTCCTGGGAGCTTTTGTCATTGTTCCCAGGAGACATTGCGGTTTAGTAATTATGCATATGAGCGCATCATTTTTTTTTTTTTGGTGGGGGAGTGGATCTTGGTTGGGAGTTCCCACGTTTTTTTCCCCAGGACTTGACCCCTGAATGGCAACCACTGTTCTGGTGAATGTTCTGGTCCTTCGGCTTATCAACGCTCAGAATTTTGTTCTGAAGGAACATTTGACCATTCACTGAAATGAAGTGTCAGGATACAAACATGGTAGAAACTATTGCTGACTAGATTATAAAGAAGTGGATTTCAGGGATGTCATCTTTATCGCTGCTTTACTACATAATGAGTCACTAAGCTGGAATAAATATGCAGCCAGTGATATAAAAACGTCCAACTTGCATACTCATTTGAGGACCGTGACTGATAAGTATAACAGCCAAATGTTGCTTTTTAGCATATGTGTAAAGTATATTATTCACAAAAAAAGGCAAATTTTTGAGAAAGGAAAATCACACCACTCAAACATTACTATGTCAATATGTTCTCTTCCCCTAGGGGGCAGATTAACGTCATTATTCACTGTCAGTCTCTAGCTTACTGTTTGGGAGGGTGTATTGTGCGTATGAATGAAACGAGCAGCTTTAATCTGCACTCTAGGGGACATCAAACATTATGTGAGAAAAAAGGGTGTACACTAATTAAATGTACTATTTTGGCAACCACATAACAAATGCGTGTAATAACAAGGAAGCTTCAGGAAACTGAAAAAGCTTGCAATTAGAGGTTAGAGCAAAAAAATATACCTGCCATTAAAACTGGATTTAGTACCTTACAGTTAAAGTGGTTGTAAACCTCAGACATGAAAAATTAACAAAGCATATCCTCTATATTGTGTACTTGTCTCAATCCAGAGCACTAAGTGTCATTTCTATCTGCTGCTTTGTTCCTGTGCTATCAGTATGAGTTTTACAATTTTACAAGTTTTCCTGACAACAAGAGGTAAAAAGGTGACAAAGGAGGGATTTCAAGCACACAGCCTTTGGTTAACAGCCTCAGCTCTGTTCCTTTGCACTGTGTGAAGGGCTGTGTGTCCCTTCCCTCTCATCTGTTCTCATGGAGCTCTGCAGAGTGTCTTTTCAGCTATCACCCCCATGTTTTCTGAAAGCTCAGACAAGTATACATTTAATGGCGGAAGAGTAGAGAACACTGCAGATAAACAGGCACAATTTACGGAGGAGGATTTATTTAACCTTTGTGTATCACCTGAGGCCAGTCACTTCACTGGACATATGTAAGGGTTTACAATCACATTAAGTAGTAGTGAACCCACCATGATTTAATTGGCCAAAAGGTTGGTGAATCCACGAAAAATCAGTTCGCTCTGTGGTCGCTGCACTCCATCCAGGGTTTTTTCTGGTGTCCTTGGACATCAAGGATGCATACTTGCATGTCCCCATATGCGTCAGGCATCAGAAGTTTCTGCGATTTCGGCCTGGCAGGGCTCCAAGGGTTTTCACCAAGGTGCTCGCCCCGATTCTGGCTTTGCTGAGGCAATGAGGGATCGTGATCGTGGGATACCTGGATGACCTCCTTCTGAGAGCAGCTTCCACCTCAGAGTTAGGGGAGGATGTGGCTTTTGCCAGTCAGACTCTCAAGTTTGGTTGGGTACTGAATATCCAGAAGTCGGTGTTGGTGCCGACTCAAAGCCTGGAGTACCTGGGTCTAATTCTGGACTCCTCAGAGGCGAGAGTTTTTCTCCCTTTGGACAAGCAGCAGACTCTTCAGGCTGCAGTGAAGCTGTTGGCCTCCCGCAGGTGGTCATCACTGCGCTTTTGCATGCGAGTCCTGGGTTTCATGGTAGCCACTTTCGAGGCAGTACCGTATTCTCAATTCCAAACTCGAATAAAAGGACAGTCTGTCCAAATGGGACAAGTCTTCATTGTCTTTGGATTGTCGGATTCGGGTGAGCCACCTAGTCAGGGAATCGCTAGTCTGGTGGCTGAGGTCTCCGGCCTTCAGTGCGGGAGGTCGTTCCTTCCTTTCCAGGATCCTGCTATTTTTGCAGCGGGAGTGGATCAAAAACTTGCCTTAAGCACCATTAACTGATTGCCGACCGCCTGCCGTCATATTACTGCGGGACGGTGGCACTGCTGGGCGAGAGCACGTAGCTCTACGTCCTATCTTTTTCGGCCACTAGGGGGCGCGCCCGCGCTCGTTACAGAGCGGGGAACGGGAGCTATGTGTGTAAACACATTCCTCTCGTTCCTGTCAGCGGGGGAAACGCTGATCCCCCGTTCATACAATGTAGAAGATCAACGGAAGATCAATGATTTCCCCTAGTGAGTCAACCCCCCCCCCCATACAGTTAGAACACACCAGGAACACACTTAACCCCTTCCCCGCCCCCTAGTGTTAACCCATTCACTGCCAATGGCATTTTTATAGTAATCCAATGCATTTTTATAGCATTGATCGCTATAAAAATGCCAATGGTCCCAAAAATGTGTCAAAAGTGTCCGATGTGCCCGCCATAATATCGCAGTACCGAAAAAAAAAACGCTGATCGCCGCCATTACTAGTAAAAAAAAAATATTAATAAAAATGCCATAAAACTACCCCTTTTTTTGTAAACGCTATAAATTTTGGGCTAACCAATCAATAAACGCTAATTGCGACTTTTTTTTACGAAAAATATGTAGAAGAATACGTATCGGCCTAAACTGAGGAAAAAAAATGTTTTTTTATTTCTTTTTTGGGGATATTTATTATAGCAAAATGTAAAAAATATTGAATTTTTTTCAAAATAGTCGCTCTATTTTTGTTTATAGCGCAAAAAAATAAAAACCGCAGAGATGATCAAATACCACCAAAAGAAAGCTCTATTTGTGGGAAAAAAAGGACGCCAATTTTGTTTGGGAGCCACGTCGCACGATTGCACAATTGTCAGTTAAAGCGACGCAGTGCCGAATCACAAAAAGTGCTCTGGTCTTTGGACAGCAATATGGTCCGGGGCTAAAGTGGTTAAGGGGCAGATATCAGCCTTGGCTGTCTTTTTTCAGTGACCCCTGGCGGCTTCTTCGTTTGTGCAAGAGGTTCGACATGTGGACCCTCTGGTTCCACCACCGCTGCCTCTGTGGGATTTAAATCAGTACTGCACGCCAAAAATCAGATGGAATCACCAGCGAGTGGAACCTTTCCTGACTTGGTGATTACATCTGCCAGGAGGGTTTTGGAGTTGGCAGCCTTGTCTTGCAAGTCTCCCTACTTTATCCTCCACAAGGATAATGCGGTGCTTTGCCTGCAGCCTTCGTTTCTCCTAAAAGTTGCTTTGGCGTTTCATCTAAATGAGGACATTGTGCTCATCGCATCCTAAAGAGGTTGCATTGCATTCCTTGGATGTGGTCCAGGCTCTAAGGGTGTATCTGTCTGTTACGGCTCCATTTCGGAGGTCAGATTCACTGTTCATGTCGGTAGCTGATCCGAAGAAGGGCCTGGCAGTCTCGTCAGCCACCATTTCTCGTTGGATTCGACGGATCGTGATCCAGGATTAGGCCTTAAAAGGGTGGGCGCCTCCCTTTACTGTCACGGCACATTCGACCAGAGCAATTGGTGCCTCCTGGGCTTTCCGACATCAAGCATCAGTTTCCCAGATGTGTAAGGCAGTGAAAAAATACAAAAGAGAGATGCGCCAAACTAAGTGCAGTATGTCGTTTTAATCAGTAATAAATTTGTACAATAAAGTAACTACTCACAAACATGGAGTAATATAGGCATTGGTGTGGCTAAGAGGCCGGGGTCATCATACGAGATTCCACCGAAAAAGGTTTCTTCGTCCCAGGCTTGTGAGCCGCAAGTGTGGTATAGTGGACACAGGAAACCAGGAAGAGCCGTCTGATGTGGTGTGCGTTCCACCGTGGAGCGCGGCGTATCGTCGTCGCCCCGGAAGTGACGCGAGGGACCCGGCCAGCCAATCGGATTACGCGTTTCACAGCGTCAGCTGTTTCGTCAGATCCATGGCGTCCGTATGGAACGGACGTGAGTTATACGAGCAGGATAAACGTGATTGGTTGGAAATGGCACACTGAAGAAGGTGAAACAGAATTTATTGATTTCCTTGGTGCTAATTCTTCAAGTTATGCACACACCTCACTCATGTTCAGTAGGGAAGCAGTAACCAGACACCTTTTTTATTTTTTCTATTTTTTCAATTTTTTCTGTGTAAGGCAGTGACCTGGTCGTCCGTTCACACTTTCACAACATTTTACAAGGTTGATGTGAGCGCATCTGCAAATGCTTGCTTCGACCGGAAGGTTTTGCAGGCGGCTGTTTAAGGTTGCAACTCCTCCATTGAGGAGCTCTGGTTATTATGGGTGGAGTTTTTTTGTTGTTGTTCCCACCCCTCGTTTTTTGACACTGCTTGGGGACATCTCTAAGGTCAAGATTGAAAGTGCTGTGTCTGTCAAACGAAAGAGAAAATAGGATTTTTATACTTGCCGTAAAATCCTTTTCTCTGAAGTTTATTGACGGACACAGCACCTACCCCTCCTTTTTGGCGGTAATCTGCAGTTGTGCTGTTTTTACATGTTCTGCCTAGTCTTCTCCTGAAGGTGGCCATATAACCCTAATGCTGCGCACACACAACCGTTTTTCATGATGGTTTGGGGCTGCATGAATGTTGTAAGAAAAGAAAGTCAGCAAGTGGCCATACTATATACACAGACTGGGTCTAAGGCGCCGTACACACGGCCGAGGTTCTCGCTGAAAACCAGCGAGAACCTCGCTGGAATGCACATTCCAGCGAGGACCTCGGCCGTGTGTACGGTCTCGGCGAGCTTCCCGTCGGGAAGCCCGTCGAGCCGAAATAGAGAGCACGCTCTCTATTTCCTCGACGGCCCGCCTGGAAGAATGGCTGGTTGCCATTCCCGACGGGCGGGTCGCCGAATTCGACGGCCGGGAGAGAACCTCGACGGGCGGAACGATGTGTTCTGCCCGTCGAGGTTCTCTGCCGTGTGTACGCGGCCTAAGAGACATGTCATTGCATATATCAGCATTTGAAACTGAAGAACAGCAAGAAAACAATATAGGCCAAGAGCTCATAAGCGTAGGGCCTACATGATGGGGTTTGTTCAGGAAGGCTAATGGTAAGGTCGGGGTTAATAAAAATTAATAGTAGGAGCTATAATATTTCCAGTAGCACCTTATTGGAGGATAGTAGGGTGGGGCAGGGTGTGGACAGGGTGGTACTAAGGGGTTGCTAGAGGGTGTCGTCCCTCTATTATTCAGTCTGACCAGAGGACAGATTCTCCACGTCCTGCAACAGGGCATCTGGTGGGAGCGTGGGGTTTGGAGATCAGTGTCAGGCTCTGGGGGGTGCTCTGTGGCTGGGGTGCCTCAGCAGGTGGTTGGGGCTGGCAGCAGTGGGTACCGGGGTCAGTCTATGGGCGGTAGCAGTAGTGTGCTGGATCGATCGTTAGGGGCAGGCTCTGTTCCCGGGGGTGCCTTAGCAGGTGGTGCCGGTGGCGGCAGCCACGGGGGGCAGCGTGGCCAAGTGTATTGCAAGCGTTTCTGGCCGGGTTCAGTGAGGTGTTCCACAAAGATATAAATTTGTGGATGAAATTGATGACCCAGGCACGGGCCACCAATGCTCCCTTTCAAGGGAGGGCTAGTGGTGGACCCGAATCATCGTCGCCATCGGCCGGAAAGCATAATGGATTCTGCTGGCAGTACAACGAGGGGACCTGCAAATTCGGGAAATCTGTCATTTTCGCCAAGAGTGCTCTAGATGCAGAGGGGCTCATCCGCTCTCGAAGTGCTTCAATAATAACAAGGTTAAGTCTGGTGAGCCTGGCAAGAAGGAGGACTCTGGTGAGGGTGGAAAAGTTGGCTCCATTCCTAAGTAGGTATCCCGACTAGGCGGCGGCTCGGCTTTTGTTCCAGGATCTTTCTGCGGGTTTCGGGATCCCCTGTGCGTTGGCCAGTGTTCCTCTCGTCCCCACTAACTTTCAATCCTTGAGACTCCACCCTTCGGTGGTGTCTGCTAAGCTGGCGAAGGAAGTTGCCTTGGGGAGGATGGCGGGCCCTTTTATGGTGCCCCCCTTGGCCGGACTGGTTGTTTCTTCATTGGGGGTGGTCCCTAAGAAGGAGCCCAATTCCTTTCGGCTAATCCATCATTCGTCCCATCCAAATGGTAATTCAGTAAATGATGCCATTGACCGTGAGTTTTGTACAGTCTCGTATGCGTCCTTTGACAAGGCGGTGGCTTGGGTGTGGAAGTTCGGCAGGGGGGCTCTGCTGGCGAAGACTGACACTGAGTCGGCTTTCCGCCATTTGCCGATGCATCCTAGCAGCTTCCGCTTGTTGGGTTGTGTCTGGGAGGGCCATTACTTTGTGGATCCCTGCTTGCCCATGGGCTGTGCCATTACCTGCTCCTTGTTTGAAGCTTTTAGCTAATTTTGGAATGGGTGGTGAGGGGTGTTTCGGGTTTGCAGTCTATTATTCACTACCTGGACGATTTTTTGGTGACCGGCCCTTCAGTGGGCAGGGTGTGTCATCCGCTTTTGGCCACTTTGCAACATGTTTTTGAGTTGTTTAGGGTCCCATTGGCGGCCAAGAAGACCGAAGGGTTGGCCACCTTGCTAAAATTCCTGGGAATTGTGATCGATTCGGAGTTGTTGGAATGCAGGCTCCCGAGTGATAAGGTGGATGATCTGCATGCAAGGGTTTCCGCGGCCCTCGGTAGCAGGAAAATTCAGCTGCGTTCACTGTAGTCATTGCTGGGCAAGCTGAATTTTGCGCGCCATATCATGCCAATAGATAGGATTTTCTGCAGGCAGTTGGCGGCCGCCAAACTTGGAAGGCGAACCTTGGTTGTTTTTGAGAGACGATGGGGTTCATTTGAGTGTGGTCGGGATCGATCTGTGTTTTTTGGGCCTTCGTGATGGTATCCAGCGTGCCAGCGTGCCCTGCGGGTGTGGCGAGCCGCCCAGGCGTGAGGTTTCACGCTGGGAGTCTGTGGCAGGGGTCGTAGGGTTTTTGACGGCGGGATGGTTACGCTCTTTGGAGAACGAGGGGTGGGCCCATCTATGGTATGGGTGTACCTGCCCTAATAAAGGGGGAAGTAACACGTGTGGTGGTGCAAGTACTCCCGCAAATACTCGGTATCGATCCCGATACTGGTATCGGTATCGGGACAACCCTAGTTATAACATGTTTTTCATTTTGTATATGATGTAATAAAGAATTTATGGTTGGTTATGTAATAAAAGGGCTGCTATGGCCATTTAAACCCAAATGGTATGTCTGGTCTGAGGTATTTGGGTAAGTGGCATAACAGCCAGTTGTTGGACAATACCCCAGGCATGATTTTTAGAGACTTCTTCACACTGCTTTATCTGTTGTGTTTTACCTCTATTGCAGAAAGCACATGGTCTCTGTCTACACTTGCTTAAAGACTTTGAGATCTGAATATAAAAGCAGGCCGGGGCTTATCCGATTTTATCTTGTTGGTATACTCTACTAGTTAGACACGTCCGACCTTATTTTTGTTCAGTTTAGTTATACTCTCCACCACAGCTGCAACGTCTGGGCTCAGGGCGAGCGTGGGTATGGGCACGGAAGGGCATGCACGGGTAAATACTGATGCAGCATTTATAAAATCATGGACACATACAGCCATTTACCTGTATGGCAGGTTATATGTGGGAAAGCACTGGGAAATTATGTTAGGCATATACAGTGGAACCTTGGATTTTCAGCACAATCCGTTCCAGGAGAATGTTTGCAATCCAAAGCACTCCCATAACAAAGTGAGTCTCCCCATAGAAGTAAATGGAAACGAAAATAACTCGCTCCACATTGACTTCTATGACATGCAATACCGCATGTGGCCAGAGGTGGGGGCGGGGAGCTGGAGAGACTCGGAAATATTTTGAGATTATTCAGCTGCCCTCGGAAACCCCCGGAAAAGGCTCCGGCGCCTAAAAATGCGGTACTGCACACCGCAGAGGCCTGAATCCTGCTTGTTTTGTGAGACACCCGCAAACCGAATCAGGATTGAAAAAAAATATTGGTCGTATTGCGAAACGCTCGTTAACCACGTTACTCGCAATCCGAGGTTCCACTGTATAATATAATGCCTGTAAAAGCCCAATCTCGTTGCTTCCACTGTCATGCAGTTTCCCTTGCATTTCATGCACTTCCATGGGCTAGAAAACACAGGTAAATGTCTGTAAAATTCGAGATGCCTTATTTTTTATGACGCAACACGCAGATGTAAATGGCCTCATTGGAATGAATGTTTTTTCATGACTCATGCATTTACACTGACTGGCCATTTTGTTAGGTACACCTTACTTGTACCTAGTTGGACCCCCTTTTGCCTTTAGAACTCCCTTAATTCTTTGTTGCAAAGATTCAACAAGGTGCTCTATTAGATGAGATCTGGTGAGTGTGGAGGCCAGTGGAGTACAGTGACCTCATTGTCATGTTCTATAAACCAGTGGTAAGATGATTGGAGCTTTGTGACATGGTGCATTATCCTGCTGGAAGGAGCCATCAGAAAATGGGTACACTTAGTGGCGGCTGGTGCTCAAAATTTTTGGGGGGGGCGCAAACGAAAAAAAAAGAAAAAATTGCAGCCTGACTGTGCCCATCAAATACAGCCACTGTGCCATCAATTGTCACCACTGTGCCATGCCATCAAACGCAGCCACTGTGCCATCAATTGTCACCACTGTGCCATGCCATCAAATGCAGTCACTGTGCCATGCCATCAAATGCAGCCACTGTGGCATCAATTGTCACCACTGTGCCATGCCATCAAACGCAGCCACTGTGCCATCAATTATTACCACTGTGCCATGCCATCAAATGCAGTCACTATGCCATCAATTCGCACCACTGTGCCATGCCATCAAATGCAGTCACTGTGCCATGCCATCAAACGCAGCCACTGTGCCATCAATTATCACCAATGTGTCATGCCATCAAATGCAGTCACTATGCCATCATTTCGCATCACTGTGCCATGCCATCAAACGCAGCCACTGTGCCATCAATTATTACCACTGTGCCATGCCATCAAATGCAGTCACTATGCCATCAATTCGCACCACTGTGCCATGCCATCAAATGCAGTCACTGTGCCATGCCATCAAACGCAGCCACTGTGCCATCAATTATCACCAATGTGTCATGCCATCAAATGCAGTCACTATGCCATCAAACGCAGTCACTCTGCCATGCCATCAAACGCAGCCGCTGTGCCATGCCATCAAACGCAGTCACTATGCCATGCCATCAAACGCAGCTGCTGTGCCATGCCATCAAACACAGTCACTGTGCCATGCCATGAAACGCAGTCGCTGTGACATGCCATCAAACGCAGTCGCTGTGCCATGCCATCAAACACAGCCACTGTGACATCAATTGTCACCACTGTGCCATGCCATCAAACGCAGCCACTGTGCCAATTGTCGCCACTGTGCCAATTGTCACCACTGTGCATGTCACTGTGCCCTTTAATTGTTGCCACTGTGCCCATTGTCACCACTGTGCCCATTGATGGCACTGTGCCCTTTGTCGCCGCTGTGCCCTGGAAAATGCACTTACCTTAATCCTTCCACGTCCCTCGATGTCTTCTCCCGCCTTGGTGGCGCTTCAGACAATCAGATTACCGATAACCATAATCGGTGAACCTGATTGGCTGAGACGGCCGTCAGTCTTTACAAGGAACGCACCCCGTACGTTCCCTGGATAAAGCATCCGGGAGACGAGGAGTGTACTCGGAAAGCCTATCAGAGCCGCTGGAGCCAGCTGCAGTTATTCAGGTGGTCGGCGCTCAACGTCCGGCCACCTGAATAGACCAGCGGCAGCTGGCAACAATAACATACATTCATGCAATGCATGAATGTATGGTATTTTCAGTGGCGGTGCGGAGCCAAAGGGGGCGGCGCTCCAGCGCCCTCTATGGACGGACCGCTGCTGGGTACACTGTAGTCATAAAGGGATGGCCATGGTCAGCAACAATACTCAGGTAGGCCGTGGTGTTTAACTGATGCTCAAATGGTACTAAGGGACCAAAGCGTGCCAAGAAATTATCCCCCCCACACCATTACACCACCACCAGCCTGAACCGTTAATACAAGGCAGGATGGATCCATGCTTTCATGTTATTTACACCAAATTCTGACCCCACCAATTGAATGTCGCAGCTGAATTCGAGACTTATCAGACCAGGCAATACTTTTTAAATCTTCTATTGTCCAAATTTGGTGATCCTGTGTGAATTGTAGCCTCAGTTTCCTGTTATTAGCAGACAGGATTGGCGCCCGGTGTGGTCTTACAGCCCATCTGGTTCAAGGTTTAGTGTCCTGTGCGTTCAGAGATGGTATTCTGCATACCTTGGTTGTAAAGAGTGATTATTTGAGTTACTGTTGCCTTTCTAACATCTCAAACCAGTCTGCCCATTCTCCTTTGACATAAACAAGGCATTTTCCTCCACACAACACCGCTCACTGGATATTTTCTCTTTTTCGGACCATTCTCTGTAAACCATAGAGATGTATGTGCGTGAAAATTCTAGTAGATCAGCAGTTTTTGAAATACTCAGACCAGCTCGTCTGGCACCAACAACCTTGCCACATTCAAAGTCACCCCTTTCTTCCCCATTCTAATGCTCGGTTTGATCTTCAGCAAGTCAATTTCACCACGTCTAGATCCCTGAATGCATTGAGTTGCTGCCATGTGATTGGCTGAATAGCAATTTGTGTTACCAAGCAGTTGAACAGGTGCACATAATAAAGTGGCTGCCAGTGAGTGTTTATGCACTGCAAAACACACAGGCGTAAACGAGCCCTTGCATGCATTTGTATGTGCTTCCATAGACTTTAATAGGCCAGAAAATGCAGATAAATGCAAGTAACATCGGACATGCCTCATTTTTTTCAACGCAACGTAACACAGCACACAGATGTGAATGGCCTCATTGGAATCAAGGTGTTTTCATGACACATGCTTTTTTTATGTATAGCAAGGTGTGAATGGAGCCTAGGTTTCCACTAAAAGTGAAAGTTGTGCGATTTTTGCCACAATTTTAATGCTACTTGAAACAATGCCTATGTATTCTTGAGGTCTATGGACCTCAAGTCACATCAAAGTGGGACCAAAGTAGTGCAGGGACTACTTTTAAGTCTCTGCAACTTGAAGTCGCACAGATATGAATGGCACTCATTGGAAATCATGGGGTTCGGCTTGTCATGCGACTTTGCAGTCCAAAGCTGCACGACAAGTCGCACAAGTGGAATCCGAGCCTCAATGCCTTCATCAGCATAGTGGGAGCTTCAAATCTCAGGGAACTATAGTAAGCCAATTTAGACACTTCCCGGCAGTTTTTTTTATAACCATTTGGTATCCGGGCCATTGTAGTTTGACGGCCACAAGGTGGCTCTACAATGCCGAGATTGACGGCCTTCTGCCGCTGGGGGGGGGTGCGCGCGCACGCACGCTCGCTCCCCCTGCGTCACTCAGGTGTCAATGCGCGTGCCTGCCAGCCGCAATGTCCGCCAGGCACCTACGATCGGCAGTTACAGAGCCAGGGACGTGGGGCTCTGTGTGTAAACACAGAGCTCCATGTCCTGTTAGGGAGAGAGGAGACCGTCCACAGGGACAGCCATCGGTCGCCTCCCTCAGTCAGGCCCCCTCCCCCCACAGTAGGAATCACTCCCAGGGAACACATTTAACCCCTTGATCGCCCCTAGTGTTAACCCCTTCCCTGCCAATCACATTTATACAGTAATCAGTGCATATTTATAGCACTGTTCGCTGTATGAATGTGAATGGTCCCAAAAATTTGTCAAAAGTGTCCGATGGGTCGCAGTCCTGACAAAAATCGCAGATAACCGCCATTACTAGTAAAAAAAAAAAAAGAAATTGAAAAAAATGTCATAATTCTATCCCCTATTTTGTAGCCGCTATAACTTTTGTGCAAACCAATCACTATATGCTTATTGCGATTTTTTTTCTTTTTTTTTACCAAAAATATGTAGAAGTATATGTATCGGCCTAAACTGATAAATAAATATATATATATATTTTTTTTTTAAATTGGGATATTTTATTATAGCAAAAAGTAAAAAATATTGGCCCAGATTCAGAGAGAATTAGATTATCGTAGCGTATCAGAAATACACTACGCCGCCGTTTTTTACCTGGCTCTACGTGGAATCCAGGTAGATTTTGTCCAGTAAACGACGGCGGCGTAGTGTATTTCTCCCGTCGCAATCCATCTACGCGAGTAGGGGGCGTGAAGCATTTAAAATAGGCGCGTTCCCGCGGCGATTGAACTGCGCATTGCTCCGTTCGCAAATTTCCCGCCGTGCATTGCGCGAAATCACGTCGTTACGTAATTCGTTGTTTGAGTAGCGTCGTTTACGGACATTTCTATTCCCGAACGACTTACGTAAAAAAAAAATTAAAAAAAATATTAAATTCGACGCGGGAACGACGGCCATACTTAACATGGGCTACGCACCGTTAGACCAGCAAAAAGCTGGTCTAACAGTACGTAAAAAAAAATAGACGTAAGCGATTGCGAAGACCGCTCGTATCTTCGTGGATCGCCGTAAAAACTAATTTGCATATCCCGACGCATCAAAACGACGCGAACTCCTCCCAGCGGCCGCAAAAATATCGCAGCGTAGATCCGAAGGTTTACGAAGACGTAAGCCTCTCGGATCGAAGCCCGAAGCCGCCGTATCATGGTTTGAGGATTCAAACTAGTGATACGGCGCGCGAAATTTGAAATTACTCCTGTCTAACACCAGTTACACAGGCGTAATTGCTCTATGAATCTGGGCCATTGTGTTTTTTTTTTCTAAATTGTATTTTTTATTTTTATTTTATAGCACAAAAAAAAAAAAAAAAACGCAGAGATTATCAAATACCACCAAAGGAAAGCTCTATTGTGGGAAACAAAGGATGTCAATTTTGTTTAGGAGCCACGTCGCACGACCGCGCAATTGTCCTTCAAAGCGTGACAGTGCTGAAAGCTGAAATTTCGCCTGGGCAGGAAGGGGGTATATGTGCCAAGTAAGCAAGTGATTAAAGCAAGCCCTCACCTTCTATATTTCCTTCACTTTTCTATTGGTTCATCACTAGCACAGGTATCCTCCTGGCCAATAGGAAAGTCCCAAACACGAACCTAGCTATCAACACTGTTTGGAAAGCCTGAAATGTTCATAATAAAGTCTCAGATAGTTCCACATGTTTTATAATATTGATAGGTGTAGTTTGCTAAATAGTATCAAAAATGTAAAAATAAGTAAATAAATAAACAACCAAACAAAGATCTGCTACACATACTGGAGGAAAATCGGTTAGACGTTGCTCTGGTGCCATCTAGTGTTTATATTTTGTACTGTTCTGTAGCTGTCTATTGTGTGTTCTGTAAAGCTTGACAGAACTTGAAGAATATCATATATATATATAGGGAAGCCTATCCCACCTCCACCTAAAACAGTACTTTTACTTTCTTCATTAGCTCATCGCTCACAATTATTACTTTTTTAGTATCACTCATCCTCCCCTTTTAGATTTTAGCCCTCACTTACCCTATTTATTAAATTGTAAGTCTGCTGTCTCCCTTTATTTTGTAGAGTGGTGCAAACTGCTGGTGCCAGATATATCCTGTAAAAATCCTATATAATTATAATATTAATAATAATAAAGATTAACCACTTAAGACCCGGACCTTTAGGCAGCTAAAGGACCCGGCCCGGTTTCGCGATTCGGCACTGCGCCGCTTTAACTGACAATTGCGCGGTCGTGCGACGTGGCTCCCAAACAAAATTGGCGTCCTTTTTTTCCCACAAATAGAGCTTTCTTTTGGTGGTATTTGATCACCTCTGCGGTTTTAATTTTTTGCGCTATAAACAAAGATAGAGCGACAATTTTGAAAACAATGCAATATTTTTTCGTTTTTTGCTATAATAAATATCCTCCAAAAATATATATACATTTTTTTTCCTCAGTGTCGGCCGATACGTATTCTTCTACCTATTTTTGGTAAAAGAAAATCGCAATAATCGTTTACCGGTTGGTTTGCGCAAAATGTATAGCGCTTACAAAATAGGGGATAGTTTTATTGCATTTTTATTCATTTTTTTTTTTTACTACTAATGGCGGCGAGCAGCGATTTTTTTTCATGACTGCGACATTATGGCGGACACTTCGGCCAATTTTGACACATTTTTGGGACCATTGTCATTTTCACAGCCAAAAATGCATTTAAAATGCACTGTTTATTGTGAAAATAACATTTGCAGTTTGGGAGTTAACCACAAGGGGGCGCCGAAGGGGTTAAGTGTGACCTCATCTGTGTTTCTAACTGTAGGGGGTGTGGCTGTAGGTGTGATGTCATCGATTATGTTTCCCTATATAAGGGATGACACGATCGATGACGGCGCCACAGTGAAGGACGGGGAAGCTGTGTTTACACACAGCTCTCCCCGTTCTTCAGCTCCGGGGACCGATCGCGGGACTCCAGCGGCGATCGGGTCCCGCGGTCCCAGTCACGGAGCATTGGACCGCGACCCACGGCTGGGCACTAGCAGAGGACGTACCTGTACATGCATGTGCCCAGCCGTGCCATTCTGCCGACGTAAATATGCAGGAGGAGGTCCCTAAGTGGTTAATAATAATACATTTATGATTGATTTTTTTTTTGTAATGTATGTGCCTGTTTTTTAGTTGTAATGCCGCGTACACACGACAGTATTTCATGACGCGAAAAATGATATTTTTAAAGTTGGTTGTTAAAAACGGTCGTGTGTAGACTCCAGAGCATTTTTCTCGTAGAGAAAAATGGGCATTAAAAATTTAGAACTTGCTGTATATTTTCTCGTCATTTTTTCTCGTGGCGAAAAACGATCGTAGTGCTTGCGTTCTTGCTGGTTTCTCCTGCATGTCAACAAAACCTCCCAAAAAACGCAAAGTGCACCCAGGGCCGTCTTAATAGCATCATGGGCCCCTGGGCAAAGAAATGCTCTGGGGCACCTACAACAATGACAGTGATGGGGCACTATTCCTCCCACTGATCTCAGGCGGCGTACACACGGCCGAGGTTCTCGCTGAAAACCAGCGAGAACCTCGCTGGAATGCACATTCCAGCGAGGACCTCGGCCGTGTGTACGGTCTCAGCGAGCTTCCCGTCGGGAAGCCCGTCGAGCCGAAATAGAGAGCACGCTCTCTATTTCCTCGACGGCCCGCCTGGAAGAATGGCTGGTTGCCATTCCCGACGGGCGGGTCGCCGAATTCGACGGCCGGGAGAGAACCTCGACGGGCGGAACGATGTGTTCTGCCCGTCGAGGTTCTCTGCCGTGTGTACGGCACCTCAATGATGGGGCACTATTCCTTCCTCAGATACCAACAATGGGGCACTATTCTTTCCAATGAAACTAATTATGGGGCACTATTCCTTCTCCTGATACCAACAATCGGGGCCGTTTGAAGGAATTGGGGGGGCCAAGCAAAATGGACATGGAGGCCCCCCAACCCCTTTTTTTTTACTCCCCTCAATATGTTCTTTTTACTCCCCCCCATGTTTTTTTTACTCCCCTCCGTGTTCTTTTTACTCCCACCCCCGCTCTCATTACCGTACCGCGCGGCAGGAGATTCAGTTTTCTGTTCCCAGCCGGACTGAAAGGAAGTGAGCACTCCGGAAACAGGAAACTGAATCTCCTGTACCACGCGGTACCCGGCCGGACTGACACGAGGAAGGAAGAGGAGCTCGGCCACGCTACAGGGAAGGGGAAGAAGTGACGAGAGAGGCTCTCTATAGAGCGCTCAGGCGGCTGCAGCATTTATAGGAAGTGCGGCAAGGGCCCTGCTTAGGGGCCCAGGCCAGCTCGGGGCCCCAAGCAATTTCTTGGTTTGCTTGCCTTGTCGCGACGGCCTGCCAACAATGGGACACTTTTCCTCCCACTGGCACCAACTGCAGGGCCCTATTCTTCCTACAGACACCAATGATGGGGCCCTATTTCATTGCCCTGAAATCAACAATGCGGCACTAATGCTTAGGGCCCTATTCTTCCTACAGACACCAATGATGGGGCACTATTCCTCCCACTGGCACCAATGATGGGGCACTATTCCTCTCACTGACACCAACAATGGGGCACTATTCTTCCCACTGACACCAATGATGGAGCACTATTCCTCCCACTGACACCAACAATGGGGCATCATTCCTCCCACTGACACCGACAATGGGGCACTATTCTTCCCACTGACACCAATGATGGAGCACTATTCCTCCCACTGACACCAACAATGGGGCATCATTCCTCCCACTGACACCGACAATGGGGCATCATTCCTCCCACTGACACCGACAATGGGGCACTATTTCTCCCACTGACACCAATGATGGAGCACTATTCTATCCAATGACAAAGATTATGTGGCACTATTCCTCCCACAGACACCAACAATGGGGCGCGATTCTTTCCAATGACAAAAATTATGGGTCACTATTCCTCCCACAGACACCAACAATGGGGCACGATTCTTTCCAATGACAAAAACTATGGGGCACTATTCCTCTCACTGACACCAACAATGGGGCACGATTCTTTCCAATGACAAAAATTATGGGGCACTATTCCTCCCACAGACACCAACAATGGGGCACGATTCTTTCCAATGACAAAAATTATGGGGCACTATTCCTCTCACTGACACCAACAATGGGGCACTATTCTTTTCAATGACAAAAATGATGGGGCACTATTCCTCCCACTGACACCAACAATAGGGCAGTATTCTGCCCACTGACACCAACAATGGGGCACTATTCTTCCCACAGACACCACTCTTCATCAGTGCAGCCTCATCAGCGCACATCAGTGAAGGAGAAAAATTACTTATTTGAAATTTTTTATAACAGAAACGAAGAAAAAAGTTTGTTTTCTCCAAATTTTTGGTCTTTATTCAAAAAAGTTAAAAACTCAGTGGCGATTAAATACCTCCAAAAGAAATCTTTGTCTCAAAAAAAAAAAAAAAAAAAAAAACGTTAGTTTGGGTACAGCGTTGCATGACGGCGCAATTATCAAAGTGTGACAGCCCTGAAAGCTGAAAATTGGCCTAGGCAGGAAGGGGGTAAAAGTGCCCAGTAGGCAAGAGATTAGGGCCCTTTTACACAGGCCCCTCTGCTATGTGGAATCCGCTTGCTCAGCGGGGGATCTCTCCGCAGATGACAGGTCCGTGTCCGCTATCCAGAGGTGACACAGACACAGTACTGCTCTCTTCTATTGGGCAATTAGATGGAAACAGATCACCTGTCCATTTCCATCCAATGGCATCCGTTCTCAGGAGATGGATGAAAAATAGGACCACCGTACGTCTGTTTTCGGTGGACAGGATCGGATCGGATGGCGGGTGTCCATTAATATGTCCACTGACATCCGCTGCTCCATTATACATCCTTTAGTTACGAATGCAAGTCCTGCTAGATTATTTCCGGAAGAACGGCTGCACACCACAGGAAGGTTCCAATGATTTTATCCCAAAAAATAGCAAATGACGGAGTGCCTGAACCCAGGGGGTGGATTACTTCAGGCTGGCCCCTGTTACAGGTACAGTTATGTAAAACCCTGCTCTGCACATGCCCAGTTGCTCTGTATATTTAGGCACTGTGCCGAATCTGTAGAGTCTGATCTGCTGACAGCCTAAAGATTTACCACTGCTCAGGGGCTCTGGGCTTCAGCAAAATGGCAGCCTCCAGCCAGGGCTGGTGCAAGGATTTTTGACACCCTAGGTGCCGCTGCCCCCCCTTGTTCCACCTTCTTTGTCCTGCCCATGTATACCCCACCTTTTTAATGGAGTAGAGTGTTTATCAAATGCAGCTCACTAGCACCCATTAATGCAGCCTCACCAGTGCCCATCGAATGCAGCCTCACCAGTGCCCATCGAATGCAGCCTCACCTGCGCCCATCAAATGCATCCTCACTAGTGCCCATCGAATGCAGCCTCACCTGCGCCCATCAAATGCATCCTCACTAGCGCCCATCAATGCAGCCTCACCAGTGCCCATCAAATGCAGCCTCACCAGCATACATCAATGCAGCCTACTAGTGCCCATCAAATGCAGCCTCACCTGCGCCCATCAAATGCATCCTCACTAGCGCCCATCAATGCAGCCTCACCAGTGCCCATCAAATGCAGCCTCACCAGCACACATCAATGCAGCCTACTAGTGCCCATCAAATGCAGCCTCACCAGTGCCCATCAAATGCAGCCTCACTAGCGCCCATCAATGCAGCCTCACCAGCACCCATCAATACAGCCTCACCAGCACCCATCAACTGCATCCTCACTAGCGCCCATTAAATGCATCCTCACTAGTGCCCATCAATACAGCCTCACCAGCACACATCAATGCAGCCTACCAGTGCCCATCGAATGCAGCCTCACTGGCGCCCATCAATGCAGCCTCACTAGCGCCCATCAAATGCATCCTCACCAGCACCCATCAATGCAGCCTACCAGTGCCCATCAAATGCAGCCTCACTAGCGCACATAAAATGCATCCTCACCAGCACCCATCAATGCAGTCTCACCAGCACCCATCAATGCAGCCTACCAGCACCTATCAATGCAGCCCCACCAGCACCCATCAATACAGCCTCACCAGCACCCATCAACTGCAGCCTACCAGAGCCCATCAATGCAGCCTCACCAGTGCTCATCAATGAATGTTTGCTTGTTTCCATTTATTCGGGAGTCGGGACACAGACACAGTCCTCCCCTGTACCTCTGACCCTATGTGCGAACGGATTGACGGCTGCCTGCGGATGCTGAGATTTAGTTGCTTGCTGCAGAGAGAAGAGAGTAGGAACACCAGTGGCCGGCGCCGTAGGCAGAAGTGCGCCCTAGACGCCTGCCTAGTGATAGCACCGGCCCTGCCTACCGCGAGACGAAACAGGAGCAGTGCTGGAGGCAATTTACAGCGCACACTGACTTTGGTGGTATAATGATTATTCACCACTTAAGGACCGCCTCCTGCACATTTACGTCGGCAGAATGGCACAGCTGGGCACAAGCACATACAGGTACGTCCTCTTTAAGTGCCCAGCCGTGGGTCACGGACGCGCGCCCGCGACCCAGTCCGAAGCTTCGTAACTGCGGGACCCATTCGCCGTTGGAGTCCCGCGATCGGTCCCTGGAGCTGAAGAACGGGGAGAGCCGTGTGTAAACACAGCTTCCCCGTCCTTCACTGTGGCGCCATCATCGATCGTGTGATCCCTTATATAGGGAAACACAATCGATGATGTCACACCTACAGCCACACCCCCCTACAGTTAGAAACACAGATGAGGTCACACTTAACCCCTTCAGCGCCCCCTTGTGGTTAACTCCCAAACTGCAATTGTCATTTTCACAGTAAAGAATGCATTTTTTGCTGTGAAAATGACAATTGTCCCAAAAATGTGTCAAAATTGTTCCGAAGTGTCGGCCATAATGTCGCAGTCACGAATAAAAATCGCTGATCGCCGCCATTAGTAGTAAAAAAAAAAAAAAAAAATGCAATAAAACTATCCCTTATTTTGTAAACGCTATAGATTTTGCGCAAACCAACCGATAAACGCTTATTGCGATTTTTTTTTTAACAAAAATACGTAGAAGAATACGTATCGGCCTAAACTGAGGGAAAAAAAATGTTTTTTATATATTTTTTGGGGGATATTTATTATAGCAAAAAGGAAAAAATATTGCATTTTTTTTTTTTAATTGTCGCTCTATTTTTGTTTATAGCGCAAAAAAAAAAACCCGCAGAGGTGATCAAATACCACCAAAAGAAAGCTCTATTTGTGGGGAAAAAGCACGCCAATTTTGTTTGGGAGCCACGTCGCACGACCGCGCAATTGTCTGTTAAAGTGACGCAGTGCCGAATCGCAAAAACTGGCCGGGTTCTTTACCTGCCTAAAGGTCCGGGTCTTAAGTGGTAAAAGGTGAAATGCAGGTTCCTTACTAAATACCATTATTTTTATGAAGTTGTCACGAGTCTGTATATGTAAAATGTACTCCACTTGCAGTAAATAACAAATTGTCAGCATGCTTCATTAGTAAATCTTTGTGCAACTATATTTGGAAGCTGTTATGGACCCATCCCCCCCCATTGCCCCCTTTCTCCCGCTAGCCCCTCTCTCAGGTGACAACTGTTCCCATTTCCCTTCCAGTTGTTAGCGCCCGTCAAAGTTCTTGGTGAAGGTCTGTATTGCGCATGCGCGGAGGGGCTCCGCCGCCCACATGGTCTGTCTCAGAAGCAGCTCGGAGTGCGACTCCTCCGGTTAGTCTCCCCGCCATAAATACATTGCACGCCCGGTAAGTAGAGGTACATTTCAGCATCTCCTGCAGCTCTGCACCGAGGGACAGACGCGTTTATTTGTAGATTAGAAGGAGTTTGGGAGAAGGCGGCCGCCATTTTCTTGTAGCCCTTGTGAGTAACTTTGCACATGTGCTGATAACTCTATGGATGTAATACCTCTAATGATAGGAAGCAGTGTATTCTTATTTCATTTGTTTTTAGTCATACTTTTTTCTTCTTTTTTTTACAGAGTCACATGCAGACCACATGGGGATTTACCGTTTTTTTGCTCTCCAGACATTTTCTGGGGTCAGAGGTTATACTGGGATAAGCCCCTCCTCCATTTCCCCCATGTGATCAGTATCAGGTGAGTTCATTAGGGGGGTGGGTCATGTGTCTTCCTCAGGGGGTCAAATGGTCGCCATTTTTGTTGTTCTTGATTATAGCGCAACAAATAGATAATAATAATAGATAATAATAATAATAATAGATAATAATGATAGATAATAATAATGATAGATAGTAATAGATAATAATAATAATAATGATAATAGATAATAATAGATAATAATAATAGATAATAATGATAGATAATAATAGATAATAATAATAATAATGATAATAGATAATAATAGATAATAATAATAGATAATAATAATGATAGATAATAATAGATAATAATAATGATAGATAATAATAGATAATAATAATAATAATAATGATAATAGATAATAATAGATAATAATAATAGATAATAATAATGATAGATAATAATAGATAATAATAATAATAATAATGATGATAATAGATAATAATAATAATGATAGATAATAATAGATAATAATAATAATAATAATGATGATAATAGATAATAATAATAGATAATAATGATAATAGATAATAATAATAGATAATAATAGATAATAATAGATAATAATGATAGATAATAATAATAATGATGATAATAGATAATAATAATAATAATAATAGATAATAATAATAGATAATAATAATAGATAATAATAATAGATAATAATAATAGATAATAATAGATAATAATAATAATAGATCAATAGAGGTGATCAAATACCACCAGAAGAAAACTCTATTTGTGTGGGGGAAAAAAGGCCGTCGGTTTTGTTTGGGAGCCACGTCGCAGTTGTCAGTTAAAGCGACGCAGTGCCGAATCGCAAAAAAAAGTGCTCTGGTCACGAAGGGGGTAAAATCTTCCGAGGCTGAAGGGGTTAAAGCGGAACTAGGCCTTGTTCACACAGGATATTATGCTAGTTCTGCTGGCGGCAGCATTTTGGCGATAAAAAAAAAACATTTGCCGCCTCCAAATGTGGGTAATACGTTTAGGCGCGTCGAGCGTTTGGTGGTTAATTAATTTAATTGGCCAGAATAATCATTTATTCTGATCATTGAAATTGAATTCATGCTTAGCCACTTGCCTCCTGGGCACTTTACCCCCCCCCCCCCTTTTTGCCCAGGCCAATTTTCAGCTTTCAGCGCTTTTACACTTTGAATGACAATTGCGTGGTCATACTACTCTGTACCCAAACTACATTTTTATCATTTTTTTCCCCCCACAAATGGAGCTTTCTTTTGGTGGAATTTGATCACCTCTGTGTTTTTTTTTTTTTTTTTTAAACGAAAAAATACCTCAATAAAAATATTTTTTTTTCCTAGTTTCTGTCATAAAATGTTGTTTTCCCTTTCACTGATGGTCACTGATGAGTTGGCACTGATGGGTACCAATAGGCAGCACTGATGGGCACTGGGTACCGACAGGTGACACTGATAATGGGGTACTGATGTTTTACTGACGGGTGTTACTGCTGGGATCTGCTGAGCGGGAATACCAATGAGCCCGGTATCTGCTGAGCGGGGATACCAATGAGCAAGGCATACCAATGAGCCAGGGATCTGCTAAGCGGGGATACCAATGAGCCGGTGATCTGCTGAGCGGGGATACCAATGAGCCGGGATCTGCTGAGTGGGGATACCAATGAGCCGGGATCTGCTGAGTGGGGATACCAATGAGCCGGGATCTGCTGAGTGGGGATAGCAATGAGCCGGGATCTGCTGAGCGAGGATACCAATGAGCAAGGCATACCAATGAGCCAGGGATTTGCTGAGCGGGGCTACCAATGAGCCGGGGATCTGCTGAGCGGGGCTACCAATGAGCCAGGGATCTGCTGAGCGGGGCTACCAATGAGCCAGGGATCTGCTGAGCGGGGCTACCAATGAGCCAGGGATTTGCTGAGCGGGGCTACCAATGAGCCAGGGATCTGCTGAGCTTGGATCTGCTGAGCGGGGATACCAATGAGCTGGGGATCTGCTGAGCGGGGATACCAATAAGCTGGGGATTTGCTGAGTGGGGAAACCAATGAGCCGGGATCTGCAGAGCGGGAATACCAATGAGCCAGGCATACCAATGAGCCAGGGATTTGCTGAGCGGGGCTACCAATGAGCCGGGGATCTGCTGAGCGGGGATAGCAATGAGCCGGGGATCTGCTGAGCGGGGATACCAATGAGCCAGGGATCTGCTGAGCGGGGATAGCAATGAGCCGGGGATCTGCTGAGCGGGGATACCAATGAGCCAGGGATCTGCTGAGCGGGGATACCAATGAGGCGGGGATCTGCTGAGCGGGGATACCAATGAGGCGGGGATCTGCTGAGCGGGGATACCAATGAGCAAGGCATACCAATGAGCCAGGGATTTGCTGAGCGGGGCTACCAATGAGCCAGGGATTTGCTGAGCGGGGCTACCAATGAGCCGGGGATCTGCTGAGCGGGGGTACCAATGAGCCGGGGATCTGCTGAGCGGGGATACCAATGAGCCGGGGATCTGCTGACCAGGGATACCAATGAGCCGGGGATCTGCTGAGCGGGGATACCAATGAGCTGGGGATCTGCTGAGTGGGGATACCAATGAGCCGGGGATCTGCTGAGCGGGCATACCAATGAGCCGGGGAATTTATATCATCCAATCACGTGCAAGCAAAAATGCTGTTTTTTTATTTTCCTTGTATGTCCCCCTCAGATCTACAGTGACTGCACTTCCAGGTGTACCAAAAACTGCCTATCCAGATAAGGGAAATCTGTATTTAAAAATCAAACTGCAGCTTTGACCAAAGTTGAATAATGCCCTTGCTATAGGTGTAGGCCATTTACATACCTCCGGAACCTGATCCATGTAAATGAATCGTGACCCCGCGCAATTGACGCATTTTTCCGAACTGCGCATGCGCTGGCCGTGAACGTATCCCAGTGCGCATGCTCCAAATCACGTCGCAAATATTCATTGATATCGACGTGAACGTAACTTAGGCCCAGCCCCATTCCCGAACGACTTACATAAACGATGTACAATACGACGCTGTCCCGACGTCCATACTTAACATTGGCTGCGCCTCATATAGCAGGGGTAACTTTACGGCGGAATTACGCTTACGCAAACGACGTAAAATACGACGACCGGGCGCAAGTACGCTTGTGAATCGGCGTATCTAGCTCATTTGCATATTCAATGCAAAAATCGACGGAAGCACCACCTAGCGGCCAGCGTAAATATGCAACTAAGATATGACGGCGTAACAGACTTACGCCGCTCGTTTCTTAGCAGAATTCCGGCGTATCTTGTTTTCTGAATACAGAAAAAAGATACGCCGGCTATTCTTAGAAGTTATGCGGCGTATCTCTAGATAGGACAACATAAACTCTATCTAAATCTGGCCCGTAGTCTCTTTACCCGCTGATGCGACCACAGACACAGCGATCAAATTGAGCCCAGGGTGTTTAAAGTCTCCCAGAAAGACTCGTGGCCAAAGCTGGCTTTATACAGTAGTTTGAGCACTAGACGGTATCTAAAAGAGAAAAAAAACGGAGAATCCCATAGTATAGACTGCGATAAAAGGTTTAATAAAAGTTCGTATTGCACTTAGGTAGATGAATACCCACGGTGTACATATTCAAATGCGGTGTCTCTAGACGTCTCTTCCTGTATCCTCCACTGAGCTAGTCTTCCGCTCTGCTAAGAGTGATGTCGTTGGGACGCAGGCCACACCCTACGTGTTTCGTCACAAGCGGACGTCGTCTGTGATTGGCTGCTGAGCACGTAAGCATGGGGGGGGGGGGGCGCTTTAATTTTTTACATGGTCTTTTTCTTTTTTGGGCTATCTCAAGGGATGAACAACATCCTTTATGATGGCTGGAGCAGTGACGGGTCCTCTTTATGGAAAGATCTGTGGTCAATTAGACCCCTGATCTCCCCTCTGCCTTTTCTGCTTTCACAAACCAGTGAAAGCTTGTTTACATCCTGGCAAAACCAGAAGTGACAAAATACTTGTCGCTTCCAGCTTCTTATACTATAGAGCTGACCAGGGATTTTCTGGTCCTTGATCACCTTTATTGTAATCCGGTAGAACTTCTGGCTTCATTTCCAGGCTCTCCTGTTCTACTGGGGAGCCTGGGAATGAAGCCAGCAGTTCTACTGGATTACCATAGAGGTGATGGAGGACCAGAAAAAGGTGGTGGGAATGAGGGAGACCCCCTTCCGCTGCCTGTAAACGTGGTCCAGCGGCTAATTGGCAGACACTAGCAGAGAACAGACACCCAAGGTATCACGTGAAACCGTTCTAAATTTTATTACGGCGTGTTGAAGTGTTTACACATGCGCTTATGTAGGCACGCCACGTGCCCGCATAAAAATTGCCTGTTAAAGGGGAACTTACCCACTGGCTTGGTAGTTCGGTTGAGAGTACAAGCAACTGTGACCGTTCTAATTCATTGCATGTCTTGAATATAATTTTTTGGGGAAACAGTTACCGTATATATTCTAGTATGAGCCGACCTGAATATAAGCCGAGGCAGCTAATTTTACCACAAAAAAATGGGAAAACGTATTGACTGGAGTATAAGCCTAGGGTGTCCATCTGCATGCCTCACTTTGCCTCACTGTGCCCATGCCTAGACTGACGTTTAACATGGGAGCCTATGGAAGGGGTGCCTGGATTTGAAAAATCGGTGCTTCCCAGCCGTAGGTTTTCCCAGACAACAAGCTTTGTGCACCTATAGAGGAGAAATTGGTCTACATGTGTGCCATGTTTCGGGTCCAGGGGATCCTACGACCGTCCAGTAGCGGGTCCCCAAAATCACTGGAGAAATGACCGTTTAACATGGGAGTCTATAGAAGGGGTGCACAGATTTAAAAAATCGGTGTTCCCCGACCGTAGGACCCCCCAGACAACAAACTTTGCACACGTGTAGTGGAAGAGTGGGATTACATGTTGTGTCAGGGGACCTACGGCCGGCCGTTATCGGGTCCCTAAAATTCGGGAGATCAGGCACAAAAAGGTGACTCGAGTATAAGCCGAGGGGGGCATTTTCAGCACAAAAACAGTGCTGGAAAAACTCGGCTTATACTCGAGTATAAATCAAAGGGTTTAGTAAATACCTCAATTAGGCAACGCATTGCCAAGGCCAGTGTGTGTGTGTTATCAGAGTTCTGGGAATGTAGTTGACAGTGCAGATGAGAGTAAAGTGTAAAAAGCCTTACAGTGCTAAATATGTATTGGGGCGGGCGGGCGGGCATCTAAAGACTCTTACCCTGACAGCTGTTTCCATTAACTCATGCAGCGCTGGAAGTTCACAGCTGACAGGAGGGTCCAATATCAGGGAAGAGGCGTTCTACAATAAGCAGCAGGACGTAGGACACCCTTTACTGGAGGCAAGTTGTGTCCCTCATGTCCCCGATGTAGTATACCAAAAAAATTAATCGCTAAACCAGCTTTAACCAATCGAAGACCAGCATGTTAAACGTCCTTCCTGCCGAGGCCATTTTTCAGCACTGTGAAACTTTGTCTGACAGTCAGGCCTCGTTCACACACGCATATATCAATTGGGGCGAAGCAACTGCATATGACATCTGTGTGGGCTCACTTTCCCGCACACAGACAATGTGACTTTGGGGACACACACCCAAACAGATGTCACATTGGATTGGGAGCAGCAGCTCTATCCGTGCAGCCGCTGAACCCCAATTGACAGCAAAGGGACTACCTGCATGGGGATGTACAGAACACCTATGCATCCCCATACAGGTAAACACAGACCTCACACAAAGTACAGATTCATTCACTATGTGTACAAGACCTTTAGTCATTCAACACTATATGCAAAATTTGTTTTATATACTATTTTCTTCTTTTTTAACCACTTCTTTTTTACCCACTTCATGATTTTTTGATATGTCACATTGTGCTACTTTAATTGACAATTGCACGGTGGAACTAAACAAAATTGATATCATACATTTCACACAAATTACACTTTTTTTTTGTGGTATTTGATCACCACTGTTTCTTTTTTTAAATATATATATATATATATATATATATATATATATATATATATAATATATATACAGTGCCTTGCAAAAGTATTCGGCCCCCTTGAACCTTGTGACCTTTTGCCACATTTCAGGCTTCAAACATAAAGATATAAAACTGTAATTTTTTGTGAAGAATCAACAACAAGTGGGACACAATCATGAAGTGGAACGAAATGTATTGGATATTTCAAACTTTTTTAACAAATAAAAAACGTTAAAAAAATTGGGCGTGCAAAATTATTCAGCCCCCTTAAGTTAATACTTTGTAGCGCCACCTTTTGCTGCGATTACAGCTGTAAGTCGCTTGGGGTGTCTCTATAATTTTTGCACATCGAGAGACTGAAATTTTTGCCCATTCCTCCTTGCAAAACAACTCGAGCTCAGGGAGGTTGGATGGAGAGCGTTTGTGAACAGCAGTTTTCAGTTCTTTCCACAGATTCTCGATTGGATTCAGGTCTGGACTTTGACTTGCCATTCTAACACCTGGATATGTTTATTTGTGAACCATTCCATTGTAGATGTTGCTTTATGTTTTGGATCATTATCTTGTTGGAAGACAAATCTCCGTCCCAGTCTCAGGTCTTTTGCAGACTCCATCAGGTTTTCTTCCAGAATGGTCCTGTATTTGGCTCCATCCATCTTCCCATCAATTTTAACCATCTTCCCTGTCCATGCTGAGGAAAAGCAGGCCCAAACCATGATGCTGCCACCACCATGTTTCACAGCGGGGTCGTTTTATGGCATTTTTATTAATATTTTTTTTTTTAGTAGTAATGGCGGCGATCAGCATTTGTTTTTTCAGTACTGCGACATTTTGGCGGGCACTTCGGACACTTTTGACACATTTTTGGGGCCATTGGCATTTTTATAGCGATCAATGCTATAAAAATGCATTGTATTACTATAAAAATGCCATCGGCAGTGAAGGGGTTAACACTAGGGGGCAGGGAAGGGGTTAAGTGTGTTCTTGGGTGTGTTCTAACTGTATGGGGGGGTGACCTCACTAGGGGAAATCACTTATCTTCTGTTCATACATTGTATGAACAGAAGATCAGCGTTTCCCCCGCTGACAGGAACAAGAGCTATTTTTTTTCACACATAGCTCCCGTTCCCCGCTCTGTAACGAACGAGCGCGCGTGCCCGGCTGCAAACGTACCCACCGGGCACGCGCGCGGGACTCGGCGGCGAGTGGGGACGCACGCACGTTGCCGCCGGCGGTGCACGCGCGCCTCCTAGTGGCCAAAAATGTAGCTGACGTAGAGCTACGGGCTCTCTCACCCAGGAGAGACGACCTGCCGCCGTAGAATGACGGCGGCCGGTCGGCAAGTGGTTAAACGACACTTTTTATGGATATTTCTTTCTGCTAAAAAACATATCCCATAAAAAATGTAAAAAAATCAAATCTCTTAATACATTTTGGCCAAAATGTATTCTGCTACGTGTCTTTGGTAAAAAAAAAGTGTACATTGATTGGTTTGTGTGAAAGTTATAGTATCTACAAACTATGAGATATATAATAGAATTTGTATTTATTTATACTAGTAATGGCACTGATCAGCAACTTGTAATGGGACTGCGATAGTGTGGCGGACAATCTGACACTGGGGGGAACAGACTAACTAACATCACCAGTGACATTATTACAGTAATCGGGGCTAAAAATATGCACTGTCACTACTAATGAAACTGGACAGGAAAGAATTAAAAACTAGGGTGATCAAGGGGTTAAATGTGTTCCTAACAAATGTTTGTGTGTGGATCTTTTACTGGGGATCTGGTTGTTTCCAGAGCCTGCCTTCTTAGCAGGGTATAAAAAATAAAAAATAGATTCCCTGTCACTGAACACAGCTCTGTGTTGTTTACATTCACAGAGCTGGGTGCCGGTGGTCAATCTTTGGCTGGGACCCGGTGATCGGCATGTGCTGTGATGCACAACTGGGCCGGTGGACGCGCGTAGATCATGTACCAGGTACATGTTCCAGCGCAGGAAGGCCGATCTGCCGCCATATATGTAAGTTATATGGTCAGCAAGTGGTTAAACCAGTATCAAGGAAGGAAGACTGAATAACCTTTTGAGTGGTAAATATAATTCCAATACTATCCCTTTAACGGATGTTCGCATTTTTTTAGAGGGATAGAACTCTAATTAATATACCTTTTCTAACATGTTTCATCAGAGTACAATTCCCCTGAAGAAGACCGCGACAGTAATTGGTCGAAACGCGTCGGGGTACTCATATGGAAATTAATTGAGCTATGGTCCATCATGTATTGCATTGTTGTTTATTTTTTGCCACTGTTGGTATAATCCTTTCAATCATGTCTAACCAGAGTGTACTATGTTTACTATTTTCAATGCTCCTACCATGTTGTATTTTTACTGTATTGTACAAACCAAGTAAAGATTTTATCTTCAAAATTGTTATACTATTTCCTATACTTTGCACATCATGCCGCTAAAAAACCCCACTGGGGGACCCTTCCATTTCTGTTTTCGCACTTCGGGGTGCGCGGCCCATGGACACTGTTTTCCCCAGTTGCTGTTATAAAACTTTGCAAATTAATAATCTTTCTTCATACTTTTAAGCCAAAATGTATTCTGCTACGTTTCCTTGGTAAAAATAAAATACAAAACGGCAAATAAGTGTAAATTATTTAGACTGCGTGAAAGCTGGCATCTAAAAACGACTGAATAAAAAATTTAAGGCGATCTGGTCAGTACAATTTTTCTTCTGGTAGAGGTCCAAATCTCATTTTGCTTGCTTGACAGTTCAGTTTTGAGCACACGAAAATGTAACAGTTATTTGTAGCATGCCTTAAATGTAACTGACATGATTGAAACCTTTAAATACATCAAGGAGATGAATAAGGTTCAGATGGGCAGTCATTTTTAGTATTAAGCCAAGAACACGGGCACATGACCTCAAACTAGCAGGAAGAGTAGTTCTTGGAATAGACTTCCAGCGTCGGTAATGAGTCAGACAACAGTAAGTGACTCAAACAGGACAAACATAGATCTATACTTAGACCCCTTTCACACTGGATCGCTTAGCAGGTGCTAGAACGCTAAAAATAGCGCCTGCAACGCGACCTGAAACAGCTGCTGCTGTCTCTCCAGAAAAACGCCCCGTTAGCAGCCGAATACCCCCCCAAATACGAAATTAATTAAAGCGCTGCTAAAAATATTGGCGCTTTACCGCCGCCCCCGCCCCAGTGTGAAAGGGGCCTAAGACAAAAAAAAGTTTAAAAACAAAAACGTATACAGTATAAATAAAAAAAATGGGGCAGACCTGATGTTCCTCTTGGTCTCTTTTTCTGCCATCACCCCTTCCTTTACATCACAGCCCCCCCTTTACAGCAGTGTCCTCAGTCTCCCTTCACATCACAGTTCCCCATTTACAGATCCCCTTACACCACCTTTTGCTCATGTTATTGAGGACTAAGGCCTCTTCTCCTCAACCTAGGCCTGGTGGTTACGGGGGTCATTGGTTCTAGGGGCTTAAAGGAATATGGAAGGTACATAAGGAGGTCTCCAAATATATGCCTTTAACCACTTCAGCCCCGGACTATTTGGCTGGCCAAAGACCAGAGAACTTTTTGTGATTCTGCACTGCGTCGCTTTAAAGGGACACTAAACTCAGGATTTTTTTTTGTTTTTAAAATAACATACATGTGATACTTACCTCCACTGTGCAGTTAGTTTTGCACAGAGTGGCCCGAAAGCTGTCTTCTGGGGTCCCTCGGCGGCTGTCTGGGCTCCTCCCCGCAAAAGCTTTCCATCTTCATGCGAGGGCGCTCGCACGGTGGAAAGCTTTTGCGAGCGCGCTCCCCTAATACAGCGGCGGCCATAGCCCGCCGACTGTATCACTCGGCTCCGCCCCCCGGCTCGCCGCGTCATCTGCTGTGATTGACAGCATCGCCAGCTAATGGCTGCGCTGCTATCAATCCGCCCAGCCTAGCCAATCAACGGCCAGGCTGGGAACCGAAGAGGATGACGCGAACGCGCCCGGGAGTTTCGAATGGTAAGGTAAGTAAAAGGGGGACTCGGGGGGCGGTGCTGTCAGATGTTTTTTTACCTTAATGCATAGGATGCATTAAGGTAAAAAAACTTTTACCTTTACAACCCCTTTAACTAACAGTTGCGCGGTTGTGCGACGTCGCTCCGAAACAAAATAGATGTTCCCCACAAATAGAGCTTTCTTTTGGTGGTATTTGATCACCTCTACCGTTTTTAATTTGTTGCGCTATAAACAAAAATAGAGAGACAATTTTGAAAAAAAAGCAATATTGTTTTTACTTTTTGCTATAATCAAAATACCCCAAAAATATATAAAAAAATATATATATATTTTTTCCTCAGTTTAGGCCGATACGTATTCTTCTACATATTTTTGCAAAAAGCGTTTATTGATTGGTTTGTGTAAAAGTTATAGCATCTACAAAATAGGGGATCGTTTTATGGCATTTTTAATATATGTACCGTATTTATCGGCGTATATCACGCACCCTAACTTTAATAGGAAAGTTTCAGGAAAAAAACGTTCGACTGTCTCCTGCGTATAACACGCAGGCACAGTTTACCCTCTATTTTCAGGGTAAAAAAGTGAGTGTTATATGCCAATAAATACAGTGGGGCCAGATTCAGGTAGATGGGCGAATCTTTATTTTGGAGTAACGTTTCTCATTTACGTTACTCCGCCGAAACTTTAGGAGCAAGTACTGTATTCACAAAGCACTTGCTCCTAAAGTTGCGGCGGCGTAGTGAAAATGAGCCGGCGGAATTCAAATTGGGCGGGTAGGGGGCGTGTATTATTTAAACTAGGAGCGATCCCGCGGCGAACGTACTGCGCATGCGTCGACTGTCAGTGCGCATGCTCCAAATTCTGTCAGTGAACGTCAATGACGTCAATCCCCATTCACGGATGTTTTACGCAAACGACGCGAAATTTTTTAAATTCGACGCGATGACGACGGCCATACTTAACATAGGATACTCCACCTAGGGGGCATGTTTTTCTTTACGCTGCGTATCGCTTACGGAAACGTCGGAAAGTCACTGCGTCGGGCCCGAGTATGATCGTGAATTGCCGATTCTCGCTGATTAACATATTCTTGGCGTTAATCAGCGGGAACGCCCCGAGCGCCATTTTTTAAATTGCAGTTCCGATACGACGGCGAAATACAATTACGCCGCTCGTATAGGAACTCCAACCCGGCGTTTCTTGTTTTCTGCTTACAGAAAACAGAAACGCCGGCTCAAAGTGAGAGTTATGCTGGCGTATCACTGATACTCCAGCCTAACTCTACCTGAATCTGGCCCAGTATATATATTTTTTTTACTAGTATTGGCGGCGATTTTATTTTTATTCTTTTTAATCGGGACTGTGAAATTATGGTGGACACATCGGACACTTTTTGCACTATTTTGGGACCATTCACATTTATACAGCGATCAGTGCTATAAAAATGCACTGATTACTGTGTAAATGTGACTGGTAGTGAAGGGGTTAACCTGTAGGGGGCGCTAAAGGGGTTAAGTGTGACGTAGGGATGTGTTCTAACTGTGTGGGGGGGGCGGGGCTATGTGTGACACGACACAGATCACCGCTCTCGATCACAGGGAGCTGCGATCAGTGTCCTGTCACTAGGTAGAATGGGGAAATGCATGTTTACATCAGCATTTTCCTGTTCTTCCTCTCTGTGAGACGATCACGGGACTCATGGCGGACATCAAATCTGCTGGACCCGCAGAGCTCACGGCGGGCGGGCGTGCACGCAACCCTATGCCTAAAGGCGACGTGTGTGTGTGTGTGTGTATACAGTATATATATATATATATATATATATATATATACACACGTCGATTTGCCCAGCCGTGCCATTCTGCCAACGTATATAGTCGTGTAGCAGTCCGCCAGGAGTTAACCCCCCTATGTGAATGGGTAATGATTGCATATTACCCCAGGTTAATCTTTCACATAAAATATCTTAAATGTAAATAACCACAACTGTTACTTTTTTCATCCAGAGCATACGCTGATCAAACACAACTGATGGGCCATTGGGGAGCTGAAATTTTTCCCCATTTTAATTTTTCAGAATTTCTCTTCTGATTGCTAAACAATGGAGAGCATCTCACGAACTACAGTCTTCTTGCACCAGAGTCAACACAACAGGATAACTGAGGATAAGAACAACCTGGGTAAAAGGCTGCTGCATCTGGCCATTCGACTCCTTTGTCTTCAGACTGAAGAGGTGAGTGTGCAGGGTTGGGGGATTTTTTTTTTTTTAGGACAAACCCATGCATCAAACTTGCTTTAACCACTTCAGCCCCAGAGGATTTGGTTGCCCAATGACCGCGACAATTTTTTGCGATACAGCACTAAGTTGCTTCAACTGACAATTGTGCGGTCGTGCGATGTTGTACCCAAACAAAATAGACATCCTTTTTTTTCCCCCCCACAAATAGAGCTTTCTTTTGGTGGTATTTGATCACCTCTGCGTTTTTTATTTTTTGCGCTAAACAAAAAAAGAGCGACAATTTTGAAAAAAACACTGGGCCAGATCCACATACAATTGCCCTGGCGCAGTGTATCAGAGATACACTACGCCGCCGTATTTTACCTGGCTCTAAGTCGGATAGTACGGCGGCGTAGTGTATTTCTCGCGGCGGAATCGAAATACGCGATTGGGGGCGTGAATCATTTAAATTAGGCGCGTCCCCACGACGATCGAACTGCGCATGCTCAGAAATTTTCCTGCCATGCATTGCGCGAAATTACGTCGAAACGTCTTTTTTTTTTTAGTAGCGTAATTTACGTACATTCCTATTCATGGACGACTTGCGCAAAAAAAAATTCGACGCGGGAACGACGGCCATACTTAACATGGCCAGTCTAACTATAGACCGGATAATAGCAGCTTTAACTATAAGCCGGAAAAAGCCGACTAGTGATGACCTTAGAGAATGCGACGGCCGATCGTAACTTCGTGGATCGCCGTAAAAAGCTAATTTGCATACCCGACGCGGAAAACTACGCGAACTCCACCCAGCGGAGCGCAAAAAGATTGCAGCGTAGATCCGAAGCGTACGAAGACGTAAGCCTGTCGGATCAAAGCCCGAAGCCGTCGTATCATGGTTTGAGGATTCAAACTAATGATACGACGCGGGTACTTTGAAAGTACGCCGGCGTATCAGGAGATACACCGGCGTACTGCCTCTGTGGATCTGGCCCACTATCTTTTACTTTTTGCTATAGTAAATATCCCAATTAAAAAAAATATATAATAATTTTTCTTCTACATATTTGTGGTAAAAAAAAACGCAATAAGTGTATATTAATTGTGTTTTCGCAAAAGTTATAGCGTCTACAAACTATGGGAACGATTTATGACATTTATATGGCGTTTTATTTTTACTAGTAATGATGGTGATCTGCGGTATTGCGCATCTACAGTGACATTTTTGCCCATTTTTTCTTTGCAAAATATCTCAAGCTCTGTCAGATTGGATGGAGAGCGTCTGTGAAAAGCAATTTTCAAGTCTTGCCACAGATTCTTAATTGGATTTAGGTCTGGACTTTGACTGGGCCATTCTAACACATGAATATGCTTTGATTTTTGCCATTCTATTGTAGCTCTGGCTGTATGTTTAGGTCGTTGTCCTGCTGGAAGGTGAACCTCCGCCCCAGTCTCAAGTCTTTTGCATACTCTTAACAGGTTTTCTTCTAAGATTGCCCTGTGTAACGACACCCCGAGTATGAAAGGGGTTAAAGTTGTTTAGGACATTCCATTCCCGAATACAAAGGCAGCTACCGAACAAGAAACCCATACAAATAATTCTCCCCCAAGTACTAGACGAGGCTCTGTTGAGGGTTTAAACAGGAATCAGAACTTATTAGCACCAAAAGGAGCTGTATCCCTCCTGCCAGTGCCGATCCTGACCTCTTTGGGGCCCTAAGCAAAATGACATGTCACATTAAAGTTGAGAAGGGGTGGGGGGGCGCTGCCGACAGTGACATGTCACATTAAAGACTAAAGTTGAGAAGCGGGGAAGGGGGTGGTGTTCTGCTGTCGGAAATGACATCTTACATTAAATTGAAAATGATTTCTCACCAGGCGGGGCCTCTAGTAATTTGGGGGGCCCTCTGTAGCTTTGCGGGGCCCTGAGTGGCTTGCATAATGAGCCTATAGGGCGGATCGGCCCTACCTCCTGCTCATATTACTCTAAAAATACACCTGTGACCAGAGGCCTAATTAACCACTTAAGCCCCGGACCAATATGCTGCTAAATGCCCAGAGGCGTTTTTACAATTCGGCACTGCATCGCTTTGACAATTGCGCGGTCGTGCGACGTGGCTCCCAAACAAAATTTGAGTCCTTTTCTTCCCACAAATAGAGCTTTCTTTTTATGGTATTTGATTGTCTCTGCGATATTTATTTTTTGCGATATAAACGGAAAAAGACCGTAATTTTTGAAGAAAAAAATGATATTCTCTACTTTTTGTTATAAGAAAAATCGAATAAACTAAATTTTAGTCAAACATTTAGGCCAAAATGTATTCAGCCACATGTCTTTAGTAAAAAAAAAAAAATCACGAAAAAAATATAACTAGCTACCTAGAGCAAAAAATATAACTAGCTACCTAGCGCCAACAGTGACACTAATACAGCGATCAGAAAACCGATCGCTTAGTGACACTGGCAATAGGGGGTGAAAGGGTTAACTAGGGCGGTGATCAAGGGGTTAAAACTTTATAAGGGGGGGGGTAGGGGGCTACCCTGGACCTAACACTAACTGCCTGTCACACTGACACTAAATGCAGTGATCAGTAAACAGTTAGAACACTATGTAGGGAATACATTTTTAACCCCTCCCTCACCTCCTAGTGTTAACCCCTTCAATGCCAGTCACATTTATACAGTAATTAGTGCATATTTCTAGCACTGATCGCAGTATAAATGCGAATGGCACCAAAAATGTGTCAAAAGTGTCCGATGTGTCCGCCATAACGTCACAGTCCCAATAAAAATGGCAGATCGCCGCCATTTCTAGTAAAAAAATAAATAATAAAAAATAATAATTCTGTCCCCTATTTTTTAGGCACTTTAACTTTTGCGCAAACCAGACGCTTATTGCGATTTTTTTTTTTCCAAAAATATGTAGAAGAATACGTATTGGCCTAAACTGAGAAAAAAAATTTTTTTTTTTTTTTTTAATTGGGCTATTTATTAATGCAACAAGTAAAAAATATTGTATTTTTTTTTTCAAAATTTTTGCACTTTTTTGTTTATAGCGCAAAAAATAAAAACCACACAGGAGATCAAATACCACCAAAAGAAAGCTCTACTTGTGGGGAAAAAAGGACGTCAATTTAGTTTGGGAGCCCTGTCGCACGTCCGCGCAATTGTCAGTTAAAGTGGCGCAGTGCCGGAAGCTGAAATTTCACCTGGGCAGGGGGGGGGGGGGGTATATGTGCCCAGTAAGCAAGTGGTTAAAAAATTATAAATTATGTAGATATGTTGCATCTTTTTTTTCTATATCCAGCGTTATGTCATATTGAAAAAGTTCGGCCCTCTCAACAAGCACCGCAGTCGTTCCCGGAGTTCCATCAAGGAGCGTCCACCTCCCTCCCTGATACCAGAGAACAAGAAGATTCTAGAAGCCACCAACAAGATCAGTGAGCTGCTGACAGGAGAGGTAAGTGGTGTTGGGAACTCGGGGCATTATATAGTGTTCCGTGTGGTGACGGTATCTTTGTGTGTCAGGTTCCTATAAGGTGTCAAGATCTCACGGTCTATTTCTCCATGGAGGAGTGGGAGTATATTGAAGAACACAAGGATCTGTTCACGGACGTTCTTATGGAGAATCAGCAGCTCTTTGGATCAATTGGTATATTAAATAGAAATCATAATTGTGTTTTAATATATATGATTAAGTTATGGGTGCAATATTGTAATCTAATTTACCAAATGCCTTCTAATTGCTATTAGGGGATTAGGGGAAAGTATTCGGCCCCCTTGAACTTTGCGACCTTTTGCCACATTTCAGGCTTCAAACATAAAGATATAAAACTGTAATTTTTGTGAAGAATCAACAAGTGGGACACAATCATGAAGTGGAACGAAATTTATTGGATATTTCAAACTTTTTTAACAAATAAAAAACTGAAAAATTGGGCGTGCAAAATTATTCAGCCCCCTTAAGTTAATACTTTGTAGCGCCACCTTTTGCTGCGATTACAGCTGTAAGTCGCTTGGGGTATGTCTCTATCAGTTTTGCACATTGAGAGACTGAAATTTTTGCCCATTCCTCCTTGCAAAACAGCTCGAGCTCAGTGAGGTTGGATGGAGAGCGTTTGTGAACAGCAGTTTTCAGTTCTTTCCACAGATTCTCGATTGGATTCAGGTCTGGACTTTGACTTGGCCATTCTAACACCTGGATATGTTTATTTGTGAACCATTCCATTGTAGATTTTGCTTTATGTTTTGGATTATTGTCTTGTTGGAAGACAAATCTCCATCCCAGTCTCTGGTCTTTTGCAGACTCCATCAGGTTTTCTTCCAGAATGGTCCTGTATTTGGTTCCATCCATCTTCCCATCAATTTTAACCATCTTCCCTGTCCTTGCTGAAGAAAGGCAGGACCAAACCATGATGCTGCCACCACCATGTTTCACAGTGGGGATGGTGTGCTCAGGGTGATAAGCTGTGTTGCTTTTACACCAAACATAACGTTTTTCATTGTTGCCAAAAAGTTGGATTTTGGTTTCATCTGACCAGAGCACCTTCTTCCACATGTTTGGTGCGTCTCCCAGGTGGCTTGTGGCAAACTTTAAACAACACTTTTTTGGATATCTTTAAGAAATGTCTTTCTTCTTGCCACTCTTCCATAAAGGCCAGATTTGTGCAGTATACGACTGATTGTTGTCCTATGGACAGAGTCTCCCACCTCAGCTGTAGATCTCTGCAGTTCATCCAGAGTGATCATGGGCCTCTTGGCTGCATCTCTGATCAGTCTTTTCCTTGTATGAGCTGAAAGTTTAGAGGGACGGCCAGGTCTTTGTAGATTTGCAGTGGTCTGATACTCCTTCCATTTCAATATTATCGCTTGCACAGTGCTCCTTGGGATGTTTAAAGCTTGGGAAATCTTTTTGTATCCAAATCCGGCTTTAAACTTCTCCACAACAGTATCTCGGACCTGCCTGGTGTGTTCCTTGTTCTTCATGATGCTCTCTGCGCTTTAAACGGACCTCTGAGACTATCACAGTGCAGGTGCATTTATACAGAGACTTGATTACACACAGGTGGATTCTATTTTATCATCTATTAGTCATTTAGGTCAACATTGGATCATTCAGAGATCCTCACTGAACTTCTGGAGAGAGTTTGCTGCACTGAAAGTAAAGGGGCTGAATAATTTTGCACGCCCACTTTTTCAGTTTTTTTATTTGTTAAAAAAGTTTGAAATATCCAATAAATTTCATTCCACTTCATGATTGTGTCCCACTTGTTGTTGATTCTTCACAAAAAATTACAGTTTTATATCTTTATGTTTGAAGCCTTAATTGTGGCAAAAGGTCGCAAAGTTCAAGGGGGCTGAATACTTTCGCAAGGCACTGTAGTAGTCTGTTTACTTTACCTTCATTTGTAGCACCTTTCTTGACTCCTGTGTTTTCAATAACCTTCAGTTCAGTACATGGAAGGTTTAAGGCCTAGTACACACCACTATTTTTTTTTTTTCATTCAACCCAGGGGGTTGAACAAAAAAAAATGACGTCTCAGGTCGGAGTCGCCAAACTAACAATCCCCTGCTGTGCTATTGTGTTCTGACAGGGGGGATGTAACTGTAGGTACCTTGAATGTCTCCTAAACGTGCACAGTTTAGGAGATATTCAGTATATGCGCTGCTGCCGATGTCATCGGCGCATGCGCTCTGAAGAAACGGGCTGATGCTGCCGTTTCTTTAGGAGTCGTGCGGTTACCAGCAGCTCGCACTCGTGGGAGTGATGTTATCTCGGCTCTGACCAGTCACGGCGCTGAAGCCGTGTACACAGAAGTAACTCCGGTGGAAGATGTCCTTGCTGTACTCGGGGGGCGACGCCGATCCAGGGCATCGTTCTGAGGTAAGGATTTAATAGTATGCAAGGTTTGTTTTTTTTCCCCCAAGGTTTACAACCTCCTTAATTCAAAATACAAATGTGATATCCCAAATAAATGATGAATACAAAAGTGCAAAAAACAAAACCATTAACCACTTAAGCCCCGGACCAATATGCAGCTAAATGCCCAAAGACGTTTTTACAATTCGACACTGCGTCGCTTTAACAGACAATTGTGCGGTCGAGCAATGTGGCTCCCAAACAAAATTGGCGTCCTTTTTTCCCCACAAATAGAGCTTTCTTTTGGTGGTATTTGATCACCTCTGCGGTTTTTATTTGTAGCGCTATAAACAAAAATAGAGCGACAATTTTGAAAAAAAAATCAATATTTTTAACTTTTTGCTATAATAAATATCCCCCAAAAACATATAGAAAATTTATTTTTTTCCTCAGTTTAGGCCGATACGTATTCTTCTACCTATTTTTGGTAAAAAAAATCGCAATAAGCGTTTATCGATTGGTTTGCGCAAAATGTATAGCGTTTACAAATCAGGGGATAGTTTTATTGCATTTTTATTTATTTTACTACTAATGGTGCCGATCAGTGATTTTTTTTTTTTCGTGACTGCGACATTATGGCGGACACTTCGGACAATTTTGACACATTTTTGGGACCATTGTCATTTTCACTGCAAAAAATGCATTTAAATTGCATTCTTTATTGTGAAAATGACAGTTGCAGTTTGGGAGTTAACCACAGGGGGCGCTGTAGGATTTGTGTGTGTTTACAACTGTAGGGGGGTGTGGCTGTAGGTCTGACATCATCGATCGAGTCTCCCTTTAAAAGGAATCACTCGATCTATGCAGCCGCCACAGTGAAGCACGGGGAAGCCGTGTTTACATACGACTCTCCCCGTTCTTCAGCTCCGGGGAGCGATCGTGAGCGGGCGGCTATTCGAATAGCCGCGCCCTCGTCCCGGATCGCTCCCCGCGGGTTTCCGAAAGCCGCATGTAGCGGGGGGGTCCCGATCGGACCCCCGACCCGCGCAAAGGCAGGGACGTAAATTTACGTCCATCTGCCTGACGCAGTCCCGAATCACAAAAAGTGCAATATGGTCCGGGGGTTAAGTGGTTAAAGTGACATTAAAGGTTTACTTTTTTTTTTTTTAAATAACAAACATTTCATACTTAGCTCCACTGTGCATTTCATTTTGCACAGAGTGGCCCCGATCGTCCTCTTCTGGGGTCCCACGGTGGTTCTCGCGGCTCCTCCTCACAAGAGCTACCCCCCTTAGACGCTCTATCCCAAGGGGGTTAGCTTGCGGGCGCACTCCTGTGCCATACAGTCAGCCTCTATAGCCGCCGACTCTATGACTTGGCCCCGCCCCCGGCGGGCGAGTCATTGGATTTGATTGACAGCAGTGCAAGCCAATTGCTGCGCTGCTATCAATCTATCCAATGAAGAGCCGATCAGGCACGGGGAGAATGATGTGGGATCGTGCCCTTGGAGATTCGTGGCTCAGGTAAGTAAAACGGGAGCTGGGGGGGGGCGGAACCGTCAACCTTTTTTTTTCACCTTAATGTATAGGCTGCATTAAGATGAAAAAAGACAAAGGTTTACAGCCCCTTTAAACTCTAATCCTCTATGCACTCACCAGAAATCTCAAAAAGCAAGAGCAGAACAGCCAGCGAACTCCACCGAGTGTTATGGAAAGATCCAATAGAAGTGAGCCTCCAGCAAAATATGCGCTCACCAGAAATAAATCATATGAGAGCTTCAATATTAGTTCTTTAGTAGACACGCCTTCCCACTTCCTTTTGTTTACAGCATCACAGGAAACAACAAACTGCATTAAAAACTCACCACCAGGAGCCCAGATAGTGCTTACATAGTGTGGTATTTTATTATCAAAATATTGAAAGTTGTTGTTACATAAAAATGCTGCAGCACAATAAATCATAAAAACAAAACTGGTCAGGCCTACAGTAATGGCTACCGCTCCGAACACGCCGACAGTGACACGGTGGCGTGATGACAGCACATAGGCCAACTCGATTCGTGCACATGCACGTTCTCAAGGAATACTGCTCCAGCTGACGTCAAATTAAAACCTTTTGGGTGCAGCAGCCCCCCCTAATACTTACCTGAGCCCCATCTTGATCCAGCAGTGTTTCACAAGAGTCTCGGCTGTCCGGGACTCTCCCTCCTTAGTGGCTGAGACAGCAGCGGGCACTATTGGCTCCCGCTGCCATCATTCAAAGTCAGTGAGCCAATGAGGATAAAGAGGGGGCGGTGCCGAGCTGTGGCTTCATGTCTGAATGGACACACAGAGCAGCTCGGGTGCCGCCATAGCAAGCTGTTTGCTGTGGGGGCACCAGGCAGGAAGGAGGGGCCGAGAGTGCCAGCGAGGGTCCCAAGAAGAGGAGGATCCAAAACCACTTCTCAGAGTAGGTACAGTAAGTATTGCATGTTTGTTATTATTAAATAAAATAAAAAAAACAAGACTTTAATATTACTTTTTTCCGGAGGCATTCAGACAAAGAAAAAAATAATTTAGAAGGGAAATCAAAGGAAAAGGTAAGCGAACCAACAATGCACTGGCTTAAAGGAACCTATTAACCACTTAACCCCCGGACCATATTGCTGCCCAATGACCAGAGCACTTTTTGCGATTCGGCACTGCGTCGCTTTAACAGACAATTGCGTGGTCGTGTGACGTGGCTCCCAAACAAAATTGGCGTCCTTTTTTTCCCACAAATAGAGCTTTCTTTTGGTGGCATTTGATCACCTCTGCGGTTTTTATTTGTTGCGCTATAAACAAAAATAGAGCGACTATTTTGAAAAAAAATGCAATATTTTTTACTTTTTTCTGTAATGAATATCCCCCCCCCCCCCCCAAAAAAAAATATATATATATATATATATATATATATATATATATATATATATATATATATATAAAAATGTCCTCAGTTCAGGCCGATGCATATTCTTCTACATATTTTTCGTTAAAAAAAAATCGCAATTAGCGTTTATTGATTGGTTTGCGCAAAAGTTATAGCGTTTACAAAATAGGGGGCAGTTTTATGGCATTTTTATTATTATTTTTTTTTTTACTAGTAATGGCGGCGATCTGCGATTTTTTTTTTTTTTCAGTACTGGGACCTTATGGCGGACACTTCGGACACTTTTGACACATTTTTGGGACCATTGGCATTTTTTTAGCGATCAGTGCTATAAAAATGCATTGGATTACTATAAAAATGCCATTGGCAGTGAAGGGGTTAACACTAGGGGGCGGGGAAGGGGTTAAGTGTGTTCCTGGGTGTGTTCTAACTGTATGGGGGGGTGGACTCACTAGGGGAAATCACTGATCATCCATTCAGACATTGTATGAACAGAAGATCAGCGTTTCCCCCGCTGACAGGACTGAGAGCTTTGTGTTTACACACATAGCTCCCGGTCCCCACTCTGTAACGAGCGATCGCGTGTGCCTGGCGGCGATCGTTTCCACCGGGCACACGCACAGGACTCGGGGGCCCGCACGCGGACCGCCGGCGGCGCGCACGCGCCCCCTAGTGGCCTCAGAAGTCCTGACGTAGAGCTACGGGCTCTCGCCCGGGAGAGCCGACCTGCCGCCATATAACTGAGGCGGCTGGTCGGAAAGCAGTTAAAATAAAAAAACAAACCTTTACAACCCCTTTTATGCATTCTCTTTGTTTTCTGTTATTTATATCAGGCTGCTTCAAAAGTAAAAGACGCTCTGAGACAAGTGGACCAGGGAAGTCAGGAAACTGCAGAGCGGAGGCGGTGTTGAATGTCACTAAAGAGTTAATCGACCTGCTGACTGGAGAGGTGAGAGGGATTCTGGGAGTGTCACATGTTATCTCTATGAATAGGACCCAGACCTGACTGGACAGGTGAAGAGGATTCTGGGAATGTCATATGAGGTCACTGTTGTCTATATTGTTAGAAGCCAGGCCTGAGAGCTGAAGAGTATTCTGCAGATGTTGCATTTACATAATTGCATAGGAAGGTGGAAAGACACAAACAAATCCATCTGGTTCAACCAATAAAAACAAAAAGAAAACCTCCATATTCAAAACACTATTTGAAAAGTTTGGCTTGTTGTGGAAACAAGGATTTTTTACAGCTTCAGTTGAGGTACCTTTTTCCTATAATAACTGTTACAGGAGTGAATTTCCATTCCTAGGGGTAGATTTCCTCTCACTTCCTGTTGTCTCCTTCTGTTTGTAAATCGGATGTTTGTAACCCGGAGACCGCCTGTATATGGACCTCTTATATATTTGTACATGTTGACCATATCCCCCCTTATTCTCCTCTTAACAGTGAATACATTCAGTTCCTCTAATCTTTCCTCATAGCTGAGCTCCTCCATGCCTCTTATCAGTTTGGTTGCCCTTCTCTGCACTTTCTCCAGTTCTCCGATATCCTTCTTGAGAACTGGGGCCCAAAACTGGACTGCATATTCCAGATGAGGTCTTACTAATGACTTGTACAGAGGGGCAAAATTATATCTCTATCTCTCTCTGGAGTCCATACCTCTCTTATACAAGAAAGGACTTTGCTCACTTTGGAAACCGCAGCTTGGCATTGCATGCCATTATTGAGCTTATGATCTACCAAAACCCCCAGATCCTTCTCCACTATGGATCCCCCAGATCCTTCTCCACTATGGATCCCCCCAGATCCTTCTCCACTATGGATCCCCCAGATCCTTCTCCACTATGGATCCCCCAGATCCTTCTCCACTATGGATCCCCCCAGATCCTTCTCCACTATGGATCCCCCCAGATCCTTCTCCACTATGGATCCCCCAGATCCTTCTCCACTATGGATCCCCCAGATCCTTCTCCACTATGGATCCCCCCAGATCCTTTACCACTACGGATCCCCCAGATCCTTTACCACTACGGATCCCCCCAGATCCTTTACCACTACGGATCCCCCAGATCCTTTACCACTACGGATCCCCCCAGATCCTTTACCACTACGGATCCCCCCAGATCCTTTACCACTACGGATCCCCCAGATCCTTCACCACTACGGATCCCCCCAGATCCTTCACCACTACGGATCCCCCCAGATCCTTCACCACTACGGATCCCCCCAGATCCTTCACCACTACGGATCCCCCCAGATCCTTCTCCACTACCGATCCCCCCAAATCCTTCTCCACTACCGATTTTCCCAGATCCTTCTCCACTACAGATCCCCCCAGTTGTACTCCCCCTAGTATGTATGATGCATGCATATTCTTAGCCCCAAAGTGCAGAACTTTACATTTATCAACATTAACCTCTTGAGATCCGCGCTATAGCCGAATGACGGCTTCAGTGCGGATCTGAATGTCCAACAGGCCGTCAATTGACGGCCTCCCCTTTGGGCGTTCCCCGCGCGCAGCGAAGGAAATTCTGTGTTGGTCGTGTCCCTTGGACACAGCCAATCACAGATCGCCGCGAACGGCCAATCAGAGTGGCCGTTTGCAATGCGATCTGTGCGGCCAATGAGAAATGATCTCGTATGTAAACATATGAGATCATCTCTCATTGCTGGCTCACACAGAGACAGCGTCCTGTCTCTGGAGAGGAGACTGATCTGTGTCCCTTGTACATAGGGTACACAGATCGGTCACCTCCCCCAGTCACCCCCCCCCCTCCACCTACAGTTAGAACACTATACAGGGAATACATTTAACCCCTTCCTCACCCCCTAGTGTTAACCGCTTCAATGACAGTCACATTTATACAGTAATTAGTGCATATTTATAGCACTGATCGCAGTATAAATGTGAATGGCGCCAAAAATGTGTCAAAAGTGTCCGATGTGTCCGCCATAACGTCGCAATCCCAGTAAAAATAGATCGCCGCCATTTCTAGTGAAAAAATAGTTAATAAAAAATAATAATTCTGTCCCCTATTTTGTAGGCGCTATAACTTTTGCGCAAACCAGACGCTTATTGCGATTTTATTTTTTTTACCAAAAATATGTAGAAGAATACGTTTCGCCCTAAACTGAGAAAAAAAAATGTGTTTTTTTTAAAAAATTGGGATATTTATTATAGCAACAAATAAAAAATATTGTATTTTTTTTTTCAACATTGTCGTTCTTTTTTGTTTATATAGCGCAAAAAAATAAAAACCGCACAGGCGATCAAATACCACCAAAAGAAAGCTCTACTTGTGGGGGAAAAAGGACGTCAATTTTGTTTTGGGAGCCACGTCGCACGACCGCGCAATTGTCAGTTAAAGCGACGCAGTGGCGGAAGCTGAAATTTCACCTGGGCAGGAGGGGGGTGTATGTGCCCAGTAAGCAAGTGGTTAAACCTCATCTGCCACTTAGTCGCCCACTTAGACAGAGCATCGAGGCCGGCTTGTAAATTGGAGACATCCTGTAAGGATGTTATTCCACTGCATAGCTTGGTGTCATCTGCAAAGACAGAAATGTTACTTTTGATCTCAGACCCAATATCATTTATAAAGATAATAAAAAGTAAGGGTCCCAACACTGAACCTTGGGGTGCACCACTGATAACCTTCGACCATTCAGAGGAAGAACGTATCATTACTTTTAAGGGGTACTATCATTTAAAGGTAAACTATAATAACTATAACATCTTTGAATGTTCAAGTTTTTATTCTGATGTTTTTTAATTTATATTGCAGCTTACCAATCATTAGAAGTGATGGGTGCATTTGTGTTTTTTTTAATTTTTTAGGCTTTTTCCAGTTTTCACACATCCTGTATTGTCATTCTGGGGGAAAGGAGTGTTTTGATGTACTAGCAGATTTAGATACACACAGTAACAGCAACAGTTTTCTTTTCTTTTTTTTAATAAAGATTTTGAATAAATAAATGCTGATAATTGTAATCGCCCCTTTTAGTTTGTCTCGACGCTCTTTGAGGGGTTGTAAATGTTTTTAAAGCGGTATTTAAGAGGAAGAAAAGCCTGATGGGTTTTACTTCCTCTTTGTTTCCCTGCAAAGGTAAAGCATAATGGGCTACTATTCAGCGTTGTGTTAGCAGAGCGAATGAACATTCGCTTTCCTAACACTGAACCGCCTCTCAGCCAATCAGGTGCTCGGGTTTGTTACCGGTCACCTGATTGGCTGAAACGACAGGCGCTGTGATTGGACGCCTATCGCAGATGACAGGAGCATGGGGGACACCGCCTGCCGCCTTGACCCGCTGCCCCACGAGACAAGGTAAGTGCTGGGCAGGCAGGGGATGCACACTGGCAGCAATTGATGGGCACAGTGGCTGCATTTGATGGGCACAGTGGCTGCGTTTGAGGGGCACAGCGGCTGAAACAGTTTTTCAATTTGTTTGCATGCGCCGCCCCCAAACCTTACCCCCCCCCCCCCCCCCCACACACACACACACAAATTTTGAACACCAGCCGTCACTGTATAGACCTTTTTTTTCTTGTCTCTTTAGAGTTATATACTTGTCAAGACATCTAGAACAATGACAGACAAACAGAGCTCAGGATATCTTGGTAGAGGTCAAGATGCCATCATTGAATCCCTGCCTGACCCCACAATACCTGAAAGAAACAGCCAGATTCTGGAAGCCACAAATATGATTCTGGAGCTGCTGACAGGGGAGGTAAGCAGTGCCAGAAATGATGGGACATTATTCAGTAACAGAAGGTATGTGTCTGGATGGTGACTTTATTATTGTGTGTGTCAGGTTCCTATACGGTGTCAGGATATCGCTGTTCATTTCTCCATGAAAGAATGGGAGTATATAGAAGGACACAGGGACCTCTACAAGGATGACGACATGGAGAATTACCAGCCTTTCATATCTCTGGGTAAGTGTTAACCACCAGCCATATGTCAGCTTAATGACCGGAGGTCTTTTTGCGATTCGGCACTGCGTCGCTTTAACTGACAATTACGCGGTCGTGCAACGTGGCTCCCAAACAGAATTGGCGTCCTTTTTTCCCCACAAATAGAGCTTTCCTTTGGTGGTATTTGATCACCTCTGCGGTTTTTATTTTTTGCGCTATAAACAAAAATAGAGCGACAATCGATAAAAAAGATTTTCAAACAAAAAAAATAGCATTAATTTAAAAAAAAAAAAGCAATATTTTTTACTTTTTGCTATAATATCCCCCAAAAATATATAAAAAAAAAGTTTTTCCTCAGTTTAGGCCGATACGTATTCTTCTACCTATTTTTGGTAAAACAATCGCAATAAGTGTTTATTGATCGGTCTGTGCAAAAGTTATACAAAAGGGGATAGTTTTATGGCATTTTTATTAATAAATATATTTTTTTTTTTAACTAGTAATGGTGGCGATCAGTGATTTTTTATTTTATTTTTTTTTTATCGTGACTACGACATTATATCGGACACATTTTTGGGACCATTGTCATTTTTACAGCGATCAGTGCTATAAAAATTGACTGATTACTGTGAAAATGACACAGTGAAGGGATTAACCCCTAGGTGGTGCTGTAGGGGTTAAAGCGGAGGTTCACCCTAAAAAACATCTATGTACCATTACATCCAGCATACTTTGCATATGTAAAGTATGCTGGACTTCTTTTTTTCGGGGCACATACCGTTTAAAAGTTCTGTTTCACCCGGCTTCCGGGTTCTCTCTGCCGCGGGGAATAGGCGTTCCTAGGCAGCGGTGTAGATGATTGATGTGCTGTTATGGCGCGTCACGCAAATCCGAAAATATCCGAGCTGGAATCGGCTCTGTACGGCTTCTCTTCATTCATAAACTGAAACATTGTAAACACAGTTTACGATGTTTCAGTTATGTGAATGGACAGAGTCAGTGATCACTGACTCTGTCCATTCGGAAAAGTAAGGAGCCGAGTTTACCCGCTCTCCATCCTGACCGTTTCAGGGGGTGGAGGAGGAGCACGGAAGGAGAGAGAAACACGGAGGGAGAGAGAAATACAGGGGGACACGGAGGGAGAGAGAAACACTGCGGGGGACACGGAGAAGGAAAAACCGAGGGGAGAAGGAAAAACCGAGGGGAACACGGAGGAGAAGGAAACACTGAGGGGAACACGGAGGAGAAGGAAACACTGAGGGGGACAAGGAGGAGAAGGAAACACTGAGGGGGACAAGGAGGAGAAGGAAACACTTAGGGCCAGATTCACGTATTCCAGAGCATCTTTGCTCTGGAGTAACGCTTCTGATTTGCGTTGCGCTGCCGAAATTTTAGGAGCAAGTGCTGTCATTCACGAAGCACTTGCTCCTAAAGTTGCGGCAGCGCATCACAAATGAGCCGGCGGAATTCAAATGTCGCGGGTACGGGGCGTGTAGTATGCTAACTACGCGCGATCCCGCCGCCAACGTACTGCGCATGCGTCGAGTGTCAAAACATCCCCGTGCGCATGCTCCAAAATCTGTGAATGAACGTCAATGACGTCACATTCCCATTCATGACCGTTTTACGCAAGCGACGTTTTTTTTTTTTTTTCCGACGCGATGACGACGCCTATACCTAACATAGGATACTCCAACCCCATGTAGGTATATCTATGCGCCGCGTATCCCGTCCGGAAACGTCGTATCGTCATTGCGTCGCGCCGGATTTCGATCGTGAATTGCCGATTTCCGCTCATTAACATATTTTTTGAGCGGAAATCGGCGGGAACGCCCCCGGCGCCATTTTTAAGTTGAAGTAACGATGCGATGGCGAAACTCAGTTACGCTGCTCGCATCGGAACTTCAACCCGGCGTTTCTTGTTTTCTGGTTACAGAAAACAGAAACGCCGGCTCAAAGCCACAGTTAGGCTGGCGGATCACTCGATCCGCCAGCGTAACCTTTCCTGAATCTGGCCCTTAGGGGGACAAGGAGTAAAAGGAAACACTGAGGGGGACACGAAGGGAGATAGACTGCAGCAAAACGGAGGGGGACAAGGAGGAGAAGGAAACACTGAGGGGGACAAGGAGGAGAAGGAAACACTGAGGGGGACAAGGAGGAGAAGGAAACACTGAGGGGGACAAGGAGGAGAAGGAAAAACTGAGGGGGACAAGGAGGAAAAGGAAACACTGAGGGGGACACGAAGGGAGAGAGACTGCAGCAAAACGGAGGGGGACAAGGAGGAGAAGGAAACACTGAGGGGGACAAGGAGGAAAAGGAAACACTGAGGGGGACAAGGAGGAGAAGGAAACACTGAGGGGGACAAGGAGGAGAAGAAAACACTGAGGGGGACAAGGAGGAGAAGGAAACACAGAGGGGGACAAGGAGGAGAAGGAAACACAGAGGGGGACAAGGAGGAGAAGGAAACACAGAGGGGGACACGACGGAGAAGGAAACACTGTGGGGGACAAGGAGGAGAAGGAAACACTGTGGGGGACAAGGAGGAGAAGGAAAAACTGAGGGGGACAAGGAGGAGAAGGAAAAACTGAGGGGGACACGACGGAGAAGGAAACACTGTGGGGGACAAGGAGGAGAAGGAAAAACTGAGGGGGACAAGGAGGAGAAAGAAACACAGAGGGGGACAAGGAGTAAAAGGAAACACCGAGGGGGACACGAAGGTAGAGAGACTGCAGCAAAACGGAGGGGGGCTGCAGGACACGGGACAGTCATCGGTGATCGTGCAAGCAGTCATTATTGGCAATTGTTAAGCTGTTTCGGCATGTCCTCGAAACGTCTGTTTTCGGCCGATATGTATCGACCACAGATATATCGGTGCATCCCTACCAAATAGAGTTATTTTAGAGCTGAGGTAATTTCATGTTCTTTTCCCTAGATGGAGGTCATGCTGCCTATGAGCCTGATGGATATCCCCTTCCTGCTCGCCATTTAGAAGATAGAAACAAAAACCTTTTTGTTATGAAGTCCACCCAGAGCAGGACAGCCAGCGTGGATGAAAATGAACCAGGAAATAATGAGGGAAAACATATTTCCAGTCCCAAAGAAAGTGTCCAGGCCGTCCCTGTCGGTACAAAGTCTCCAGTTTCCAAAAAAGCAGCACATTGCATTAAAGAAGAAAACTTTCCCTGCTCCGAATGTGGGAGCTATTTTTCCAGCCAGCAAGAACTGGACTACCATTGCCGGCTTCATATGGAAAGAAAAACATATTCTTGCACAGAGTGTGATAAAGTCTTCTTAGCAAAACTCCAGCTTGAGAGACACCAGATCAGTCACACGGGAATCAAAAGCTTCCGCTGCGCTGAGTGCCACAAATCTTTTGCCACCAAGGGTTCCCTAACTGTTCATCAGCAGCGCCACTGCCTAGCAGCACAATATTACAGATGCTCGGCATGCAGACAAGACTTTGAAACTAAGAATGAATTGGAGGACCACATGAAGAACCATCTAAAAATACAAAGCCAGGCCACCTGTACCGAATGTGGAAAGCACTTCCTCCACAAAGGGAACCTTAAAGCTCATTACCGAATTCACACCGGAGAAAAACCATTTGTCTGTCTAGAATGTGGAAAAAGTTTTACATACAAGTCCCACCTTGTTTCCCACCAGCGCTATCACACGGGGGAGGGGCTAACTTGCCGTTATTGCAAGAGGTTTTTTGCGGACATGGCACGTCTTGTGGAACACGAGCGCGTTCATACTGGAGAAAAGCCGTTTGCGTGTTCTGAGTGCGGAAGGTGTTTCAACAGAAAATATCACCTCATAATGCATCAGAGGACTCACACGGACATTCGGCCATTCGGGTGTACTGCTTGCGGGATGCTTTTTACATGTAGTGGAACCGCAGAAAGACATTTGAAGCAGAGGAGATGCAAAAAACAAAAAGCCTTAAAGGACTGAAAATGATTGTGAAGTCGTGTGTGTGTGTGTGTGTGTGTTTTTTTTTTCTATTAAAATAACAAACATGTTATACTTACCTGCTCTGTGCAGTGGATTTGCACAGAGAAGCCCGGATCCTCCTCTTATCAGGTCCCTTTGCTGGAGCTCCTGGCCCATCCTCCTGTTGGGTGCCCCCACAGCAAGAAGCATGGATCCTCCTTTGCTTGAGCTCCCGGCCCCGCCCTCCTGTTGGGTGCCATCACAGCAAGAAGCCTGGATCCTTCTCTCCTTTGCTGGAGCTCCTGGCCCCTCCCTCCTGTTGGGTGCCCCCACAGCAAGAAGCCTGGATCTTCCTCTCCTTTGCTGGAGATCCTGGCCCCTCCCTCCTGTTGAGTTCCCCCACAGCAAGAAGCCTCCATCCTCCTCCTCTCCTTTGCTGGAGCTCCTGGCCCCGCCCTCCTGTTGGGTGCCCCCACAGCAAGAAGCCTGCTATGGGGATACCAGAGCCGAGCTGCAGCTCTGTCTATCTATTTTTTTTCCTGGTTGGACTAATTAAGTTTGAATGGCAGCAGCGAGAGCCCATGGAATTGTCTTAGCCAATGATGGATAGTCCCAGGCGGCCAAGGCCCTCGTGCACATCACTGGATAGAATGGGGTTGTAAAGGTTTTTTTTTTTTCTAAATAGGTTCCTTCAAGCTAGTGCATTGTTGGTTCACTTACCTTCCATTTCCTTGCTATGGGCCAGATCCACAAAGATCGGCGTATCTTTGTGCGGGGGTAGCGTATCTTCTTTACGCTACGCCACTGCAACTTAGAGAGGCAAGTACCGTATTCAGAGAGCACTTGCGTCCTAAGTTACGGCGGCGTAGTGTAAATGTGCCGGCGTAAGCGCTCCTACGTCAAATGTGGAAGAGGTGGGCGTGTTTTATGTAAATGTATCGTGACCCCACGTAATTGACGTTTTTTTCGAACGGCGAATGCGCCGTCCGTGGACATATCCCAGTGCGCATGCTCCAAATTACGCCGCTACTACTCAATGCTTTCAACGTGAGCGTAATTTACGCACAGCCCCATTCACGGATGACTTACGCAAACGACGTAAAACATGAGACATTCGACGCTGTTCCGACATTCGTGAAACGGCGTATCTAGCTCATTTGCATATTCAACGCGTAAATCGACGGAAACGTCCCTAGCGGCCAGGGTATAATTGCACACAGCTATACGCCGGCGTAAGCAAGTTACGTCGGAGGAGGAAGCCTATTTTTTAGATGTATCTGCCTTTGAGAATTGGCGTAAAGATACGCCAGCGCAGATTTGAAATTACGGAGATAGGCAGCCGTAAAAGTTTTGTGGATCTGCCCCTAAATGTTTGTTTTCTTTGTCTGATCTTCTCACTTCCTGTTCCTCCTGAGTAAGCTGTTCTGGCTGACTAACCACCAATCAGATGATGGTGGCAAGTTTACTGAGGAGAAACAAGAAGTGAGAAATTCAGACAAAGAAAAAAACATTTAGGGCCAGATTCTCATATAATTCCGGCGGCGTAGCGTAAGCCATTTACACTACGCCGCAGCATCGTACTAGAGCAAGTGCTTTATTCCCAAAGCACTTGCTCCGTAGTTTGCGGCGGCGTAGCGATAATGGCCCGGCGTATCCCCGCGTAAATCGAAGGGGACGGCTTGTATTTAAATTAAGCGCGCCCCCGTGCCAATTGAACTGCGCATGCGCCGGCCGGGAAAAAAGCCCAGTGCGCATGCTCCAGCTCACGTTGGAAAACGTTGTTGAAACCGACGTGAAAACGACGTGATCGTCACTTACGCAATGCCCTTTTCGCGAACGACTTAGTAAAACGACGGAAAAAGACGACACTGACCCGATGCCATACTTAACATGGCATCCGACGGTACTGCGTAAGGTTACTCCACACATTAGCAGGGGTAACCTTACGCGTACGAAAACGACGTAAACGACGACGGGGTGGCGTAAAAGCGTTCGGGAATCTGCGTATTAGCCTCATTTGCATAGGCAAATGAGAAAACAACGTAAAGGCCACCTAGTGGCCGGAGTTGTCATTACATCTACGATCCGCCAGTGTAATTGAGTTACACTTGTCGGATCTTCACCGGTATCTATGCGTAAGTAATTCTAGGAATCACTCGCATAGATACCCGGGAAAAAAAACTGCGATACGACGGGGTATCTGAGATACCCCGTCGTATCGCCTCTGAGAATCTGGCCCTTAGAAAGGAAATCTAAGGAAAAGATAAGTGAACCAACAATGCACTAGCTTAAAGGGGTTGTAAGGCCTCGTACACACGAGGGAATTTATCCGATGAAAATGGTCCGACGGACCATTTCAGCCGCTAAATCCGCTCGTCTGTAGGGGCCGGCGGACAGTTTTGGACGGATTTCTCCTGCAGAAAAGTTTCAAAGCATGCCGGAGAGCTGCCCGTCGGATATGTCCGCTGGTCAGTACACTCACCAGTGGACATATCCTCCCGCGCAAGCGTCGTATGGATGCGACGCATGCGTGGAAGTTGTTTTCTTCCTGGTGCGGTGACGTGGCGGTGTCAACGTCACTGCCACGTCACCGCGCTGTCTGCCGGCGGGGATTTTGATACAAAAGTGTGTACAGCCATCGGACCAAAATAGCCCGGCGTACATATGCGCTGCAAACGGTCCGGCTATGGCCGCCGCTGTATCACGGGAGCGCGCTCGCAACAGCTACACACCATGCGAGCTCGCTCGCATGTTTGTGTGTAGTTGTTGCGGGGAGGAGCCGCGACAGCCGCCAAGGGAGACCAGGATTGGGGCCACTATGTGCAAAACGAACTGCACAGTGGAGGTAAGTATAACATGTTTGTTACTTTTAAAAAAATTATAATTTCCTTTACAACTCCTTTTAGAGCCCATTCACACTGGGGCAACACGACTTCCAGCACGACTTTGGGAGGCAACTTGGACACGACTTGAGTATGAATCGTCAGGCAACTTCAAGTCACCTCCAGGACAGGAGGCTTTCCAGTGGCCAATCAAACAACAATCAGCTCTGGGGGAGGGAGGGGTTTGCCTGAGAAATGTATGTTATCTTCCTGTATTGTTGCTTCAGTTAGGACAGTGATCCGACTTCTGAGGCAACTTCCATTGAAATTAATGGGTTCAAGTTACCTACAAGTCGCCTAGAAGTCGGATTGAAGTAGTACAGGAACCTTTTTTGAAGTCGGAGCGACTGCAGTAGTGTACATTAAGACGGCTCCTTTCACTTCCATTGATTTTCTCATGCAGGCGCAGGCTCCTGGGGAGACTTGGAGTCGGATCCAAAGACATCCCTGTGTGAATGGGCTCCTAAAGGAACCTATTTAGAAAATAAAAAACAAACCCTTTAACCACTTAAGGACCGCCTAACGCCAGTATTCATAGGCAGAATGGCACGGCTGGGCACAATCGAGTACCTGTACGTGATTGTTAAATGCCCAGCACCGGGACCCGATCGCCGCCCGCGTCCCGCGATCAGTCCCCGGAGCTGAAGAACGGGGAGAGGTGAGTGTAAACACACTTTCCCCGTTCTTCGTTGTTGCGCTGTAATTGATCTTGTGTTCCCTTATATAGGGAAAGGTGATCAATGATGTCACACGTCCAGCCCCGCCCCCTACAGTTAGAAACGCATATGAGGTCACACTTAACCCCTTCAGCTCCCCCTAGTGGTTAACTCCCAAACTGCAATTGCTATTTTCACAGTAAACAAAGCATTTGTATAGCATTTTTTGCTGATCCGAAAATGATTCGATCCGTGACTCCTGATCCGAGGATCAATCCGATCCGTGAGTTTTTTGATCCGTTGCACCCCTAATTACTAGCATTGGGTCTGTTTGGATCATGATCAGAACTATACTAGTGTCCCCAAAAAAGCAGTTTTTCTACCAAAGACATATATAAAGTACAGATATAGGGTACATGTTGGCCTAAATTTGAGAAGAAGTTTGATTGTATTGGATATGTTTTATAACAGAAAGAAGAAAAATATTGTTTTTTTTAATTAAATGTTTTCATTTATATAATAAACAACCCAGTTGTGGTCAAACACCACCAAAAGGAGAAAAAAACAAAGGGACGGAAGCACCAGCTAAGTGTATTATCCCGTTTTTAAAATTTTAATAACAATGGATAAAAAAAACACTCACAAGAGATATCAGATAAAAGAAAAGCTCATCTGGTGCAAAGTATGTACTCCAATTTTAAGTACACAATGGGGTATATTTATTAAAGTTATAAAGTGGCAAATCAGGCTCACTTCTGCATAGAAACCAACGAGCTTCTAACCCTAGCTTGTTCAATTAAGCTTTGGTAATAAACCCTGGAAGCTCATTGGTTTCTAGGCAAAAGTGAGCCTGATTTTGCACTTTCCAGCTTTAGTACATAAACCCAGGGCAGATCCTAGGCAGGTGCATGGGGTGCAGTGCAATAAGGTGCCACAAAGGTGGGAGCACTGAAGCACCAGAGTGCTCCCCTCCTCTTCTTGTCAGTGTCCAGAGGTGGCTCTCTTCACCGGTTACTGCCACTGTGTTTCCTGCTCAAGCCAGTTCCTCCTCCCGTCAGAGATGAAGAGCGAAGCAGCAGCTGTCTCTGTGTGGAGAGAGACCAGCCATGCAGTGACATCGCTGGGAGGGCGGTCCGTGCCTAACGTGTTCTCTTTGTCCGGGGGGGGGATCTCTGTTTCAGTCGTTGCCGTAGAAACATTTGTAAAGGAGAGGGGTTGGTAAGATGACCACGCCCATGTGGGGGCGCCAGAAATATTTCTGCACCCAGGCGTCTGTGACCCTAGGATCGGCCCTGCATAAACCCCATTGTGTACTTAAAAGTGAGGTATGCCTGTATGTGCAGATTCCTCCTTAACCGCTTGAGGACCGCCGCACAATGATATACGTCGACAAAATGGCAAAGCTGGGCACAAGGGCGTACATGTACGTCCCCTTTAAGATCCCAGCCATGGGTCACAAACCTCTCCCCGTGCTTCCTAGTGAGCCTGTCACTGATCATGTGTTGCCTGTCATAGGGAACGAAGATCAGTGATGTCACACGCCCCCCACAGTAAGAATCACTCCCTTAGGGCACACTTGACCCCTACAGCGCCCCCTCCTGTCTAACCCGTTCACTGCCAGTGTCATTTTTACAGTAACCAGTGCAGTGTATAAATTACAATGGTCCCAAAATAGTGTCAAAAGTGTCCGATGTGTCTGCCATAATGTCGCAGTCACAATAAAAATCTCTGATCGCTGCCATTACTAGAAAAAAAATATTAATAAAAATGCTATAAAACTATCCCATATTTGGTAGACGCAATAAATTTTGGGGTAGTGTTGCATGAGCGCACATTTGCAATTCAAAGTGCGACAACGCTTAATGCTGAAAATTGGCCTGGGCAGGAAGGGGGTAAAAGTGCCCAGTATTGAAGTAGTTAAAGGGCCACTTTAACGTTTACTTGAAACTGTGAGGTCATGTTGAGGGGACCCAGCACCACCTACTGTAAAGGTTTTATACCTCTAACCCCTATTGTTACTGGGATTCCAAAATTAGCCCCCCTAGGAGAGCTGTTTAACATTGAAATCTATAGGAAAAATTTGGCCAGCTTGGGCCGGCCCTGGATTTTTGGACTAGAACTCCCAGATCAAAGGTCGCAGCCACCCAATTTTTTTATCAGCACTTGGAACCCATAGGGCCGACCCCTGGTAGAACTTAGGGGCATCTATTACACTTTCACTATTTTTAAGGCTCCATAAACTGTTTGATACCCCTCGCCATGACTCCCAAAGCTGACCAGCAACCCTTAAGCATGGGTGGGGTTGTAACAGTCCACTTAATCTTGGTCAGGGTTTTACCCATCTACCACCCCAAGCTGTCCAGCGACTCTAGTCCCAGGGTGTAACATTGAAATCTATGGGGAAAATTTGGCCAGCTTGGCCCGACCATGTTTTTTTAAACTACAACTTCAACTCCCAAACCAAAGGTCACAGCCACCCCAAATTTTTACCAGAACTTGGGACCCCGATGGCCGACCCCTGGTAGAATTTGGGGGTATTTTTGACACGTCCCCAATTTCTAAGGCTCCATAAACTGTTTGATGCCCCTTGCCAAGACTTGCAAAGCTGACCAGCAACCCTTAAACACAGGTGGGGTTGTAACAGTCCAATTAATCATGGTCAGGGTTTTACCTGCCTACCTCCCCAAGCTGTCCAGCGACTCTAGCCCCAGGGTTTAACATTGAAGTCTATGGGGAAACCTGGCAAGCTTGGCCCGCACTAAATATGAGATTCTGGGGTCAAAATGAACTCAGATCTCATATTGAGACTAAAATGCAATAATAATAAAAAAAAATGTAATTTGAAAAAACGACCAAAAAAAATTGGCCCAAAAAATCTCCATATGCGATGTTTAAAAATGTCTACAGGTTGTATGTTTTGAGTTACAGATGAGGTCTAGCACTGAGAAGCTCATACGATCCGGAAGGGATTTAAAAATCCCTTGTTATAGAAAAAAGAATGACAGGTCCTCTTAAATATGAGATCTAGGGTCAAAAAAACCTCAGATCTCATATTAAAGCGGAGCTCCACCCTAAAGTGGAACTCCCGCTGATCAGAGCCCTCCCCCTCCGGTGTCAGGTTTGACACATTTCAGGGGGGAGGGGGTTGCAGATACCTGTCTAAAGACAGGTATTCACACCCACTTCCGGCCACACAGTCAAATTTGAAGGGCAATATTTAAACTGTGACTGTGCCTTCAATTTTAATATTTCAGAGACATACTGTAGGACTTAGTAATTTGTCTTCATAAATTTGGCCTAAAATGTATAGTGCTACATATCTTTGGTAAAAAAAAAATGGATATTATTAGTTTTTTTGCTTTTTTTGTAAAATGTCGAAAATAAAAAAATTGGAAAATTTTCGAAAAAACGTAAATTTTCTAAAAAATCGTAAATTTTCGGAAAAAATTGAAATTTTTCAAAAAAATCGAAATTTTTCAAAAAAAACGAAATTTTTCGAAAAAATCGTTTTTTTTCTTTTTTTTGAAAAATTTCGATTTTTTTGAAAAATTTCGATTTTTTTTGAAAAATTTCGATTTTTTTGAAAAATTTCGATTTTTTTTGAAAAATTTCGATTTTTTTGAAAAATTTCGATTTTTTTGAAAAATTTCGATTTTTTTGAAAAATTTCGATTTTTTTCGAAAATGTACGTTTTTTAGAAAATTTACGTTTTTTAGAAAATTTTCCAATTTTTTATTTTTGACATTTTACAAAAAAAGCAAAAAAACGAATAAAAACGGAAAAAATTTTTTTTTAGATTTTCCTGAATTTACAGCTTGTAAAAAGAAAATAACATAAAGGAAAAAAACTATTTTTTTGGCAGTGCACATGTCTAGTTTGTACACCATTTTGATATATGGGCACCCATCAAAACTAACCCCCCATCATATTGCCCCATAAAACGGCCCCCATAAAAAATTGCCCCACAAACTGGCCCTTATCAAAATGCCTCCCTCCAAACTGTCCCCATCACCAAATTTGAAGATCCTAGCATTTATGGTTTTTGAGATATTGACCAGCAAAGCAAATTGTGGAAGTCCCGAAAGGGGAAAATTTCAGCAATTGTGTCCAGGAAGGAGTTCCAGGAGGTCGGGTAGATTTGTGAGAGACGTCCCTAAATGAGCAGTGACTAATATCTTCATAGGGCAGCGTGAGATGTGGCTGCAGATATATAGGGAAGGAGAGTGTGACAAGACATGATTTCTAACCTGTGACCACTCCCTCATTTTCAAGCCGACCTACACATATCATATATCAAAACGTTCAGCTATCCCTGCTGCCACTACACGTGTCCACGGCTAAGTCATAGTCGCAAGCGTTTTCATAATACAGCCATTTGTTTGCAACCTACTCCATCCAATGACTTCCATTGAAATTACAAGTCAAGACTCCTAAAAGTTGGTAATTTGTAAACTGCAACTGTGCCTTCAATTTTTATATTTCAGAGACATTCTATTCATCCAACTGTAGGTTTGAGTCTTGTGAGTCACACAATATAAAGATCTTCACTGTACGATTTACAGTTTTTAAAATACAACCGTTTGAAGAAGTAGACATTTTCAAAAAAGGGCAAAAATCTCTGAGTCTGTGCTTTAGAGGCTGCCTATATAAAAACAAACATTGGTTTCCTAGGAAACGCTGAGATAATTCAAACTCCTCACACACAGCTGGAGGAACTAACGCTTCTGAAAAGCCAACCGCTCAAAAAAACTGACCGCCACTTGACAGCTCCCTTGCTGGAAGCGTAACGGTAAGACCGCTAGCCGGGCTCCGGTGCCACCTTGTCGGCATGAATTTTGTATTTTACCGGTCAATATCTCCGAAAAAGTTACAAAAATAAACTGTCCCAAAAAATCTCCATAGACGACGTTTAGAAAATTCTACAGGTTGCACGTTTTGAGTTACAGAGGAGGTCTAGTGCTAAAATGATTGCACTCGTTCTAACGATCGCTGCGATACCTCACATGTGTGGTTTGTACACCATTTTCATATATGGGCACCCATCAAAACTACCCCCATAAAATGGCGGCCCCCATTAACTGGCCCTTATCAAAATGCCTCCCTCAAAACTGTCCTGATCACCAAATTTGAAGATCCTAGCATTTATGGTTTTTGAGATATTGACCAGCAAAGCAAATTGCGCAAGTCCCGACAAGGGAACATTTCAGCAATTGTGTCCAGGAAGGAGTTCCAGGAGGTCGGGTAGATTTGTGAGAGACTGTCCCTAAATCAACAGTAACTATTTTCAGAGGGCAGTGGGAGCGATTTTGCTGCGGATATATAGGGAAGTATATTTTTGGAGCCACCCAATGAATGGTGAAGCTAGGCTGTGACAAGACAAAAAATGAAAAATCAGGACATGATTTCTAAACTGCGACCACTCCCTCATTTTCAAGCCGACCTACACAAATCTTATATCAAAACGTTCATATTGAATTACACATGATTTAAGCTGCAAAATCGTGTCTCGTGCATAAAAGAAGAGGGCCTATTGAAGTTAACTCCACCATGGCCGGTCCCAAGTCCGTGCTGAGAAAGGAGGAGGGCTCTGTGCAAAGGGCTAAAAAGAGGTGGTATACAGTCGTAATCTAAAGTTCCACTGTACATCTCTTCTCTGCTGTCCCGTCTGTGTGCTTGTCTCGACTGTAAAGTGTGGGAAGAGGGTGTACCCCTTTACGGAGGATAGACAGTAGGATCCGTTCGCCCCGAGTACATTGTACAAATGTCGGAAGAGAGCAGTTTGGTATCAAGGATCAATATTGCTGTTTTGGAGAAAGTATCTCAAAATCCTCCGACATTTGGCATTACACATGATCAACCTTGAAGGTCTGTGGTCAGCCCGGTCCGCATCCCGTGCTGTAAAACAAAGAAAGATGATGGTTAGGTTGCTGGGGCAAGCAAACCAGCCCTGTAAAAAATAGTATTTGCTACTGTAGACCATGGGCAAGGTCACTGGGGATTCTCCAGGATCTCAGCCAAACATGGCAAGGAAGTGTGGGGGCGATTTTCCAAATCATTTTCCATGTACAGTGTTTAATGGGAAAAATAATTAAAGCACTGGTACACTGTGGAAAATGATTCGGAAAATGGTCCCCTCTCCGTCTTCCCGTCTTCCCTGCCATCTTGATCAACTAAGATGGCAAGGAAGATGGTTTATTTCCTGGCCAGCTTGGCGTGCCCAGAACTCAGTTTGATGGTGCATTTGATTGAGCATAAAAGCAAATGGTAAAGGGAACAGGGTACTGCAGTCTGCTCAAATAATTAGTAATAAAAACATCTTTGCCATTCTCCAACCACTTTGCACATACAGGTCCCAGAAGGCAGCGGGGGCAGGAGGAAAAAAAATATATCCACAAATGAGTTTTTTTTCTTTGAGACCAAGTTGTACAAAAATATATACAAGGACTCCAATAAAAAACCTTCAGCACCTGGTATTCCCAGGCGGTCTCCCATCCAGGTACTAACCAGGCCCGACCCTGCTTAGCCTCTGAGTGAGATCTGGTGCTTTCAGGGTAATGTGGCCGTAGGCAAGTACCATGGGTGCCCTTAACTCTCTTGAAGACCTGGATGGGAGACTGCCTGGGAATACCAGGTGCTGTAGGCTTTTTTTTGGAGTCCTTGTATATATTTTTCTGGTCTTCTCCAAGTCTTCTCCCAAGCTATTTTCAAGAGAGTTAAGGGCAACCATGGTGCTTGAACCTATACAGTTCAGGAATAGTGCGGGCCAAGCTTGCCAGGTTTCCCCATAGACTTCAATGTTAAACCCTGGGCTAGAGTCGCTGGACAGCTTGGGGTGGTAGATGGGTAAAACCCTGACCATGATTAAGTGGACTGTTACAACCCCACCCATGTTTAAGTGTTGCTGATCAGCTTTGCTAGTCTTGGCAAGGGGTATCAAACATGGAATGGAACTCCGCACAGCATATGACCCCGGCCAGATAGGCCATGTCGCCAGGGTCCGTTGGGTGCGCATACCCTGAAGGTGGGTGCCGCACTTGGAACCCGTGAAGAGAAAAGCCCCAGTAAAATGGTGTCTGCCCCAGATATACCCCTCCCCAGCATGCCCCGCAAGGTCAAACTTCTCTAATTGGCTGCTGGGGAAAAGTGAGTCTGCCAGAACCCCTCTATCGCCACCTGTCGTCCAGGGGTGAGAACAACACCCCTGGAGCGCAGATTGGCCCACAGGACAGTTCTGAATGACAGCCGCCCATCAATTTAACAAATTATGAATGGGAGTAAAGTAACTCTTCCATTCACCCACTAACTTTAGCGTAGTGCCCATACTGAAAGTAAGGGGGCGCTACATATACATACAAACATAATTTCTTGCCAGCGGTTTAGACATTAATGCTGTGTGTTATTTTGAGGGGACAGCAAATTTACACCGTTCTACAAGCTGTACACTCACTACTTTGCATTGTAACAAAGTGTAATTTCTTCAGTGTTGTCACATGAAAAAAAATATAATAAAATATTTACAAAAATGTAAGGGGTGTACTCACTTTTGTGAGACAGTGTGTGTGTGTGTGTGTGTGTGTGTATATATATATATATATATATAAATATATATATATATATATATAGTGGAACCTTGGTTTAAGAGCATCATTTGTTCCAGAAGCATGCTCTTAACCCCCTTAGCGGTATCCCCGAGCGTGACTCGGGGTGGATTTTCAATGCTAAAATCGGTAACCCCGAGTCACGCTCAGGGTGGTTGTGCAGAGTGTGCAGCGCGCGCTGGCTTACCTTTTCTAGGCAGGGTATTACTGTACTTACTTTGTCCCTGGATCCAGTGATGCATTCGCGATGTGTGAGCCGATCTCCGTTCCCTACGACGTTACGACGCACGGGGGCGGAGACCGGCGCCAAATTAAAAAAAGTAAACAAACACAATACATACAGTATACTGTAATCTTATAGATTACAGTACTGTATGTAAAAAATACACACCCCCCCTTGTCCCTAGTGGTCTGCCCAGTGTGCTACATGCACTTTTATATAATAAAAACATTTTCTTTGTGCCTGCAAACTGTAGATTGTAGATAGCGATTTGTGGGGAAATTCGTAAAAAATAAATAAAAGTAATGACAGCGACAATTCTGCAACTGAGCAAATTTCAGTGATTTTGATTTGATTACATTATTGAATCATTTTTATTATAATTACATTATCATTTGTTATAATTATTTATAGTTATTTATTATATTATAATTTTATGATTTTGTGTTTCAAACTTTATCATACCCGGGATATCTACTAGACTCTGGTTTGGACAGATTTAAGTGAGTTATTCCTAAGAATTACAGGCCTACAGTATAAAATGCCAAATTTTCATGCAAAATAATTGTACTGCTTTTGGTACTTAATTCCAGACAGAATCATACCGCCAGGGAGGTTAAACCAAATCACTCACTCAGATAATTCGTTCCACAACCATTTATTCATATAAAAATTATTACGGCAAAACAAATTACAGTACAAAATGTACTGTAAACATAAAAGAAATTAAACTGAACTTGCAGTGAGTGGCTCTGTGTTGCAAAAGTACAGTAAAAGAATGTGTACAGTGTTAAGAAGTCTGGTGGTCACCTGCTTTGTGTACTGTATGTAGGGATGAGCCGAACACCCCCCTTTCGGTCCCTTCCAGAACCTTCGAACGGACCGAATGTTTGCTCGAACATTTAGAACCCCATTGACATCTATGGGACTCGAACATTCAAATTCCTAAAAACCCTAATTCCAGCCAAAAGGGGGGCCTATTACCATTGGGCTCACCCCACGGATATACCCGACAAAGGTATTAATTTAGCAGCGCCATTTCCCTTTCTACTATTCATATTTATATTAGCTCCCCACATAGGGATCCTACTGGGAGGCAACAGCTACTCCCCTGTTCTTACACGGGAGAGGATCTGCCGACCGCCACTGGGCAAGGTACTGGCAACACTCCATTTCCTTGCCAGTGGCTCTTTTCACCCTAATGAGTAAATATATATTTTATATACATTTTTTTCTGTTTAGTATATATTTTATAATAATTAATATAATAAATATATATTTTTATTTTTTTAACTAATATAAATTTACTAATTTTAATATTATTATAATTATCTTATTTAATATTTTATATATATATATATATATATATATATATATATATATATATATACTGTATATATACACACACCGACACGACACAAACCTCCAAACAGCAACAGACAACGGAATAAAAGCACCTTGCTTCAGGAAGGGAAAAAAATTGGATGTACTTTTGCAATGGAAGGGCATTTCTCTCGGTCTATTTAGGCACTGTGCATAGCTCACTAAGTCTGACGGGCCTAGTTCCTATCTAACTGAATGCGCCGTGCCGAGTTATGAGCATTTTCAGAGAGGTGCTGACCATAGTCGGCTTCATGTGCACATGCCCAGTCTGGCCAGCCCTTCATTTGCATGGGGTCACGGCTCATTTCAATGGAACACGCCCACGTCCTTCCCACTTTGAATTACACCGCCTTACGCCTCGGAATTTACATTGCACCTCTGCAAATTTGGCCGAAAATACTACGGGCCAGATTCAGAAAGACTTGCGCTGGAGTATATCGATATGCGCCGCGTAACTGTAAAGATGCGCTGTTGTATCTATACGGCCATACCCACCAAACTAAATGCGACAGAAAACGGGCCTTCTCCGATCGGCTTAACTTTCCTTCGCTAGAGTATCGTAAGCGCATATTTTCGCTTGTCGCATCCGTCGCGCCTATTGATTTCCCATTCAAATATGCAAATGAGGGAGATTTCCCGATTCGCGAACCGATTAGCACCAGATGCTGGCGACATGCGCCGCGCGCATGTTGGCCATCTGTCGCAAAGTTATTCCTACAAATAGCTGCTTTATCTTTACTCCAGACGGCCACAGGTCAGCAGGAGAGCAGCTCCAGCAGCAGCGTTACCGACGAAAATAGCAAGCTGAACAACCACACTTGCAAGGACAACCCCTCTGTGTGCCAACATGCAAGGGGCAGTTGCGGTCCTAGCACTACTACTGGGTCCCCCGGTACGGAGGAGGCGGGCACGTGAGAGGATATACCGCACGCGCATGAGCCTCTTTGGCATGGGTGATGAGGAGGTGTATCGCCTCTTCAGATTCAGCCCAGATGCAATCCTTGAACTAACCACAACCCTGCAGGATGACATCAATAGCAAGACACACCGCTCACAAGCAGTGCAGCCACTGGTGAAGGTACTGGCAACACTCCATTTCCTTGCAAGTGGATCATTCCAGCGTACAAGTGGAGTGGTGGCTGGGTTGTCACAATCCTCCATAAGCAGATGTGTGCACCAGGTTATCCCTGCAATCCTCAGACGCATGTCCCACCACTTCATAAGACCCACCACTGAGGAGCTGCGGCTGAAGGCAATGACAGATTTCTACAACATTGCCAGATTCCCACGCACTGTGGGGGCCATTGATTGCACACATGTGGCACTCCAGCCCCCCAGTGCCACAGAGCACATATACCGCAATCGGAAGCATTGGCATTCCATCAACGTACAGGTGATAGCCGATGCCCAACGCCTCATATGGCACGTCCGTGCCAAACCCCCCGGATCCAGCCATGACAGCTTCATATACAATCAGAGCCCCATCCCAACGGAATTCAAACAGAACATGTATGGGGACAGCTGGCTGGTTGGTGAGTGACATGGGTGGCACGCATGACTGTCCCCCCCCCATGATGCTGACATCACAAGGGGTACATGCATGACTAACATCCTCCTGTCTTTTCCCTTACAGGGGACTCTGCATATGCACTGGGACCCCATCTAATGACTCCTTTCCGGAACCCCCAAACCAGAGGAGAGAGAAGATACAATGCGATACAATACAAAACCTGTGCAGTGGTGGAGCAAACATTTGGGCTCCTGAAGTCCTGTTTCCGCTGCCTGGATAAGTCTGGGGGGGCCCTATTGTATTCCCCTACCTTCGTGTGTCAGATCATCGGTGCATGTTGCATTCTGCACAACTTTGCCATGAGAAAGGGCCTGCAGATTGACATACGTGATGACCTGACCCCCCAACCAGACAGCCCCCCCTGCCAGAGGAGACCCCGTCTGCTGATGGAAGAGCAGTCAGGAGGGTCCTCGCTGTAGGCATCTTTGGACACTAAACAAAAACATTGATCACACGGACAATGCACGCATGCACACCACTGATGTCCCTAGATCACACACACCATATTCACATCACATTGGATTAGCCCAAGTCCAACATGCAGGACTTGGGAGCAGCAACGCCGGCGTCAAGGCCCCAATGATGTCGCTGTCCATTCATGCACCATTCACACGTCATTCACACAGCCGTGGGGATAACTTCTCCCCAACGGCCGAGGGTGACACCCCTTACTGGCAGGAGTGCCACCCCCTCACATTCACACACCATTCACACTGTCCCCTGCACTCCTGACCGTGTGCAGTTAAACTCAAAATAAAAAACTCATAACCTGAGCAATATGAAATAAAAAAAAACTCATAACCTGAGCAATATGAAATAAAAAAAACTCATAACCTGAGCAATATGAAATAAAAAAAAAACTCATAACCTGAGCCAAAAAAAAAAAAAGCCCTCATCTGGGCTGACTGGGGCTCCTTCTGGTGGCCCCTCTCTGGCTCCTCAGCTGCCTGGAGGGAGTGGGTGGGGGGGCTTCTGGAGGTGGCTGAGCCCCGGGTGGGCCACTCCTGGCAGGTGTGGCCTGCATGCCCTCCAAGGCCAGGGCTATCCGGCCGAGGTATGCATTTGTGTGGGCCTGCATCCTGAGCTGCCGGGTCACTTCATAATGATGGGCCCGCTGCCTCTGCCTCCCCTGGTCCCAGATGGCAGCAGTGTTGGCCTGGATGGCTGCAGTGAGGTGCCGAAGATCAGCCTGCACCTCCCCCAGGCTGGTCACCACTGCAGCGCAGTTACAGCTGACGTCCTGCACTGCATTAGCCATCTGGTCCAGGTGCCCAGCTATGTCCCCCATCTGCTGGGTCTGCCTGGCGTGGTCCCTCGCCACCTGGTCCTGGACCATTTCAGACACCCCCCTGGTCTTCCGGATGGCCTTCCTGGGGCCAGGAGATGGTAGTCCCCGGGGGGATGGAGTCGCCCTTGAGGGGCTTCCAAGGATGGGGGAGGGGATTAGAGAGGGCCCTGCTGAAGGGGAGGACTCCTCCAAAAATAAAACAAAGTCCTGCTCGGGAACAACAGGCTCCTCCTCAACCACCTCAGCAGGTGAGGTGAGGTGTGGGCACTCCCCTCCATCTCAATGTCTTCACCACCCAGGGGGTCGGGCTCAGAATGCAGTTGGGGGGATGGGGTGGACTGGCCACCGACAGATGATGGCCCAGCTCCGTCATCTGTGGATGACACAAAGCAGACACATGTTGGGTGGTCCCACACACTTGGCACATGTACCCTCCCCCCCCCACATGCAACACACCAAATAGGGGATACAAATCACTTACCTGTCCCGGAGCCTTCCTCCACGGAATCATATCCCGGTACCCCCTCCAACTGCTCCCTCTCCAGGCAGCTGGCGACCACCTCCTCCTCCGTGGTCAGGCTGACCGCACATGGGGGTCCACCACCCGTGCCCCTCTCATGCCTCCTGATGGTGGCCACCTTGCCACGGACTTTGCGCCTCAAATCATTTATTTTTTTCCCGATATCGCCAGCAGTCCGGGTGGAGTAGCCCAAAGCATTGACCCTGCCAGCAATGCTCTCCAGGATGCCCTGCTTCCTGTCCCGGCTGGTCTTCCTACTTTTCCTGCCATGGAGGAAGTCATTGTATGTCTCCATAGCGGAGATCACTAATGACAGCTCCTGGGCATTAAAATTTAGGTCTCTCCTCTCTTTGCGGGGAACGGGAGCAGCCATCACACAGCAAAAGTTACTTCCCTGGGGTGGGGGGAACCGGATATACTTTTGCACCGGAAAGGCGCATCTGCGGCCGCTTTTATACGCGCAACGGAACACATTGCGCTGCCGATTCCCATGTAGTGGTGCCGACGGACGTTGTGGGCATGCGCACAGGGGAGCGAGTGGAGCCCTCCCTCACTGCGCATGCTCCGTGGATGATGCGATGGACGTAAGTCACTGCGCTGGGCTCCGCCCATCATTTACATATCATCACACCCCTTTCCACTTGCGTCGGGTTGCGCCAGCGCATTTTCGTTACTCCGCCGCAAAGTAACGAACATGCGCTTGGTGAATACTGAATTTGACTCACTAGTTCGCGTCAGCGTAACGTATATGTGCTGCGCTACGCTGGATAAAATATGCGCGCATCTACCTGAATCTGGCCCTACGAGTATACGGTACTTGCACCTCAAAATTAAGCCGGTCTAACTTAAAGGAGTTGCACTACGCCGGTCCAAAAATGCGCCGGTGTACGTGAATCTGGCCCACTGTTTTTTTTTTCAGAACTTTTTTAAAACTTTTTTTCCATTGACACATGTTCCCTCGGGCAAGACCCGGGTTCTCAAAGACGTTTTCACAGGCAAACTATAGACACCCAGCAGGTACAATATTTAAAGGAGGAGCAGTGGAGGAGCAGTGATTTTAATGATGCTTAAATTAAAAAAAATGAAAAATTCCTTTAAATATTGTACCTGCCGGGTGTCTATAGTATGCCTGTGAAAACGTCTTTAAAAAAGCACAATCACCTGCCTGTCAGTAAATTAGGAAGGACTGATCTAGCTAAACTATACAGTGTATAAATATATGTACAAACCCTGGGATGTATATATATCCTCTATATATATTAACTGACTAGCCTGCGTGCTCTATCTACCTGCAAAAAATGACACTCTCTCTGTCTCTCTCTGTTCTCTCTAACCACCGTTGCAACACACTACATAAGGCTGACCTCCAGGCAGCCTTTTATAGTGTGGGGCGTGTACTAAACCCCCTGAGCCATAATTGGCCAAAGCCACCCTGGCTGTGGCCAATTACAGCTCTCTGTACTGACGGCACTGTGATTGGCCAAGCATGCAGGTCATGGTGCATGCTTGGCCAATCATAAGCCAGCAATGCCGCAGTGAATTATGGGCCATGGCGCGTCACTCGAATTTGGCGCGAACGACCCGTTTTGTTTGTATTTCGTCGAATGATGGAACATACGAAGCTCATCCCTAACTGTATGTAGAGAAGCAGGCCAGAGGGGTTGGTGCTTATATTTTTACTGTACAGGGTACTGTATTTAGTAGAGCTGGTGTACAGTACACAGTAATGCTGTATGTGTCCACAGCATCAGCCAAACCTCCCAACTTTTTGAGATGGGAATGAGGGACACCTATCAGCAAAAGTATGCAGGCATAGGACACACCCCTTGTCACGCCCCCTTAAAGGAGAATTGTACAAAAAAACAAGATTGTTTAAACCCACAAGTGCTTTTTTTTACCACTTATATTTCTTTATATTGGCTTTTCAAATTTACAAATGCAGCAATTTAGAAAACAGTCGAAAGATTGAGCGCTGGAAAACACTTTTTGATTGATAAAAAGTGCATTTTATATACATCTATACAGATCAGATCAAAATGAGGGACAAACGAGGAGGAATGAGGGACAGAGGGACATTGTTTCAAATCAGGGACAGTCCCTCGAAATTAGGGACAGTTGGGAGCTATGCATCAGCTCTCAGCACTCCCTGGAGAACTCTGAACTGTTGACAACACTTCTGGGTAAAGCCCTCCCCTGCTGGGAGTGTCTCCAGGAAGTGCTGTGGCCACATACAGTGCACAAATTTGTGCTGTATACTGTACTGTGCAATGTAGTCTTCAATCCAGCCTGTCCATCAACACTCGATTCCAGGAGCTCTTCCTGTTGGGTCTGAAAGAGTGACCCTCCCCCAGGGCGAGAACTGTCCCAGTAGTAATCGGCGCACCTACCTACCAGTAGGACGTGTGGCTCCTGGGCTCCAGACAGGCAGGGTTTCCCACCCCCCCGCCTCAGCAGGCCTATTCATCAGCCTCCCCTGGCCGCTTCTCACTCTCCTAAGGACCTCTCCAGGTAAGCCCCTGCTACTCAGGGCGATCTACACCTCCCCAGGACCCGTAGGTGGCCGTCCTTGTTAGGACAGCCACGGCGGCAGCCTAATCTCCTCCATCGGAGAAACACCTCCCCTGGAACCGATTGGCGGCCGTCCTTATCAGGATAAGCCGCCGAATCAGCTGAACGCTGGGGCCTCTTTCCCTCTCCTTACCCCACATTACCACCCACCAGCCAAGCAACCTTCCCCCCGGCGCCTCCCCGCGATTCCCCGTTTTTTCCCCTGAACCGCGCCAGCCACTGCTGATTCGCGGCCGCCGCATCTTAGGAAAGCCGTGGCCTAGCGGCGCGCCGCACTCTCGGACAAAAACACCTTTAGTAACCCCCCAGGAGCTCACCCCCAGCCCCTGTAGGACTCATCCACCCCTGGCCTCCACAATCAGCCCCCCCCCTGCTCACCAATCCACCCAGCTGGCTACACACCAGCCTGGGTCCCATGTCCTGCTCCTGGTCGGCGGCCATCTTGGTACACCACAGCAGCAGTGTCAGCTCTCCCCCCCCCACCCCCCTTTTCACAATTTAATAGTACTTGATCCAGGGGTTTGCCCGATCGCCTTTCAGGGATCAGGAAGTAATTTTTTCCCCTACCAAAGCAAATTGGCATAGCATGGTTAGGGTTTTTTTGCCTTCCTCTGGACCAAGCCGAGAGGATTCACTGAATCCTCTCTTCATCGCCACCAAAAGACTCCGCAGAAACCATTTGGAATCTGAGGCGTTTCGCCGCAATACTGCCAGCCATCACCAAAAAGACCCTAAGAATTGAACAACTTTTGAGGATCGATCGACGATCGACTGTCAAAAATTTTAGCCGTTTACCCCAACCTAAGCGCATTTCATGTGCTTTGATCAACACAAGATCGGCAGTAAAACACCGACTTGAAATCCATGATTTCATTCTACAACACGACCTAGACTGCCTCTTCATTACAGAGAGCTGGCTCACAGCCGACTGTAACACCATTCTAGGAGAATTGGTGCCAGAAAACTACCGTATTATTACGGAAAACAGAATAGGGCAAAAAGGAGGAGGACTGGCGGTGATCCATAAGATGAGTCTTGCGATCACAAAACCAAGCCTCCAAAACCCTCTTCCATTCATGGAAACCCTTACTCTTCAACTGCAAGTAAACGGCCAGGAGACCGTCCGGATTCTACTCTGCTATAGGCCACCTGGCCCCAAGTCGCAGCTGCTTCCATCCTTGACGGACTTTGTCTCCACCTATACCCTGAATAGCAAACACCTTTTGCTGCTCGGGGACTTCAACCTCTGGGCCAACTCCCCGCAAGACCCCATTGCAGATGCCTGCATCGACCACCTGGAAGGATTAGGGCTTCAGCAACTAGTATGTGGGCCCACACATGCTTCAGGTCATACGCTCGATCTTATTTTCAGACAAGATCTGGAAATAAAAATCTTGGAAAATGAACCATTGCCATGGACAGATCACCATGCAATTAAATTCATTATTTCCGAATTCCCCCCTTAACAAAAACATCAAATCCAGTGACAACACACTGGACCAAATGTCAGAAGAAGCTCCACTCGGAACTCTTCAAAGCCACGTTAGGGGAAAAAATAAACACAATTCAGCCGCACCAAACAGCGGAAGAAACACTGGAGGCCATAAACACAGCACTATTGCAGTCACCTGACTTGATAGCGCCGAAACGAAAGACCCAGATCAGGAAAAATAACTGCGGCTGGCGTTCAACAACCAGCTGGCGTTACTGAAGCAAGAGCGCAGAAGGGCAGAAGCAGCCTGGAAAAGAAGCTCTTCAGATGAGAACCTCTCGATCTACAGGGCAATAACCAGAAAATACTACAAGCAAATCTTCGAAGCCAAGAAAAACAATTTTTCTGAGGCTATCAACGGTGCCCTAAATCGCCCCCGCTAACTTTTCAAGCTGGTCACTCAGACAATGAATCCAGGATGTCTTGAAGCCCCCAACTTGGATACACAAGAATTTTGCGATGAGTTATCGGATTGCTTCATTAACAAAATTGAGGCAATCCGGCAAAGCATTCAGCAAAACAATTGCTCTCCCAGCCCCCCCCCGTAGTCATTTACACAGCACCGGCAGCAACTCACCACAGTTTGGTGAGTTCACGCTGGAACCCATCTCCATTCAGACCACTAAAAATATCATCGGCACTCTGCGCAACAGCACTGCGCCAAATGATATTATCCCCACCAAACTGCTGAAGGAATGCGCCGACATCTTGGCACCTCCTGTCACGCAGCTTATCAACCAATCCTTCAGGGAGGGCATAATGCCCTCCCAGCTGAAGGAGGGCTTCATTCAACCCATCTTGAAGAAAGCCACCCTGGATCCTAAGGATCCACTCAACTGGCGCCCCATAACAGGCCTAAATGTTCTCTCCAAGGTAATGGAGAAAGCAGTGGTACAGCAGCTGCAACAGCATCTAGATACCCACAACTTACTCGACCCATTTCAATCAGGATTCCGTCCCGGACACGGGACGGAAACAGCATTGCTTAAGATATGGGACGACGTTCTCGAGGCCGCAGACGAAGGAGAATCTTCTCTTCTGGTTCTGCTGGACCTAAGCGCAGCCTTTGATACAGTTGATCACAAGCTGTTATTGACTCGGCTGGCTAAAATAGCCAAAGTCGCAGAAAGCGATCTATCCTGGTTATCCTCTTTTTTATCCTCTTTTTTGATCGCAACCGATCGCAAATAGTGAAGCTAGGACCCTTCACTTCTGAACAACGCACATTATCGTGCGGGGTCCCTCAAGGATCTCCCCTGTCGCCTATGTTATTCAACATCTATGTGCGTCCTCTTTTCGAAATCATCAGCAGCCAAAAACTGCTATATCACTCTTATGCAGACAACACGCAACTGTACTTCCGCATTTGCAATAAAAAGGATCACCACCTCAACCTAGAGACATGCCTTTCTTTGATAGAGGACTGGATGACAAAGAGTTATCTCAAACTCAACAGAGCGAAAACAGAACTTCTTCTGTTTCACGCCAAGCGTAGGAATCAATCGACAACAACCTGGATTCCCCCGCCCATTCTGGGCAAAATCATCACCCCTAGCGCCAAAGTCAAAAGTCTTGGGGTCATCTTTGACTCCGACATGACAATGAACGCACAAATAGGGGCAGTAGTCAGCGGATCTCACTATCCGCTGCGCCTACTATGCAGACTCACGCCTTTTATTCCCAAGAACGACATAGCGGTCGTGGTGGGAGCGATTGTAAACTCCAGACTGGACTATGCAAATGCCCTTTACCTCGGACTCCCCAAGTACCAAATCGCTCGTCTTCAAGTCGTTCAAAATACGGCCGCCAGACTTGTGACTGGGAAAAAACCCTGGGAATCAATCTCACCTTCACTGAGATCCCTTCACTGGCTACCAGTTAAAGACAGAATCACCTTTAAAGCTCTCTGTCTAACGCATAGATGTATCCATGGGAATGCTCCCCATTATCTATGCGAAAAATTAAAAGTTCACAACAATCGTATTCTACGATCCACCAATCAAAATCGGCTTCAGATACCGAAAGCCAGATACAAGTCCAAAGGAGACAGGAGATTCGCTGTCCAAGGTCCCAGACTATGGAACGCCTTACCAGCCAGCATTCGGCTGGAGGAGAACTACTTAGTCTTCAGGAGAAAGATTAAGACTCATCTCTTTTGATCTCAAAGGAGACAGGAACAACAAGCGCCCAGAGGCGATTTACTTCGCATGTGCTGCGCTATATAAGTTCTTCATTCATTCATTCATTCATTCATTCATGTGCAGCTTAACTGATGACCAGTTAAGCTGCACATTGCACAGTACAGTATATGACATACACGGTGGTTTTGCATGGATGACCAGCAGAATCCTTCAAATGTGAGTGTAATTATTTTTTCTCTTTTGTTCATGAACGGACACAGCAGCAATCTTGTGGGTATTCGGCCTTCAATCAGGAGAGGACTAGGCAGAAAACAGGTTAAATGTTTTAATACATCAAAAAACTGTACAGTACCGCCCAGGGGGCGGTCCCTCTAGGCACGACCCTTCTCCCTGCATCATGCAGCCCAGTTTTTTTCTGCCTAGTGTAGGAGAAGGACGTGGCTCCCTTCGGGCTCATGGGTCCGGGTGAATTTTTATTTTTTTCAATTTTTCTCTACATTTTGTTCCTGATAATCTACTATCAACTGGGCGACAGGCTGGATCCCAGATCTTTGTAGTCCCCCCAGTTTCGGCCATCAAGCGTGTGCCGACCGGTGGGTTGTCCACGCGCGGGAGATGAACCTGTCAGGAATGCCTTCCAGCGTATCCACACAGGACGGGTGAGTAGTAACTCCCCTGCCTCGACAGGCGGACTGGACATTCCTGGAGGGGTCGATTAGGGGGTACTACCCTACCTTCCCTCCCTCCCTTCTCTTCTACCTAGGCCCTTGAGCTAGGCTGGCTGCATGTGCTGGGGGTCCGCCCGTGGGGCTCTATCCATTAGCAGGGGGCTGCACTGCTGCTCTGGCCTCCTGGGGTGCTGTTTCGGCTGTCATTCTTGTGAAGAGCCTCTGAGCGGAGGCCCCGGGTGTTTGCGGCCTACTGCGTGACTGTTTTCTTTTCTACATGCGGCTGGCGGACATTTTGGGCGCGCCTGTCGCCAATTTGTGCTCTATGTTTTCACGGCGGACATTTTCTTGTGTCCGCATGCCCCTTTACAGTGCGGCCACTCGCCAGCCATTTAGGAGGACTACTTTTGGTCTCTGGTGTCCTATTACGGTGTGAACGCCGCAGCCACGTTACAGTGAGGCAGTATGACACAGGCAGTGGTGGAGCACCTCAGGCGGGAGACAGACAGCAGCTGGGCAGTACCGTTTGGGTGGTGAGTCCTCTGGATGGGCCCTCATTTTTTCTACGGCAGCTAGGAGGGTGGGCTGTGTACCTTGACATTACGTCCCGGGGGGGGGGGGTGTCAGGCTCGTGGGTCATTATGGTGTCAGGAGTGGATGCCTCCTCCCCCCATAACACATGAGTTGTCAACTGGTGTCCCTGCACCGGCTGTGTTAGTGGACGCTATGTCAGCGGTTCTGGAAGCTTTTGTTGCCAGGGTGGAAGCGGCGTGTGGGCAGACGGGGGGTAAAAAACGCCCCCATACCCCCACCATTTTCCGGGGACAACTCTGAGGCGGAGCCAGGCCCAGTTAAGGCTGATGGCCCTGGTTCTGATGGGTCAGGGGACAAGGGCCGCGACCAGTTGGACAGTGAGGATGTCTACGGGTCCGGGTCAGCACGCAAAAAGGCTCTGGTAAGTGATCTGATCACCGCAGTGCATGATACGCTAAAGATGGAGAATTTTGCGGATGCAGCAGATATATCGGTTCCCTTCAGGTTACGTAAGCCAGCCCGCACTGTCAAGGTGTTTCCTTGTGTATCTTATCTTGATAAGCTTTTGTACAAGGATTGGGGAAAACCACAGAAGGTTTTTTCATCCCCAAAATAATTTGGCAGGAGATTTTCCTGAAGATATGGACCTCTCCCCCTATTGTGGACATTCCTGTGTCCAGACTTAACAAGGTGACCACAATTCCGGTGGAAGGGGCTCCTGCTTTTAAGGATCCTGCGGACAAGAAGGCTGAGGCAATCGCCCGCTGCCTGTACACGGTGGTGGGCTCAGCAGTGTGTTCAGCGGTGGCTGGGGCTTTGGTGTCTCAGAGACTTACTGAGTGGGAAAAAATTCTCATCCATGGGTTAAAGGTAGGGTTGTCCCGATACCGATACTAGTAAATACTCCCGATGCCTAAATAGAACACTTTTTTTTTCCGAGTGCGAGTGGAGAGCGGGTGGAGAGGGGGTGGAGTGCGGGCGGAGAGGGTCGGATAAGTGACCTGTCTATCAAAGTGCCCGGGCGAGGGGGAGGGGCTATACATGTCGGCGCCGCGGGGAAACACAGCTATTCAAATACAAATGACAGCTGTTGTGTTCCCCCAGCGCATAGTAAGTAGATGTCAGCAGCGGCGGGAGGAGGGGGGGGGGGGTTGACTTGTTTATGTCTTAGGGAACCATGGCTAAACTCAGGGGGACCATGGCTAAACTCAGGGGGACCATGGCTGAACCTAGAGGGACATGGCTGAACCTAGAGGGACATGGCTGAACCTGGGGGACACAAGGCTGCATTTTGGGACACAAGGCTGCATTTGGGGACACAAGGCTGCAAGGCTGCCCAGCCGTGGGTCGTGGTCCGAAGCTCCGTGACGGCGGCCGTGGTATTCACGTACCCGATCACCCCGGAGCTGAAGAACGGAGAGAGCTGTGTGTAAACACAGCTTCCCTGTTCTTCACTGTGGCGCCGTCATTTATCGTGTGATCCCTAATATAGGGAAACACAATCAATGACGTCACACCTACAGCCACACACCCCTACACTTAGAAACACCCTAGTGGTTAACTCCCAAACTGCAATTGTAATTTTCACAGTAAACAATGCAAATTTTTAATTATTTTTTTATTTTATATGTAACAACACATAACATACAAAACGTATAACAAACAGTGCATTTTTACTGCATTTTTTGCTGTGAAAATGACAATGGTCCCAAAAATGTGTCGAAATTGTCCGAAGTGTCCGCCATAATGTCGCAGTCATGAAAAAAACTCGCTGATCGCCGCCATTAGTAGTTAAAAAAAAAAGTATTAATAAAAATGCAAAAAAACTATCCCCTGTTTTGTAAACGCTATAAATTTTGCGCAAACCAATCGATAAACGCTTATTGCGATTTTTTTTACCAAAAATATGTAGAAGAACACGTATCGGCCTAAACTGAGGGAAATTTTTTTTATATGTTTTTGGGGGATATTTATTATAGCAAAAACTAAAAAATATTGCATTTTTTCCAAAATTGTTGCTCTATTTTTGTTTATAGCGCAAAAAATAACCGCAGAGGTGATCAAATACCACCAAAAAAAGTGGGGAAAAAAAGGACGCCAATTTTGTTTGGGAGCCACGTCGCACGACTGCGCAATTGTCAGTTAAAGCGACGCAGGGCCGAATCGCAAAAACTGGCCAGGTCCTTTACCTGCCTAAAGGTCTGGGTCTTAAGTGGTTAAAATAAATAAAACCTCTTTTGCATCCCAGAAGTGTCTGGCGCCCAATGACTTTCACCATCTTTGCACCCACTATGCCTCACAACCCACTACATATTGAAGCATGTCGGCAGTCTTTGGCCTTGAAGGTTCTCATTGGGCTGGAAGAGGTTAAGAATTTTGCCACACAGAAAAGGGTTAATCTCCAAGAATCTCCCAGCTGATCCCCAGGTTACAAATAAGTGTCAGGGATCACCTTCAATCTGCTGAGCTGTTGGGGCAGGAGGTTTGAATTGTAGGGGGGAACATGGCATATATTTTAGTGTTTAGGTGTTGAAGATTGAGTTAAAAAAATCTTATATTCCTTACTTTCAGTTATTCAGCGACGGTGTCTTTGTAACCAGGATGGAAAAAAAAATTCACCAGAAATCTTCTTGGATTCCTACCAGAGCCAGAGAAAAGAATGTTCCCAGGTAAAGACTGCTGTTCTATCTTTTTCATTGAGTTTTAAGTGAATGGTATTTGTGGGGCATCCAAATTTTTTTTTTTTTGCCTCTAAACCCCCCTGCACGTTATCCTTTGTCCATGCACACAGGTTTTTATCAGCGTTGAGGCCCGGTGGACACTAGTGCGATATCAGACTTTGCATGTGATTTGCACTGCATTGCTGTGCAGATCACATGCAGTGTCTGTACAATGCAATTTCAGTCATACAAACTGGCTAAAATCGCATCGCATTTGCACCGAAATGGAGAAGGAGCCTCTTTTTATTTTTCTGCACTGAAATAGGATTGCATGCAATGGTGTGTGCACAGGGTGTGCTGGGTGTGCCTGGGCACACCCTAATCACCTAGTGCACATTAGCTTAATCACTCTGTGTAGCAGCGGGGAGATGGGAAAGATCTCCGTTTTACCAGCTTTATATACACACACACACACGTGTGTTTGAGCTTTGGGGTGCACACCCTAATGCAATAGGCTGCGCACACGTATAATTGCATGGGTGTTCACACCTATGTGAGCCGATCCCTGCACCATTTCACAGCAAACCGATCTGGTGGTGTTAACTCTACACCTGCAGCAGATCTCGGTGTGAACTGTGCGATTCAGGTGTGATGCCGGAACCTGCACTTGTGCATGGTTCTCGCATTAGTGTGAACCTTTGAACCATTAGTAGAGCCTTTGAAGTGCATTAGGGACTCTGAACAGGGCTGTTGCTATGGGAGAATAGGGGTTCTGGAAGGGGGTTGGGGCCTCTCCAGGGGGACTGGGATGCATTTGGAGGTTTGGTGCTTTTTATAGGCACTGGAGTGTCTCTAGTAGGCTGGGGGATGTTGGAGGGGGACTGTAGGAAATGTGGCTTTTGAGGTGGTTTGGGGCACTGTTGGAAGATGGGGGGGGGGGGGGGCACCGTGGGCCACTATGTAGGGCTGGGGCCATTGTTTTGTATGGGGGCAGAATGGTAGCTGAGGGGCAATATATAAGCTTTGTAGGCATTGTGGTAGTGTGGGGAGCACTGTGGGAGGTATGGGGTTACTATAGGATCTAGGGGGCACTATGCAGGGCCGATCCTAGGCAGGGTGCACGGCGCTCAGGCGCCTGCAGAGGTGGGGGCGCCAAAGTGCCAGAGTTCTCCCCTCCCTCCTTCTCTCCTTGTTTGTGTCTGTCCAGAACTAGTGTTCTGGGCATGTGTGTGTGTGTGTCTGTCCAGAACTGATGTGTGAGCATAGGGCAGCCCGTCCAGCCTGGCAGTGCTCGGGGGAAGGGCCACTTCTCTTCCTGACGAGAGTTCTAGTTTTCAGTGGCTGCTGAGTGCTGATGTGCAGGAATGAATTCCTAACAGAGTCTTGGATCCCCCACTGCCTCCACAAACTCCAGTTGGAATGCCTCCCCCTCCCATCTCTCTCAGGCTGCACAGAGAGAGAATCGAGGTCAGTCAGTGTTTAGTGTGCTGTGTGCTGGGGGATGGCATCCCCAGCATCCCTTTACACATGCTCTAGGCTGCCCCTGCTCTAGATGTTTTATGACATGATAGATTTCATAGGATACACAGCCCCTGCCCGTTTCTGTGCCTAGTCCATCTACAGATGTGATGTATAATGAAATGTAAAGGGGAGGAGTTAGTAAAATGACAACGCTGATGTGGCAGCGGCAGAAATATTTCTGCACCCAGGCGCCTGTGACCCTAGGATTGGCCCTGGCACTATGGAAGCTTTGGAGGTACTTGAGAGCTGCTGGGCACTGTGGAAGATTTGGGGCACTATAGGATGTAGGAGGCACTGGGGAGTTTAGATTTCCAGCTGCCTGGAGGCCTTAAAGGTCTAGGTATTGCCCACTGGGAAGTGAAACTCTTAATCTTAGATGTCACATGACTGGGAAAAGGAAGTATGGGACTTCACTCTAGCTGACACCCATACTGAAGCCTGGACTGCTTTGCATCACAGGAAGCATTGATCTACAAAGCCTTTGTGATGGTCAGTGGAGTAATGCCCAGCGTTCCAGCACAGGGCAGCAGCTTATACTCTGCAGCCTTGGTAGCCCTGGTGGCTTAGTTCAATCTTCTGTCGGCTTTTCATATTTAAGGGGCAACATGAAACTTGGCTGATGCATATTTGAGTTGACAGCATTGCTATCTTTACTGTATAGTAACTACTCGCCAAAACTGCTTTTTATAAAATGGTTGGCATTGCATTTTTTTTTTTTTTGCAAATTGGAAATCTGAATTCTGGTTGTCTTCTAATTCGATGTAATTGATGATAAAACATTTCAATCTCTCTGCAGACACCACTGCTGCCCCTTACCCAAGATCCGCACAAAGTCTCCAATCCATGATCGCTCCGTGGACCCAGATGCTTTCCAGCAAAGGGCAAAAATCCTTAATGAGGTTTTAAACTGTTCAAAGCAAACTTGTTAGCCGTTAATGTATTAGTATTAGTATTTATGCCTAAAGCCACTGGGGTCAAATGTTGTGGAGGCATCGGCCAGTTCAATAGAAATTGGCCGACATTCGGCCTGTGTCTACGGCAGCCGGTCCGACAGAAGCTGGCCGCTCGGGACGGATTCTGTCGAACGGTTGTAATTGAAAAAAGTCTGACGACCGGCTTCCGAACAGTGCTCTCAGCCAAGGGAGCCCAGGGGTCATCGTCCTGGCAGAACACAATAGCACAGCTGGGGGAGATGGCTTTACAAATGTTGGATGTAATGACCATTGTCACTGAATCAAGGGGCCCAGAGAAAAAAAAACAATTGCTCTGGTGTGGAAGATATAGAAGATGTATCTAAAGCCAAACTTTTCAATGTTGGGTTCAGGCTGCTTTTGAGGCCTGTGCCCTGAAGAGTGTAACAATGCTTGGCATTTGGTAATGATCACCACTGGTTTGGCCACATAAGAACCCGTTTACACCAGAATGCAGTGGAGAAACCCATGTTTGTGCACATTTCCCACACCATGTTCAAAACGCACTGCAGTTGCGATCTGCAATGGGTGTCCATGTTGATGACGCCTCAAACCCAGGTTGCAAATTCAGTGTGTTTTGCCTGCACCAGATTGCATGGTACAGAAGTACCATGCGATTCAGTTGCTGTGCGCCCCTTTAAAGGGGTTGTGATCTCCAGAGCTGGTAGGTGCAGGGCTCCTGATCATTGAGCACTGTTTGGCTGCGCATTGCTAATGTAATCGAGAGAGCCATGTCTATTGGCTCCTAATTGACAGCAGTTGACCGTGAGCTGTCGGTGACAGCTTGGTCAGTTTTGGGGGCACTGGTGGTGCACACCCAAGAACAAGAGTTTGAAGACCCTGCCATTAAACCACTGCTCATTTCAGCTTTTAATTGACTGCAAAATAAAATGTTATAATAATAATAAATATCAAATGTTTTCTGGGCTAAAATTATGCTAGATATTACCTAAAACTGTTTTAAAAAAAAAAAAAAAATTGTACAAAATTATTGATTTATAGTAGAATTTTAATACAACAGCCAGTCCATTTACACTGTTGGTTTTTCATAGTTTCTTGAGGATTTTGTCTACACACCGGATAATCCAGGAACCTGTAGATGTCAAGTGTCCTCCACCCATGGCTTGGGTCCTGTAGTTAGATTTCTGCATCCTATATTCAAGTTTCTTAGTGGACGATGTGACAGTGGCTTGAGCAGGCTACACAGGAATCTGGAGTGAGTATTTTGTTACCTCTGTGATGAACAGTACAGGAGATGTAAGGCCACAGCTCACCAATGCACGTTGATGTGTAGAGTGTAAAAAATGGAGGAATAGCTTAAAACGGAACTCTGGGAGCACAACTTTTAATATCTTCAAGGCCACAAAATATATACGGTAGTTTAGACAGTTCACATGTTTAGACAATATTTGCTTATCCTGGATTTGAGCTTTAATGGATAAGTTCACCTTAGGGAACAGAGTTCTTTGAATAAATGCACTACAAGTCCCCACGTGCGGCTGTCTGCTTACATTTATCAATGAACTACCAGGCGCTCTTGAGTGCTCTAGTACTTCTTTGTGAAACTGCTTGCCCATATAATGTATGGGCACAAAGCTTACACTGACCTGTAACGGTCATGGGGTTAACACCGTTTACAATATTCCATTCCACCAACCCAAGACTGCTTCTGACATTCCACAATCCAGCAGACAGGACCCATTGGAATTCCCCCAGAATAACGAGACTCAGCTCTGTTCTCTGGTTCCAAACAGATGACAATCTTTATTGATAAGGCAGGCTTTTATATACACAAAAAGAATGCTGCATTATTTAAATGGACCATAATGACACACACCATCCACAACATCAAACAATGGTTCCTAACGAGTCCCCCTCAATGCACACCTTAGCCGGACATTCTGACTCCGCGATAAGCTATTCTCACCTGCTACACAATACACATTCCTTTAGTAAACATAAGTCAGACGTCTGACCTTTTAGAGGGTGCTAATTCACATCACATACTATCAATAGTATTTTCACACAAAACAGTGCTAATTAGCATCACACAATAAAAAGGTCTCGTTTACATAATTGGGCAAGGCTCGTTTACATAATTTCCACCTTAACAACCTGTGTTCCCATATGAATGAGTCACCCTATTGACCGGTTGTAATTAGTTCTTCTAGACCAGGGGTCTCCAAAGTACGGCCTGCGGGCCACATCCAGGCTGCTTCCTCCGGCCCGCAGCTGGAGTCCTTGTTCCACCTGTTGGTTTTTTAACCTGCGCTACATATTCGTCCCCAGCAATATGCAGCGCAGGTCCCGCAATCCCTTCCGGCGTCTCACTGTGTTGGCTGCTTGGTCCACGGGCATCCTAGCAGCCAATGAGGTGTTTTAGACCTGTTGCCACCTTCCTGCTCCCACCTCCTGCCTCGCTGTTAACCAGTAACAACTGTGTAATACCAGCGGGGCAGGAGTCGGTAAGTGCAGCAGGTCTGCACAGCCAGTGTGTAACATCTGATGCGCTGGTAAAGTACACATGCATGGAGGGGGGCTGATGCGAGATGATTACACTTGTGTGGAGGGTGGATTGAATGGCTCTGATATGGCACAAACATCTGGGTGCTGAAGACTCTGATGGGGACATCAGTGGGGGGGGGTGCTCTGATGGGGACCCCAGTGGGGGGGGGGGTGCTTTAATGGGGACACCAATGTGGGGACTCAGATGTATGAGACTAATGGGGACACCGGTGTGTGGGGACACCGATGTGTAAAACCTGCTGGAAGTTTAGCCCTGCTTAATGATGCTCCAGTGTTTAGGTGCCAGCAAATGATTTTTCCGGCCAGCTGATATGTGTAAAATATAGAATGTGGCCCTTGAAGTAAAAGGTTTGGAGACCCCTGTTCTAGACATTAAGGAATATATTGTGGATTACTGTCCCATGCTAAAACAATCCAACATATGTCCCTTATTTCCTGGCTCAGTCACCAAAAGTGACTCCCACTACATGACCCATCTGCAGGAGTCCTGCATGGCACCTGGGATCTGCTGATTGCTGGTGCAATGCTTTCTAGGCTCCTAAAATAGTAAATGCTATATATTTTTTTTTTTTTTTTACCTGCCAAAAAGTTAATATTTTTTTTTAAGTGAACTTATCCTTTAAAGTTTAAAGTCATATTTTTGGATAGTGTTTGTTTTATTTTTTACCAAGGACATAGGTGTGTTAACATGTCACCAAATGTCATGTCTACAGTATACATTTGTGTAACTTGAATAATTTGCAGTTGTCTGAATAAAGCAAAGCCTCCCCGTAATGTTTTCTTGGTGTCCCATACCGAGCGACATTAGGGACATTGGCGCGCACTTGTGTATGGCCCAGGTGCCTAATTCTCTCGACGGCATCGGAAGCCCAGCCACCCACTGGGGTCCCTCCAGACTCATCTCCGACTGGGACTCTGTAGGTCCCGGACACTTGGGCCCATGGGTCCCCGACTCTGGGACCCCCCGCAAGTGCAGCGAAAAAGAACCGACACATGACCCGACTCCCAGATATTTCCCCTCCCAGCATGCCCAGCAAGAGAAAACCCTCTCCAATTGGCTGCTGAGGAAGAATCCATCCGCCAGAAATCCCTCTGCCTCCCACTGCCGGCCAGGGACGGATTCACATCCCCAGAATGCAGACCGAACCATCTTTTCAGGACAATACAGGTCACAAACCTAACAAATCGTGACTGGGAGCAAAGTAACTCTCCCAATCCAACTCACTTTTTTTTTTTACTAGCGCAATACCCGTGCTAAAGGCTAAAGGGGGCGCTGCAGCTCCTTGCTGCGAAGGCCAGTTAAAAGTGAGGGCAGTGGTCATTTGTACTGTTAAAATATTGATGAGGGGACTTGCTGCACCCCTGTTCCTTTAAGGAGGGATTGGCTCTCTCCAGGCTCACCTGACAATTATTGTGCATGTGCTTCCACTGTGGAGGCTCTCAAAATTCAGAGTTGGGACTACAGAAAATACTGGGGTGCCTTGACAGGGCTCTTTTTTTGGGGGGGGGGGGCAGATGCTAGGTCTGCTTTATATATAACCTACAAATACTTTTGTCAGTTTGTGCAAATGTGCTAAATTTTTATTTATTTTTTCAGATGCCCATTTGATCTATTGCACAGTTGGTTCTTGAAGCTGGAATCTGTGCATTGGCATAGACTTGCCATGGTGGTGCCATGGCTTCAAGATCTTCTGGAGGTGAGGGACCATCTTCTGTCCTGGTCAGTGTTTTGTAACAATTTGATCTAATATGTAGCATCAGGAATAAAGTGGGGAAAGTGTTAAGATCTCAATCAGGTTTTTACTCCTGTCTGGTGCTTAACCACTTAAGGACCCCTTCACGCCGATATGCGTCGGCAGAATGGTACAGCTGGGCACATCAACGTACCTGTATGTTGCCCTTTAAGCCCAGCCGTGGGGTCGCGGGCACGTGCCCGCGATGCGCTCCTGCGACCCAGTCCGAAGCTCCGGGACCCGTGGACCCGATCGCGTCCCGCGATCGGTCCCCTGCGCTGTAGAACGGGGAGAGCCATGTGTAAACACGTCTTCCCCGTGCTTCACTGTGGCGGCAGCATCGATCGCGTCATCCCTTTTATAGGGGGGACACAATCAATGACGTCACACCTACAGCCACACCCCCCTACAGTTGTAAACACACATTAGGGAACACATAACCCCTTCAGCACTCCCTTGTGGTTAACTCCCAAACTGCAACTGTCATTTCCACAATAAACAATGCAATTTAAATGCATTTTTTGCTGTGAAAATGACAATGGTCCCATAAATGTGTCAAAATTGTCAAGTGTTAACCATAATGTTGCATTTACGAAAAAAATTGCGGATCGCTGCCATTGGTAGTAAAAAAAATAAAAAATTATAATGCAAAAAAACTATCCTCTATTTTGTAAACGCTATACATTTTGCGCAAACCAACCGATAAACGCTTGTTGCGATTGTTTTTTTTTTAGAAGAATACGTATCGGCCTAAACTGAGGAAAATGTTTTATATATATTTTTGGGGTATATATATTATAGCAAAAAGTATTATTTGTTATTACTATGTTTATAGCGCAAAAAATAAAAAACGCAGAGGTGATCAAATACCACCAAAAGAAAGCTCTATTTGTGGGGGAAAAAAAAGGACGCCACTTTTGTTTGAGCCACGTCGCATGACCGCAATTGTCAGTTAAAGCGACGCAGTGCCGTATCACAAAAAGGGACCTGGTCCTTTAGCTGCGTTTTGGTCCGGGTCTTAAGTGGTTAACTGGTGACATTTTGCCTTGCTTCCTGTCCTGGTGAACGGACATTTAAAAAACCGCAATAACATTAGGGTTAAGGCTAGAACCTCCAGCTTTGAGATCAGTGTAATCCTTGTGGACTTGCCACGTAAACTTGGTTCACACTGCTGTGCTGCAAATTTGTTCATTTTTTATTTATTTTTTGTCCTGTGTGAGATGTGACTTTACCGCAAATTTCATGAGTTGGACATTCTACAATTGATGTTCTAGCCAATGGAATCATAATGCAAACAAAAGGTGTTAACTTCCTGTGTACTTCCTGTTTTTTGTGGAGAGTAGTGTGGTGGGATTCGCACATATGTGAACAATCAATACGATTCCAGAACAATTTATATTGATGTCTATGGAGACTAAATTCGCAACGCTGTAAACTCGCATAGAGGAATCGCAATGCATGTATGTGAATGACAGTCATTGAAAACAATGACTTTATGAATGACATGTGAATTTAGAATGTTTTTGCCACGAATTAAGATATAAATTTTCTCTCTCAAAATGTCCACTCGCCTACTAGCATTTGGCGAGTGGATTTAAGCTGGGGGCGAGTGATGACAGGGCTGCATCACCAATCTCCCTCCAATCTGTGCCTACACTTAGAGTCCCGATGAGATTGGCGGCCGAAGAGGAAATGTAGCTGAAGAGCAGGGAGCAGGAAGTAATGAGTGAGGTGGAGGATTGCGAAAATTACCACTCCGGTGCAGCACTCACTGAAAGTTGCCCTGACAGAGTGGCAGCCTTCCAGTTTGTGCAGTTTTCTTCTCCTTGTGCTCTATGTAAGTGTCCAACAGTTCAGCCTGAGCACTGAACAGACCGGTCTCGATGTGTGCTGTGCGGGGTCAGTGTGCGCTGTGCTATGCTGTCAATGGCTGTGCAGTTGTGTGGATCTCAGCGCTGGATTGTACTCCCTCTGTGCTGCAGCTCCTCTCCTCACTGCCAGCCTGAATAAAAGGGGGAAGTGGGGACATGCAAGCGTGGAGCCGCACACACAGGCTCCTGATGATGAGATAAATAGGAGAGGGAGAGCGAGAGAGGATGGATGGGAGTTGCAGAGGAAACAGCAAGAGAATGGGGAAGAGACCCAGTTCTAGTGCCCTGTCCCTCTGATCTGCCCCCAGTGCCCTGTCCCATTTTGTTAAAGTTGTTGTTGGTAAGATTTAATTGTGTAACTTGATCCTGCATAAAACATTTAACATTGTCATTCCTTGAGATTAATATACGAGGACGTGTTTACGGGTGCAATTAGGTGCAGGGCAGTGTATAAATTTGGTGGGGCAACTGGTGGCCAGTAACTCTTGATGCCTGGCTAGTAGCTATGGGCTTGAAATTTGTAGGTGTAGGTGTAGGTGTAGGTGTAGGTGTAGGTGTATGTTGATGGTCATGTTGGGCCTTGGAATAAAGCATTGAAGAAAACCCAACTAAAGACTGGACATTCGCTCTCTTCTCAACTCAAAAGTATCACCCCTAGACACCTGCCAGGTAACGCATCACGCCGATCCCACTCAGCGTCTCCTGAATGGGGTAGCGCTACAGTTATGTTTTAATGTCCACCTATTCTGCCCCCCAGTGCTCTCGAAGGCTCCCTGCTGGGTTTTTTTTGGGATGCTGTTTCCCCATCCAGGTCCATGACTCCTTATCCTCTCAGGATGTTCCCAGTCCTCTGGGTTGGAATGATGGAGTGAAACTTAAACTTGAATAGTACAGTGTAGAATGCTTGGACCTAGGTCTTGTTGCCGTCATGTTGGAGGGTTTATTGAACATATCGGATAATTTTTGTTCAATAAATATTTCAAAGGCATTTTCAAGCGACCTAACCGTTTACTTAAGCGCTCCTAACTACATATTCACAACGTCCATAAGGCAGGAAAGGTTAAAACTGAGAACTTGCCTCCCGTAATTTATTGACACGCTTTGGTTTCTCAGATGTCACACAGGAAACCAAAAAGCCACAGGCAACGTTCATTAAGCAGGAAGTTGCAGAGGTGTCAACCAAGTCTTGAATCCCAATCTGGTGAGATTTGCCATAATTTCATTCAAGTTTTTGTTTTAATTTTGAAGATAACATTTTAATGGTTTTTGGTCAAATTTATTTTTACTTTGTGTTAAATTTTTATAAGCAGATTTTTTTTTTTTTAGTCTTGTATTTTTTTCATCATTATAGGATGCTTTATTGTATGTTGTGCATTTTAGTCTAAATTATTTTATTTTTTTTTACCACTTCAGACTCCACCAACCAACACGAGACTTGCTCACATATTATTTGCTTATAACGTCTCTGCTATGGTTTTGCATAATTTGTGTTTTTTTTTCTACTAGTCATAAATTCTGAGCAGTTCCCAAGTATAATACTATCAAACATATGACCGTATACAGACGGAGAGAAAAAAAGAAACAAAAAAACACACAAGTTAAAGTAGACCCCATTTTTATCCCGCGTCACCTTTTTCCTAGGGTGACAACATTGCTTCTCCTTGTACAGTTAGTGAGCATAATCACCCTAGGAAAGGAATAGTTTTATTGGCAGGATCACTAGATGAAAATGAAGATAAAACAAATGCAGTCACCATGTCAAAGGGCAATTTGCTGCAATATTAAATTTGTTTTTTGCGTTTAGATGTACTTAATGCGTGGCCTGTTCTAAAATTTTAACCACTTTCCTACCAGGACATTTCTCTCCTACATGTAAAAATATTTTTTTGCTAGAAAATTACATAGAACCTCCAAACATGATTGTGGAATGGCACTAAACTTTGGTGCTCAAACGCCATAAGCTATGCTTCATTTTTTAACTGGTTACATGTTTTAAGGAGGTCTAGGGCTAGAATTATTGCTCTCGCTCCAAAATTCGCAGCGATACCTCGCACATGTGGTTTGAACAGTTTTCATATGTGTTCGTATGAGTTGGCTTCTGCGTGCGAGCCAACGGGGACAGGGGCGCTTTTTTAAAAATGTTTGTTTTTTATATTACATTACTTTATAATTCTTTTGTATTTTTATTCCTATTACAAGGCATGTAAACATGCCTTATAATAGGAATATGCATGACAGGTCATCTTAAGACCCCACATCTCTCCTCTAGGAAATCTGAAATAGGGGGGGAACGCTCTTTGCTTTCCAACCAAAGCGGTGCCATTTGTTTGAATGCAGGGGCCGGGCATGACTTATCACCACCGGCCTCTGAACAATCCTAAACATGCTGGGACTATCTGGCCCGCTATAAATCTCTATGGTCGTCATCCAGGGCCGGCAGATCCCTTCTCCGACTCACCGATGGCAAGGGTGAGTCAAATGTGGAAAATTCAAAAGGGAGACAGCCGCCCTCCAAAACTTAAGTTGTCTTTATTGGTAAAATCAATAGAAATGCATCACACGCGTCGGCTACTCTTTTTCCGTGTTTTTAATTTTTTTTTTTTGGCTGTATTCTGTGATGCATTTCTATTGATTTTACCAATAAAGACAACTTAAGCTTTTTTGGAGTGCGGCTGTCCATCCCTTTTGAATTTTTCACATTTTGCCTAGTGCATTGCCAGCACCCTTGGTTTCCTGAGAAGTTCCTAATTGCTCATCAGACCCACCTGGAGCGGTGACTCCCTTCCCTTGGCAAGGGTGAGTCAGTAGAAGCACTGGAGGGTGGCAAGGGGGTGGGGGCATCCCCTGACGCCGCCCGTAAGTAAGATCAAGCTGCTAAACAGCCGCGATGATCATTCTTGTGGTGTAGGGAATGGCCCGGCTTCCTTTAGCTGCAGGCATGATTCAGATATCACTGCTCAAAGTCCAGGATGTCATATGACGGTGGGTGGGAAGCGGTTAAAGAGGTGTAGTATTTTTGAACTGTAAAAGTGCTAATGGTGTTTAATAGAAATGTACATGTTTAAGTATTTTTAGTATTTCAGTAACTGCTGATTGGTGGTTGAGTGTGCTAAGAAAACTTAGAATGGGATTTCAACTGTGAGTCCTGAACAAATGAGCTTAAAAATTGTATCTTCTAACCCAGAATTGCAGAGTAACGTTTATCAAACTGTTTACATGGAACTGCCCAAGAAGGTCCCTTATGAGCCAGGGCTAGAAGAGGTAGGTGACTAGTGTGCAATGGTCATAGGCTGCTGCTTTAGTATCCAGAACAATGTTAACGCATTCATAATAATTCTATTCTTATAAGGCTTGACTGATCGGAACTACAGATATTTAAAATAGAAAATAGGGTTGTCCAGATACCGATACTAGTATCGGTATCGGGACCGATACCGAGTATTTGCGGGAGTACTTGTACTCGCGCAAATGCTCCCGATACCTAAATAGAATACTTTTTTTGTATTTATCAACATGTTCTGTGAAAATTCTTTGAGTTTTTTACTACTGAGTGACAAGCAAATAAAATTTTTTTATTCATTTTTACTCATTTTTATTCTTTTATAATGTCTTGAGTTAGAGTTCTTCATAATTCTAAAGAAAATATCCTTAGTCTGTATTGTGGTTTGAAAACTGTCACATGACATTTAAAAAAAGTATCGGTATTCGGTATCGGCAAGTACATGAAAAAAAGTATCGGTACTTGTACTCGGTCCTAAAAAAGTGGTATCGGGACAACCCTAATAGAAAATGGTTCACGTTTACTGCATATGTTTAACTGTGCATTTAACAGTTTGAATGCACCAAGAGAGCTATGTAGGCTGCCATTGCGACCTCTACTGGTGTAAATAAATTCTTGCCTGTGAAACATTATGTAGCACTACCCCCGAAGGAGCCGCTGATTGTTGGGATCGGCACATTAAGTTACCCCAGCGCTGTCTAGGGGTGTGATGCAGGAACAAAATAGTGAGCAGAGGTCCAGACAGTCAATAAAGGTTTTTCCAATGCTTTATTTCCAGGCCAACACAGCCAACATCAACTTCAGTTAGGAAGGAAAAAAAGGTTGATGGAGAACTTGCGGTGTCAGGCATGAATATGAACGGGCACGCCTGCCCTCAGTAGTACCAATTTGTAAACTCGTCGCCACTCCTGCTTGAGTGGGTGAAGTGCCCACGGACAGGTCTCTCGCACGAGCCTGGCAGCCGAGGTGTCACTCAATTTCTAGGAGGAACAGGCCTCACACACAGACCTGGCTCTAGGGCCTCTGCCACAGGCCAATTACTTTAGATGAGAGTAGGTGAATCCACAGAGCGAATCCTCCCAGTAAATTATAGCACAGGTCACCGGGAGACTGTAAAGCGTACCTGTCAGCATCCTGGTCACCAGATCCCCGATTAGTTCGTTCAAGCCCTGTTGGACAACCTGCCTCCGGGTTCCCCTCAAGCCGATCCCCCCAATCGCACGGCACCCAGCCTGGGATCATTTCAATTGCACTGGGAACCCAATAAGTCTCTGGGGTCCCCTTTCGCCTCCGGTTGAGGCTCAGTGAAGCCTGTAAGCTTGGCCAGGTGGGCCACGCCGGCAGGGTCCATGGATGCGCGCACCCTAAAGGTGGATGCCGCACCTGGAACCGGGACCCCGCAAAGATTTCTAACGCATGACACCCGTCAGATATACCCCTCCCCAGCATGCCCCGCAAGGGAAGAACTCCAATTGGCTGCTGGGGAAGACTTGGTCTGCCAGAAACCCCTCTGGCGCCAACTGCCAACTAGAGATGATACCACATCCCTAGAATGCAGACTGACCCAGTGGACTTTTCTGGAATGACAGAGGTCACAATTTAGGTAAATCATGAATGGGAGCAATGCAACTCTCCCATTCCAACTAACTTTAGCGTAGTGCCCATACTGAAAGTAAGGGGGTGCTACAATTACTTTGTCCAGGCCTGGCACACACGTGCAGAAAGGATATATACACTATATATTGTCCTAAGTATTGGGCCGCTTGCCACGCACGTGAACTTTAATGGCATCCCAGTCTTAGTCTGTAAGGTTCAATGTTGAGTTGCAGCTATAACGGCTTTGGCTCTTCTGGGAACGCTGTCCACAAGGTTTAGTAGTGTCTATGGCAGTGATGGCAAACCTGTTTTGGAACTACATTTCCCATGATGCTCATGCACTCTGCAGTGTAGTTGAGCATCATGGGAAATATAGTTCCAAAACATCTGGGGTGCCAAGGTTCGCCGTCACTGGTCTATGGGAATGTTTGCCCATTTTTCCAGAAGCGCATTTGTGAGGTCAGGCACCGATGTATGGCAAAGCCGGTCTTGCAGTCTTGGCTCTAATTTGTCCCAAAGGTTTTCTATCAGGTTGAGATCAGGATTGTGCAGGCCAGTCAAGTTCCTCCACTCCCAACACGCTCATCTATGTCTTTATGCTTTGTGCACTGGTCAAAATCATTTAGTGGAGAGGGGATTATGGTGTGGGGTTAGGCTTGGTCCCTTAGTTTTAGCGAAAAGAACTCTTAAAGTGGCGGTTCACCCTAAAAACATGTATATACCATTCCACCCAGCATACTGCCGACATGTACAGTATGCTGTTTTTTTCGCTGTACATACCACCGTATAGCTATTTCCCCCCGGCTTCAGGGCAGTGGCTCCCACGGGACTGGGCGTTCCTATTCAGAGACTAAGTGATTGACGTGATGACAAAAGATCTCCCCGCGAGTAATGCGCGTCGCCAGTTTTTGAAAGAAGCCGAATGTCGGTGTGCAGGCGCCGTATAGAGCCGACTCGCAGTTTAGCTTCTTTCGGAAACTGGTGACGTGCTTATGCACCGGGGGGAGCTTTTGTCATCACGTCAATCACTTAGTCTCTGAATGGGAACGCCCAGTCCCGCGGGAGCCACTACCCGGAAGCCAGGGGGGAAATGGCTATACGGCAGTATGTATAGCGGGGAAAAAAAACGGCATACTGTACATGTCAGCAGTATGCTGGATGGAATGGTATATACATGCTCTTAGGGTGAACCTCCGCTTTAGGCTCCTTTCACACGGTGGACAGTCGGCTCAGCGGGGATCCCAGCTGAGCTGTCGGCGGACAGGGCGGTCCCCGCACACTGTGATATTTTGTTGGGTAGGGAGAGAGCAGGGACCAAGTCTTCCTCCTTAGAAGTTTCCCCTTTTGGCCAGAGCACACCCAGCAAATTGTGACCCCCCCGTGTGCTTACTGCCTACCACACCACGCTGCACATACACAACATAAATGCTGGTATGTTTCTCAGTGGTTTTAGGTTATAGCTGGAGAATTATTTTTATTATGGACTGTTTAACGTTTGTCAGTTTGTAATGGGGTTACTTTGCCTCAATTCAGGAGCTGAAGAACTCTCTAAAGGTGGATTTAGAGAAGCACCAGCTTTATCTGACCCGCATAGAGTCCCGTTTATCCTGCCTGGAGCGCAGGGCAGAGGATGTTACCAGACACCTGGAGAAGGCAAGTGAGTGTTTCAGGGACTTTGATCAAACATACAACCATGGAGGTCTCGTGTAATAACTAGGGATGAGCTTTATGTTCGAGTCGAACATGGGTGACACAAAGGATGGCCGTTCGCACTTTGGGGTGTTCGTGGCAAATTCAAAAAGCCACAGAACACCCTTTAAAAGTCTATGGGAGAAATCTTCAATGCTAATTTTAAAGGTTAATATGCAAGTTATTGTCAAAGTGTTTGGGGACCTGGGTCTTACCCCCCAGGGACATGTATCGCAAAAAAGTTTTAAAAACTCGGGAGCAATGTTTTTTTTTTATCATCAAAAGGCCAGTCCTCACGGACCGCAAACATACAGTAATAACAGTAGACAATAGGTCTTGTATACAGGTACAAATATACATGTGGATCCATAATCATAGACGCATCATTTCAGTGCAGTAAAAAAGTATAGCTGAGCCCCAGTAAGGATGTGTCAGGGTTTAGAACTATCACCATGTACTCCGGTGGCGGAGTCCGGTCAGACTAACCTCCAGATCCGTTTTCCGTTTTCAGTATGTGAAATAGAGTAAAAGTGAGAGTATAGTAGAAGGGAGTAAAGATGGGTACAGTGAAAGATGGGCCGGGGGAGAGGGGGAAGAGGGGGGGGTTGCACAAGCAGGTTCGGTATATGGCGCCCCTAAGGGCGTAGAGTGTATCTAGTCCGTTCCCGGACAATCAGCTTGTCTAGAGAGCAGGTACTACACCTGCGGCTGGGTTAACGTCAGGCAGTCGGTCTCTCTAAGACTCTGACCTCTGTCCGAGTACTTAAAAATGAGTATGTCTCCTGACGCTGTTGGCTGGAGAGGATCAAGTCTTCCATTCGACCGATGTCGTCTACTCTATTCAGCCAGAGGGCGGGAGCAATGATTTTAATAATGCTTAAAGTGAAATATTCCTTTAAATTTCATACCTGGGGGTGTGTATAGTATGCCTGTAAAGTAGCGCATGTTTCCTGTGCTTAGAACTGTCTCTGCAGGGAAAAGTCATGCATTGTCGGGTCCCGGCAATACAGATCAGTCATGAAAAAAAAAAAAAAAAATTTTTAAAAAAATGCTGTGGGGTCCCCCCAAAAACCCTTAACAGACCCTTATCCGAGCACGCAACCTGGCAGGCTGCAGGAAAAGAGGGACGAGAGCGCCCCCCCTCCTGAACCGTACCAGGCCACATGCCTTCAACATGGGGAGGATGTCTCCATGTTTAGGGGAACAAGTGTCTTATCCCCACAACCCTTGCCCGTGGGGGTTTGCGGCCGCTTATAATAATCTGGAGGCCCCCTTTACAAAGGGGACCCCCAGATTATGGCCTCACTATGTGAATTAGTAACGGGGTACATTGTACCCCTACTATTTCACAAAGAAAGTGTAAAAAAAAAATCAGACACAGTTGGGATAAGTCCTTTATTAAAAAAAAATAAACATTCCAGGTAATCCAGTCTGTCCAGCGTTTTTTCTCCATGTCCCGCAGTGATCCGATGTCCAGCGATGCTCCACTCCACACGAAACCCCCATGACTTAAAGTGAGGTTCATCCTAAAAAAAAATTCTAACATAGCCGACTGATTACACTGCGGGTATGCCGACTCTATACGGCGCCTGCGCAATGACGTTCGGCTTCTTTCGGAAAGTCTTGACGCGCAGTATGCGCCGGTCGGAGGAACGTCAATCAACTAGGAATGCCCAGTCCAGCAAGAATCGTACCCGGAAGCCGAGGGATGAAACGGCGCTAACGAGGTATATTGTTCGAATTTTTTTTAGGGTGAACCTCCACTTTAAGAGGGGGTGGGGTCATCTGTCCAGATCATAGGCCAAGCCCCGGCTTTCCCGGAAAGCGGGGAATACCCAATGACGTGGTGCCATTTTCCATTGATCTGTATTCCCAGGACCCGACAATTCATGAATAGCCGTGAGTAGTTTTGAATGACTTCCTTTAGAAATGAGTTTGTGCAGGGACAGTTCTAAGCATGGGAAACATGCGCTAATTTACAGGCATACTATACACACTATATTTCACTTTTATTATTTCACTTTAAGCACTATTAAAATCTCTGCTCCTGAAATAACTGAAGTTTTTAACTTTTTTTGCATTGATGCATGTCTCCTAGGGCAGGACCCAGGTCCCCAAACAGGACAGGGATCAGGAGGTGGAGTGTTTTGACCTTATGGAGGGTTATGTTGGAAGGTGTGATATTGTGGTGGAAAATGTATTTAGAAAGCTAGAGAGAGGGTCATGAACAGTGTGTTCTACTTTTTGGAGGGTTGTATTAAAGGTTGTGATTGGTATAATCGGAAAGGTAAAGAAAGATTAGTACATTTTCTATATTGTAAAGGGTTGATACATTGATGTTCCGAGTAAATGCATTGTTCCTCTGATACAGATCTAGATCTGCAAGCCATCAAGCGTGGAAGTGCCACTCTGCAGACATTGGTAGACCAGCAGATGTCTTCAGCAGCAGATGACTTTGAGTACTTGGACTTGCACAGTTTGGACAGTCTCGTTGAAGATGTCATATGGAGTGGTGGTTCTCTACAGACACAGAGGGCATGTTGCAATCAGATTCTGCGGCTGGTATGGAATCCAATGTTTTGTCATGAAATCCAATGTAATGACTAGGAGTGCAACGGATCAAAAAACTCACGGATCGGTTCATTTTTCGAATCGGCACAAAAATTATTCCCCACTGTAATACCCACATCCCCCCCCACTGTAATATCCACATCTCCCCACTGCAGTGGCATCACTAGGGGTGGCGTGACACAGTGCAGAAAAAAATGGTGTCAGCCCCCCCACCAAGTCCCCCCTCGGTGCCGACCCCCCCCCCCCCCCCCTCGGTGCCGACCCCCCCCCCCCCCTCGGTGCCGACCCCCCCCCCTCGGTGCCGACCTCCCCCCCCTCGGTGCCGACCTCCGCGGCAGACCCCCCCTCTCGGTACAGGCGGACCCCCCCTCTCGGTACAGGCGGACCCCCCCTCTCGGTACAGGCGGACCCCCCTCTCCTCCTCTCGGTGTAAACGGAGAGGGCCATGGTCGGGTGTACCAAGATGGCCGCGGTGCCGGAGCTAGGCCGAAGCCGTGGCCTTTCCTAATGTTATAGCCTAAATGCAGCCTTGTGTCCCTAAATGCAGCCTTGTGTCCCCCTAAGGTCAAAGCCAAGTCCCCCCCCCCTCCCCCTGCCACTGCCGACATCTAGTTAATATGCGCTGGGGGAAGACAACAGCTTTCATTTGAATAGCTGTGTGTTCCCCGCCTCGTCATGTATAGACACTCCCCCTTGCCCGAGGCATTTTGATACAGATCAGCCGTCCAATCCTGAGACGGGTGATCTGTCTATCCTGGGCAAGGGGAGTGTCTATACATGACGAGGCGCGGCGGGGAACACAGCTATTCAAATGAAAGCTGTTGTGTTCCCCCAGCGCATATTAACTAGATGTCGGCAGCGGTGGAAGGAGGGGGGGGTTGACTTGGCTTTGTCTAAGGGCACTAGGCGGCAGCAGCTCTCCTCTCCTCCATACGAGGACTGCTCTGCCCCCCTCTCCGCCCCCCTCTCCGCCCGCTCTCCACCCGCTCTCGGGAAAAAATAAAATAAAAAGTATTCGGCCAGGCATTGGGAGCATTTGCGTGAGTAAAAGTACTCGCGCAAATGCTCAGTATCGGTACCGATACTAGTATCGGGACAACCCTAGTACAGTACAAATACAATTTAATGCAATAAAAGAACATAATTGTGCACATCGTTACATAGCATATGCTATGGTGTGTGTGTGAGGTCCGCCGCGTTTCGACCTCTGGTCTCCTCAGGGGGACAATTGGCTCTAAAAAAAATATATACATACTTTACATTACATATATTTTAGAAAAAAGTCATACATATTGTATATGACCTGACCCTAAAAAAAATCAAGTTTCAAGTTTTCCAGCAAGATGCAAATTGAATGTTCTGCATTGATTGGGTAGTCACCATTGATTGTTGCAGTCAATTAACAGGTACTGCTTTTCACCTGTTAATTGCTGTTCACTTTGACACTTATGGTTAAGGAACCATTTGCCATATACAGTACTGCAACATATCAAGCCATTGGTGCTCCATGGACTGAACTGTACATTGGATGCTTGGGGTAGAATTTCCTCATCTGCTTCATGGTGCATCTGCTGCTGTTTTCTTCACACAGGTTGGTCTTTGTAGAACGGGAGACTCGAGTCCCAAGCCAGAGCGCAGTCGCCCAACAGCTGGCAGCAGCAGAGAGCAGCAAAGTGATGTAGAGGCTGGGATCTACCAGTGCCAGGACCAGATAAATGTGAGTGCCATTAATCTATAGAAGTCTTTGACTATTCTGAAGTTTTATTTTTTGGGGGTTCAAAACTACAAATTCTGCCACGATACTAACCACATTTTCATTATAAGCTGAAGGGGAACTCTAAATCTGTAATTACTACTTAAATACTGCTTTATTTTTTTGCCTTAAAGTGGAGTTTCCATCCCAAAATATTTTTTTAATTATTGTGCTCTTTAGACCTAGAAAAAAAAAGTTTTACTTATCTGGAAATGCCTGTTGCTATGCGGTCCCACGAAATCTGCCTTTGGAATCGCCTAGGATTCCAACGTCCTCTCCCTCTAATGCTCCTGGGAAATGTTATTTCCCAGGATGCAGTGCGCTACCCAATTATAACTCCCCATCCAAGATTTCCAGGAAGGAAGTGCTTCACCATGCCCAGAAGCAAAATGACAACAATGTGGACATAGTTTTATAAAACTATCTTTTTTGAATAACTATGCGGAGTGGTGGCGGATTGTTAAATAGTAAGTGACCGGATTTTTTATTATAAAAACGCATGATGAAAGGACATACCGTACATTTAAAAATTGTGGTTGGAACCCGCTTTAAAAAACAATGCAATATCTTTCTGAAAAGTACTCAATGCTCCTTAATGTATATATTTTTCCAAATGAGTTTTCCCATTTCATGATATTTGGAGTTTTAGAGTCGGTTCACACACAGGCGACGCGTCAGGCGGCTCAGCCGCCTGACGGGTCGCTTCCCATGTAATAGAATGGGAGCGTTCTAATCAGGACGACTTGCAGAGCCGTCCCCAGAGTCGTGCCACATGTGTGAACCGACTCTTAATATCGTGGGTTTTTTTTTTGTTGTTTTTTTTGGAGGGTCACGTTAAAGGTTGTGATTGGTATAATCAGAAAGGTAGAGAAAGATTGGTACATTTTCTACATTGTAGAGGGTTGGTACATTGATGTCAGAGTAAATGCATTGTTCCTCTGATACAGATCTAGAGCTGCAATCAACAGCTTCAGTGGTGTGTGTTTATGTAGTGCTACCCCCGAAGGAGCCGCTGATTGATGGGATCGGCACATTAAGTTACCCCAGCGTTGTCTAGGGGTGTGATGCAGGAACAAAGTAGTGAGCGAAGGTCCAGACAGTCTATAAAAGTTTTTCCAATGCTTTATTTCCAGGCCAACACGGCCAACATCAACTTCAGTTAGGAAGGAAGCACAGGTTAATGAAACAAGAGGAGAACTTGTGGTGTCAGGCCTGGATATGAACAGGCAACCCTGCCCTTAGCAGTACTAGTTTGCAAACTTGTCGCCACTCCTGCCTGAGTAGGTGAAGTGCCCACGGACAGGTATTTCCTTTCTCTAACCTGGCAGCCAAGGTGTCATTTTAGATGTCAGGGAGGAACAGGAACAGGTCTTTCACACAGACCTGGCTCTAGAGCCTCTGCCACAGGCCAATTACTTTAGATGAGAGTAGGTGAATGAACAGAGCGCATCCTCCCAGTAAATTATAGCACAGGTCACCGGGAGACCGTAAAGCGTACCTGTCAGCATCCTGGTCACCAGATCCCCGATTGGTTTGTTCAAGCCCTGTGGACAACCTGCCTCCGGGTTCCCCTCGAGCTGATCCCCCCCCCCCAATCGCACAGCACACAGCCTGGGATCCATTCAATAGGACTGGGAACCCAGTAGGTCACTGGGGTCCCCTTTCGCCTCTGGTTGAGGCTCGGTGAAGCCTGTGAGCTTGGCCAGGTGGGCCACGCCGACAGTCCATGGATGCGAGCACCCTAAAGGTGGATGCGCGCACCCGGGACCCCGTGAAGAAGAACCTTGAGCACATGAAACCCGTCAGACTCCTCCCCAGCATGCCCCGCGAGAGAAGAATTCCTCCAATTGGCTGCTGGGGAGGACTTTCTCTGTTTTTCAAAACATTAATACATTAACAGCACATTATCAATGAGCATACAGAAATTTTCCTTCAATTGAACACATTTATCATTTCATACACATAAAATTACAACATTAAACAGTTTTCTATACCACAATAAGACAGTCCAACCTCCTCCTTATCTCCTATTCCTTCCCTCCCCCCAGAAACCCCCCCCCCCCCGGCGAGGAAAAAAAAACCCTGATTCGAAAGGTGCCGCCTCATTTTAAAACATATTCCTGTGCCCTCCCTACTCCATATTATGAGGGGACAAGGACAACTCTTGTCCTCCATTACCCATATTCTTCTCGTTAAGTGGGAGGAAGAAAAAAATAAAATAACTTGGGTAAATCATGACTGGGAGCAATGTAACTAACTTTAGCTTAGTGCCCATGCTGAAAGCAAGGTGGCGCTACATTTAGATTTCCAAGATATACTTTTTTATTTATTTATTTTTTAGGGTAAAAAAAAATCTCTAGTCCCGCAGAAACCAGTTACTATGTCACATCTGCACCTATGTAACTGATTTGTCTTGTGTTTTTCAGGTTCTGCTCCAGCAGATATCCCAGCAGATTGACCAGACTGAGATGGATTTGAATATTGCCATCAATCAAGCATGTAGAGGGTGACAGAAAATGATATCCATTAAGTTCCCATTATTGCAGGAGTTCCCTTGAGCTTCATTCACCTGTGTGATTTCTGTTTATAATTTATTAATATACTATTTATTAAATGCACTTCGCAGTTACAGCCTCCTGTGTGATCTGTGCAGTCCTTGATACTGATGTTAGACACGAGAGGCCCATGTACACATGCTGCCATGCTGGGATTCAGAGTTGCCAACCGCTAGTAAATTTACTGACAGTTTGTAAAAATCAGTCATTGGTTTTGCTTTTTTTACAACTGCCAGTAAATATCAGGGGCTGATAATTTCATGCTTTAAGTGTAAATCGAGCAAATTACTTTGTTATGGGTATTGTCTGTTTCCATATCGTGTTTATACTGTTCAAATTGTCACTGTATTCCTTTTTAATAGGAGTTCTGTAATTTCAGGTTGCCAGTAAAAAGTGTACTCTGCCAGTAAATTTACCATGTTTTGACAGTAAAAAAAAAATCCTGTGGGAGGTTGGCAACCCTGGTGGCATTGTGATGTCACGTAATAGCATTGTCTTAGAAGCCACCAGGCTGGCATCTGAATTGATTACATGGGTAAACTTTTGTAGAAATGGAATTTGCTGCAAAGCCTCATAATCTACCCTGACTAAATACACAATGATAAATGGTCAGTTCTATACATTTTCATAGGAAGTGAGGGGAAACGTCCCTAGGAGGCGCCAGGGCAGCCTCTGACTGTTTTTTTAAACCTACTAAAATGGGATTATACAAAACAATACACAGGGAGAACACTTGGGTACTGATATGTGGCATTTATGGGCACTGATGGGCTGCTTCTAAAATGCAGCCAGCAATAAATGACATGAGAAAAAAGAAGTGCTATGCTGCCTGCGACGCCCATCTTGGTACTCCTTGCCATAGGTGTGCGCAGCCTATAGCATTAGGGTGTGCACCTCAAAGCTCAAACACACTACTGATCACTCACTGTGTTAATTTAGAAAAGGAAGGGGTCGGTAAATTACATATTTACTGACCCCTTTCCCCCTCATCCAATACCATCCCCCAGTGGGTGCCCACAGCAGCCAGTCGGAGAGGAGGAAAGCTGGCAGCACTGTGGGGGAAATGGGGGGGGGGGGGCAGGGCAATAGGATAAACCTGTGCTGCACAGAGTGATTGGGATGTGCCTGTGCGCACGCCTATGCTCCTTGCACTTGGCTGCATAAAAGCAGCAGAGATCTTGTTACACCCAGCTCTATGGGCTGGGTGTAACAAGATGTCCGCTGCTGGCTTCCTGCAGCCCGCTGCAGGGTGTACCAAGATGGGCGTTGGGATGTTCAACCGCTGACGACAACACGGAGCGTCACTTCCGTTACCGAATGTTGTGAAGGCTCCGGTCACCGATCCCGATGGATAATGTGGCTGCACCCCTGTCAGCTTACCTAGTTCCAGTGCTTGAGGACTCTCCCTCCTCTTTGCCCGCTGACTTTGGTTGTGCCGCCATGTAGTGGAAAATCCAAAATGGTGATTCAACCATAAAACTTCACCGGATTGTGCCTTAGCTGCACCGTGTAACTGCAAGTAATACAAATACATAGACTGTGGAATCCGATACTTCGTTTGTAAGGAGCACAATTTACCCTTGGAGAAAATGTGCAGCAGGTGCGTGATTCCATACAGTTTCCACCTAGCCCCACACCTGCAATTGCCGAGCCTTACACACGATAATTTTTTGCCAAAAAAACTAAATTTCTTTCTCGTACATCACGGGACACAGAGCGGCATATTCATTACTATATGGGTTATATGGAGTACCTTCAGGTGTGGACACTGGCAATCTCAAACAGGAAGTCCCCTCCCTATATAACCCCCTCCCCTAGAGGGAGTCCCTCAGTTTTTTCGCCAGTGTCTTAGGTGTTGGTCACGGAATAGCTTTGCTCCACATCCTTGGGATTAAGGGCGGGCTAACCGGATCTGTCCAAGGAGCCTCAGTGCCAAAGTGGACAGTACCCGGGCCCCAAACCGTGGGGTTTTGCCTATAATGCTCCTCTTTGGAGGGCTGGACCCTGGGCCCAGGACTTGGAGTTTGTAAAAACCATAAGTTCCTGTTTGCCAGGGTGCTATATAGGTCCAGGACAGTGGGTACCTTCATAGGACCCCAGGGCCTGAAGGTCTACTACGCTACCCACGGAGATGGGAGAAGATTGGATCAGTTTGCTGGACAAACATCCTGCAGCATGGAGCAGGTAAGGGGGAGCCTGCGGGACTTGGTTCGACAGCAGGCTCTCCGGGGTAACCTAAAAGGGGGGACAGCCTAAGTATGCTCTGCATGGGCAACCTTGCTCACTATGTCTAAGAGAGACAGGATGACACCTTTTTCCCCCATCACTAGGTTCCCCTGTCTAAGAATGTGTTGCTAGCTAACCTGCTGCTTTCTTCCTAGGACTAGTAAGGATCCCTAGGGGCCTTTTGGAGTCCTACCTGGCCGGGGGTTTGAATCTGCCGCCTGTTTCTGCAGTCCTGGGTCTCCAGCAGCGCGGCTCCTCCATGTTCCTCCTGTTCCGGCATACGCGCGCACGTCTTATAGACGTTTTTCGCGCCGTTCAGACAGGAGGGCGGGGGGGGGGCGTGCCTGCGGCGTCATACAGGGGCGCGCCTTGTGCTGTTATAGATCAGCAGGCAATTTCAGTGCTCAGTCTGAGGCTGATTTCAGAAGGAGAGGACGCAGAGCGGCAGAACAGTGACTCCCGGTGGCGGAAGAGGGGTAGTACATGCTGGACTTTGTTCCAATGCCTTTTTTTTTTTTGTTAAGCCAAGAAATCCCCCTTTTTGCATACAGGTTGGAGGCTGGCAAACTAAGTTTGGGGTCACTGTATGTTTCTAAAAAAGAAAATATATATAATATATATTTAGAAAAAAAAAAGAGAAAAACATACGAGATCCCATCAGTTTTTGGGCATTAGTGATCTATTGTCCCCTAAACTCTGGTTTTGTACTCCTGGCCACTACAGTCTGTTGTGTGGGCGGAGTCCCTCGATTTTGTATTATGGCTTCCAAAGGCTCGGGGTCAAAGGGTACAAAAAAGACCAAAAAACAAAGGGGTTCCCCTTCTGATTCTGATGATATGCCGATACTTTCCCCGCAACTTATTAACATAAAGGGTGCCTTGGATGAGCCATTAGGGGGATCTGGTGCGGAGGCTGGCCCAGATCAGCCCAGCCCTGTGTTTATCACAGAGGAGATGCTAGCCGTATCCCTAGGGGGGCTAGAAGAGAGAATAGCAGCATTGATCGCTAGAGCTATTCCTGGTAAGAAACGGGTTAGATCCCCATCACCAAGAGGTGTATCCTCAGATGCTGAGATTCTCTCTCCGGAGGAATTGGAATCACAGGAGGATCAACTAGACCTGAACCAAGAGGGTTCAGGGATTGAGGGATCTGCCTCTGAGGAACCATTTTCAGACTCCTAGACAGAAAGACTGTGGGTACAGTCTTTGACGGACATGGTCCGCTCGGCATTTAGTTTACCATTGCCAGAGCCTCAGGTTCCTCCGGTATCCTCTCTGGGCTCTTTGAAAGCTCCGTTAAGCAACGCAGTGTTTCCGGTCCATCCTCTCTTGGAGGAATTGATCTTTCGGGATTGGGTACGGCCGGACAGGTTTTTCTGCCACCGAAAAGATTTGCGGTCATTTACCCCATGGAGGAAAAATTCTCCAAGAGGTGGAGGCTCCCAATAGTGGATGCAGCCATCTCATGTGTGAATAAATCACTAACTTGCCCGGTGGAAAACATACATATGTTTAAAGATCCGGTTGATAAAAGGTTAGAGACACTTTTAAAAGCATCCTTTGCTACGGCAGGAGCAGTGGTACAGCCAGCTGTGGCTGCAATTGGTGTTTGTCAGGCGTTCAAAGACCAGACAAAAGAAATGTTAAAGGACATGCCTACCCAACAAGCAGAAGAGTTTTCTGACATTCCCAGAGCTCTGTGTTTTGCTGTAGATGCTATAAAAGATTCCATCCAGCAAGCCTCTCGTTTATCACTATTTTTGGTGCACATGAGAAGGCTCTTATGGTTGAAGAACTGGGCGGCGGAGCCCCCATGCAAAAAGCTTCTGGCAGGGATTCCCTTCCATGGAGGACGACTCTTCGGAGAGGATCTGGATAAATATATTCAGACTATTTCAAATGGCAAGAATACCCTTTTACCGGTCAAAAAGACATTCCGGGGTCCTACATTTAAAAGGCAGCTCTTTCCTGTCTCGGGGCCCTCAAATTCCAGGCAGTATCGACGGCCGCCTGCACGATCCAACGTTAACAGTAGATCGCAAGGACAGGCCCCTTGGGGGAAAGAGGCCATGGTATCGCAAGCCGACAAAGACAGCCCCTAAGTCTGCCTTATGAAGGGGCGCCCCCACTCTCGCGGGTGGGGGGAAGGCTTCGTTTCTTCTCAGAAGTTTGGGAAGCCAAGATCCCCGACAAATGGGTCCAGGCATCTGTAACCACAGGCTACAGACTGGAGTTTCTAAGGTATCCTCCGCCTCATTTTCAAGAATCAAGGCTACCAAGGGATCCAGCAAGGAAGGCATCATTGCTGGCAGCTTTGGATCACCTGCTCTACCGGAACGTAGTAATAGAGGTGCCAGCCCAAGAGCAAGGGCTAGGTTTCTATTCCAATCTCTTTGTCATACCAAAGCCCAACGGCGATGTCAGGCCAATCTTGGACCTAAAGAGGTTAAACGGTTACCTAAAGGTTCGTTCCTTCCGGATGGAATCCATCCGGTCAGCAGCCGCCGCGCTTCAGAAAGACGATTTTCTGGCCTCCATAGACATAAAGGATGCTTATCTTCATGTACCAATCTTTCAGTCGCATCAAAGATTTTTACGCTTCGCGGTGGGGCAGCGACACTTCCAATTCAGGGCGCTCCCCTTCGGGCTGGCCACGGCCCCCCGGGTATTCACGAAGATCCTAGCCCCAGTTCTGGCCAATTTAAGGATCCAAGGGGTCACAGTCCTAGCATACTTGGACGACCTTTTAATCATAGATCACTCACGACCGGGTCTGCAAAAGGCAGTAAACCTCACGGTTCGGTACCTCGAAGAATTCGGCTGGGTCCTAAACCGGGGAAAGTCAGCGTTCCAGCCTACAAAGCAGTTGGAATACCTCGGCATGAGGTTAGACACAGAACAGCAAAGAGCGTTCCTGCCCCTGGTAAAGATCGAGGCTATCAAGGGGCTGGTTCAGTTGGTTCTAAACAAGAAAAAACCAACTATTCGCCTGTGTATGCGATTACTAGGCAAGCTAGTGGCCACGTTCGAGGCAGTACCATACGCTCAGATCCACACTCGCGTCCTACAGGCAGCCATTCTAGCAGCCTGGGGCAAGAGGGCACATGCCTTAGAGTCCCCTTTGACGCTATCATCAAGGGTCCGACAAAGCCTGGCCTGGTGGTTGAACCCCCAGAATCTTCTAAAGGGAAAATCCTTCAGCCCTGTTGTCTGGAAGGTAGTTACCACAGACGCCAGCCTGGCAGGCTGGGGGGGCGGTCTTCGAGGGGTCCTCTCGCCAGGGAACTTGGGTGAAAGCAGAGAGGCAGCTCCCCATTAATATCTTGGAGATCAGAGCTGCTCGCCTAGCCCTTCTGGCATGGACCTCCAGATTAAAGGGGTTCCCGGTGAGAATCCAGTCAGAAAATGCCACGGCGGTGGCATACATAAACCACCAAGGGGGAACCAGGAGTCAGGCCGCTCAGAGGGAGGTGAGCTTGATTTTTCAGTGGGCAGAGGTTCATGTACCCTGCATTTCGGCGATATTCATTCCCGGAGTGGACAACCTGCAGGCAGACTTCTTAAGTCGCCAGAGTCTGTCGCCAGGGGAGTGGTCTCTGCATCCCCAGGTCTTTCAGACAATCTTCTAGAGGTGGGGAATGCCAGACGTAGATATAATGGCATCCAGGTTCAAACAAGAAACTAGACAGGTTCGTGTCTCGAACGAGGGATCCTATGGCCTGCGGAACCGATGCGTTGGTTTGCCCTTGGCATCAATTCAAACTTCTATATGCATTTCCCTCCGCTACAGTTACTCCCTCGCCTGTTGCGCAAGATCAGAGTGGAGCACAAGCCAGTCATTTTAGTAGCTCCGGCTTGGCCCCGGAGGACTTGGTACTCACTAGTCCTGAAGATGGCAGTGGGAGACCCTTGGACTCTTCCTCTACAACCAGACCTACTCTCACAAGGCCCGATCCTCCACCCTACATTACGGCGTCTAAATTTGACGGCCTGGAGGCTGAATCCCTGATTCTCAGGGGTAGAGGTCTGTCTAGGCAGGTAATCCCTACCCTGATTAGAGCTAGAAAGCCGGTCTCCAGGGTGATTTATTACAGGGTGTGGAGGAACCACGTAGGCTGGTGTGAATCCAAAAGATGGAATTCCCGCAAATATACTATTGATAGGGTGTTAAGTTTTCTCCAGCTAGGAGTGGATAAAGGCCTGGCACTAAGCACAATCAAGGGACAGATCTCAGCTCTGTCAGTGTGGTTTCAGAGGCCGCTGGCCACCCACTCGCTGGTAAAGACCTTCTTACAGGGGGTCTTGCGTATTAATCCTCCTGTCAAGTCACCACTTTGTCCATGGGACTTAAATCTTGTTCTGTCATCCCTACAGAAACAACCTCTTGAGCCGTTGGCTGAGGTACCTTGATTTTACTGACTAGAAAGTCGCTATTTCTGATCACCATAGTTTCGGCCAGGAGAGTATCGGAATTGGCAGCCTTATCTTGTAAGGAACCATATCTCATTTTGCATAAGGATAGGGCGGGGTTCCGTCCTCATCCTTCCTTTCTACCAAAGGTTATATCCAGTTTCCACCTGAACCAGGATGTGGTACTTCCATCCTTCTTCCAAAACCCACCTCTAGAAAAGAGGGGTTGCTGCATACGTTGGATATTGTCAGGGCCGTAAGGGCCTATCTTAAAGCTACAGAGAAGGTTCGGAAAACAGATGTGGTGTTCGTTTTACCGGAAGGGCCCAAGATGGGTCAGGCAGCCGCTTGATCCACCATCGCAAGATGGATTAAACAATTAATTGTTCGGGCCTGCGGTTTGAAGAGGTGCCTCCTCCTTTGTCGGTAAAGGCCCATTCTACCAGGGCCAGGGGCACCTCCTGGGCAGCACATCATCGGATCTCTATGGCTCGAATATGCAAGGCAGCAACGTATTTATCAGTCCACACGTTTACAAAATTTTATCAAGTGGACGTAAGAAGGAATGCGGATACAGCCTTTGGGCAGTCAGTACTACAGGCCGCGATTCAAGCTCCTCAGGATCTGAGGGGGCTCCCTTGATATGATTTGAGATTTACATTTCTCGTTTAAGTTGGATTTACTAGTATCTGAGTATACCTCTAAAATTAAATCCTTCTTTGGAAGATGTCTCCCTCCCCTCATTAAAGCATTGCTTTCGGACATCCCATATAGTAATGAATATGCCGCTCTGTGTCCCGTGATGTACGAGAAAGAAAAAGGGATTTTTAAATACAGCTTACCTGTAAAATCCTTTTCTTGGAGTACATCACGGGACACAGAGCTCCCACCCCTCTTTTGGGTGACCATTTTGGGAGGCATACTGCTTGCTACAAAACTGAGGGACTCCCTCTAGGGGAGGGGGTTATATAGGGAGGGGACTTCCTGTTTGAGATTGCCAGTGTCCACACCTGAAGGTACTCCATATAACCCATATAGTAATGAATATGCCGCTCTGTGTCCCGTGATGTACTCCAAGAAAAGGATTTTACAGGTAAGCTGTATTTAAAAATCCCTTTTTTTCCAACTTCATCATTAAAAACGACGTTGCCCACACACTATCGGTTTAAAAAAAAAAATGATGACCAAAGTGCGGCAACGTACAACGGCACTCTAAAGGGGAAGTTCTATTCGCCTTTGGGCTGCTTTAGCTGATTCCTTGTTGGTAAAAGACGATTTGCGCTTTTCTGTCTGTTACAGCGTGATGAATGCGCTTACTCCATTATGAATGGTAGTTTTACCAGAAGGAGCTCTCCCGTCTCATATCTTGCTTCTGAGCATGCGCGGGTTCAAAACGTCGTTTTAGCCCACACACGATCATTTTTTACAACCTGAAAAACGACCTTGTTTAAAACGACGTAAAAAAAATGCACCATGTTCGAAAAAAACATTTTTTCGTAGCCCACAACACGATTATTTTAAATGACGTTCTTCAAAAATTATTTTTTTTTATGCTGAAAAATGATCGTGTACGCGGCTTTAGTCTACACCTTTTGAATCGGGACCTACGTGGGCAAGAGTTTATTGGATTTAGCATAAGCCAGTGCCTCCAGTCCCATGGCCACATTTACCCCTGTTGCATAATGCAGAAGGGCCGTAACGGAGTCCACATTGTCTCCCTCCTCCCCAGACTCCTGGTGCAAAGCAGTGAAAGACATTTTGTTAAATTTCCTTGCGCTAGCCCGGTAACTCTGAGTTCAGATGTCAAATAATGCTTTGGAGGTTAAACACAGTAAAAAAAAAATATATGGTTGGTTAATCATTAACGCTTTTGTGGTGGAGTAGAAATAACATTTCCCAAAACCAAGTATTTGTTCAAAGATAAGAGACTGATGTGGTCTAGTAAGGGCCTATCCTAAAGTAGGGTCTGTGAATAGCAATTCAGGGTATATGTAAATGCAATTGTAGTGCCCCTCTATTTTCAGTAAAGAACGCTATTGTAAATTTAGTGGGGTGAGAGACTTATTTGCTCTCCAGTTTTGAATTGTTTAAATTCGGCTGCTGTCAGCCCTGAACTGTCCTGTGGGTCATACTGTGCTCCAGAGATGTAGTTCCATCTCTGGGCAGTGGGTGGCACCAGAGGGGTCCAGGCAGAGCCACTTTTCCCCAGCAGCCAATTGGAGGAGTTCTCCTCGTGGGGCATGCTGGGAATGGGTATATCTGTGGCAGATGCCATTTTTTTCAGGGGTTCCGGGTGCGGCATCCACCTTCAGGGTGTGCGCACATCATGGGCCCCACCACTATGGCCTACCTGGCTGGGGCCCGTGCAATGCAGAGTTCCTGGCTCTGGGCCCGTGCAATGCAGAGTTCCTGGCTCTGGGCCCATATGGCTCAGAAACTAAAGTGACCAAAGGGGGGATTCCAGTGACTTGCTGGGACCCCACACCTAAAGAGATCCCAAGGTGGATGCTGTTTGGTGGGGAGTCAGTCTGTGGTGAACCCAGAGGCAGGTGCTCCAATAGGATTTAGACAGAACCATCGGGGATCTGGGTGACCGGACACTGACAGGTTGTGAGCTGCAAACTGTCAGTCGGTGACCCCAACTGTTGACTGAGAGGATCAGCTTTAATTCTTGTCCTTGAGTATTGGACCTGTGGCAGAGACCTTTACTAATTTACTAAAGCCAAGTCGGTGGCAGAGACTTGTTCCTTCTCAGAGCTCACAGTGACGCTCCGGTTGCCAGGTCTGTGAGGGAGGCCTGTCCCGGTGCACTGCACCCATCCCGGCTGGGGTAACGATGAAAAGCGAGAATACTTGTTGGAGGCAGGCTCTTTTCACCAACCTGTCCTATCTATCTCAAGTTGGCTGTTGGTCATGTTGGACCGAGAATAAAAGCATTTAAAACGTCAACCAACTGCCTGGACATTCTGTCACTATCACCCCTAGACACATTACATAAGTAACTTAAATTCCGCCAATCCCAAATCAAACCATTGGCTCCTGCGGGAGTGAGCGCTACACAATCAACAAACACTACTTTTTCTGTCCCTTTCGATCGCTTTAATACACCAGCATTTCTCAACCTTGGTGGTGCCCTTTTTTAAAGAATGCACAATCCCAAGGCACCCCAATCCAATATGTAAAAAAAATTTAAATGTTACTTATTAATTGGAAACCCAAGCCTGGGCTGGTGTACCCAGTTTGACACCCCTGTTGCCTGGGCTGCTGTACCCAGTTTGCCCCGATCGCCGCTGAAGAACTGGGAGAGCCGTGTGTAAACACGGCTTCCCCGTGCTTCACTGTGGCGGCAGCATCGATCGCGTCATTGTAGGTGTGGCGATAACATCACACCTACAGCCACACCCCCCTACAGTTGTAAACACATAACCCCTACAGTGCCCCCTTGTGGTTAACTCCCAAATGCAACTGTCAGTTCCACAGTAAACAATGCAATTTTTAAATGCATTTTTTTGCTGTGAAAATTACAATTGTCCCAAAAATGTGTCAAAATTGTCCGAAGTGTCCGCCATAATGTCGCAGTCATGAAGAAAATCACTGATCGCTGCCATTAGTAGTAAAAAAAATGCAATAAAACTATCCCCTGTTTTGTAAACGCTATAAATTTTGCGCAAACCAACCGATAAACGCTTATTGCGATTTATTTTTTTATTTATACCAAAAATAGGTAGAATACGTATCGGCCTGAACTGAGCAAAAAATGTTTTATATATTTTTGGGGGATATTTATTACAGCAAAAAGTAAAAAGCATTTTTTTTTTAATTGTCGCTCTATTTTTGTTTAGAGCACAAAAAATAAAAACCGCAGAGGTCATCAAATTCCACCAAAAGAAAGCTCTATTTGTGGGGAAAAAAAGGACGTCAAGTTTGGGAGCCACGTCGCACAACCGCGCAATTGTCTTTTAAAGCGACGCAGTGCCAATTTGCAAAAAGGGGCCTGGTCTTTTAGCTGTATTTTGGTCCGGGGGTTAAGTGGTTAAAGTGGAGGTTCACCTTAATAACATTTCTATCAGACTAACTTCCTTATACTTGTAACAAGCACAGCCCGCAATTTTTGTACGTACCTTTGTAATTTCTCTTATCAATCGGGTTTCCGGGACTTCTCCCCGCGGGAGTGGGCGTTTCTCTGCCGAGGAGGATTGTCATCTGGGAGGTGCCTGGGCCGTATAGAGCCGACGCGCAGCTCTGCATGATCGGCTTTTTTCGGGAACGCCGTGACTCGTGTGCGCCTACGCAATCCAGGGGGCGGGGCCTTATACGCCAGGGGGAACGGACTTCAATCATCGGGGCGACCTCCCAGATGACAATCCTCCTCGGCAGAGAAACGCCTACTCCCGCGGGGAGTCCCAGAAGCCCGATTGATAAGAGATTACAAGGTACGTACAGCCTAAAAAATAAGTTGGTCTGATAGAAATGTTATTCGGGTGAACCTCCCCTTTAAAGTGGATCAAAAAAGTATAACCCAGAAGGGTAACCCAAGAATGTAAAATATTGCATCTTACTATGGCAAATGAATACATTCTCTTTATGGGCCTTTTTGTCCTTTATGTTTACCTGGTGATTCACACAGCCTTTTGACAAAAATTGGTTGGTTGGCCAACAATCTTACCTTGTGTACAAAGCTAAAAGGAATTTTTTTTTTTTATAAAATTGTATAGTGTGCAGGGGCGGACTGACAACTCATGGGGCCCCCGGGCGATGGAAGATTATGGGGCCCCCAGGCTTACAGATGGCCACCAAGCCAGGTGGCAGTACAGAGGTGGGGCAGCTAAAATCTCGGGATTTTCACATCAAAAGCATGTAGGTTTTGGACATATCAGGGACAGATGTAAAAAAAAAACAGATTTTTACATACTGTCCCTGGTTTTAATGAGCCTGGCAACCCTGATGGGGCCCCCTAGTGGCTTGGGGCCCTCGGGCAGTGCCCGAGTTCCTCAATGGTCAGTCCGCCCCTGATAGTGTGTATCCAGTTTTAGGTAACATCCAGTGATAGTCAGTCCATTATGGGATGCATGGGCTTCATCCCCCCCCCTCTCCCATTAGGATGACCACATTTCCAAACTACCATTTAGGGACACCCCCCTTCCCAAATATTAGCTTGTGGTGTAACGAATCACAGCACAGTGATTGGACACAAGAGGTGGGATTTATGATTTCTTAAAATCACAAGCAGGGGGCGGGAAATGTGCTCCTCCAGGCGTTCCCGGCCAGGACAAGTACTGTCCGTGAGTAAAGTGGTGATGTGGTGGCCTTTTTTGGGGCATTGGTTTGGCTTGGGGGGTGGCTGTGTGAGTTTCATTCCGGGACACTGTATTGTCCTGGAATGAAGGTGCCCGGGACAGACCTGCAAAATGCGGGACTGTCCCGGGCAATCCGGCACACGTGGGACCCTACCCCCATCCATGTGTCCAGCCCCCTAATCTACATGCGGGGTGTCCGACACATGGATTCCAATTAGGGGGGGGGGGGGTTGAAGCAAGTGATTAGAGCCAGAGGATCTAATAGGCTTCAAAAAAAGGTTGGGCTTGGGATGAGTTACGTCTTGATCTCCTTCAACTTGTTGCCCAGGTACGGACTGACAGGTGATCAATCACTCAGTGTCCGGTTACCTTGATCCCCGGTGGTTTGTCCAGGCACTTTTGGACCGCCAGCCTCTCAATGGCACTACTCAGACTGACTCCCCACCAAACAGCAGTACAGCTTGGGATCTTCAAAAGGTGGGAAAACAGTCACTCACTGGGTACCCGTTGCTGTTCAGATGCTCCAGGCCAGCATGGCTCTGGAACCAGGAACACCACGTGGCACGCACACCCCGGCCAGGTAGGCCATAACACCCGGGCGCCGTGATGTGGCCACCCTAAAGGTGGGTGCCACACTGGACAAAGAAGACCCAGAACCAATGGCGTCTGCCTCAAATACCCCTCCCAGCATGCACAGTGAGGTCAAACCCTCCTGATTGGCTGCTGGGGAAGAGCACCCAAACCTTGACTACACTTCTGCCACCTGCAGCACTGGGGATGGAAGAACACCCTAATACAGCAGAATGGGCCAACAGCACAGCCCAGATAAGACAGAGACCTTGTTTTACACGTAAAAATTTGAATCAGAGTTTAACTACACTCTGATCTACCCTTAAATTTAACCAGCACTGATACCATAAAGTACACAGGCGCTACACATACTACTAAAGGTACATTCATCAAGACTAGTTTATCCTACTGTGAAAGAGAAAATTGTTAATAATAATATGGCAAGGCCTACATTCTCAACCATTGGTTTCTTGTTTCTGGTTTCTCGTGTGTGTCCAATTTTTAAATAAGCACACATGTGACAGTAAAATGAAATTCCTCCTTTGTGCAATTGGCTTGTCCAATTACTAAATTATTTTGAGCGAGGAGCACAAAACAAGCTAACCATTGTCCTCAACTTAATGCGAATGATGATCGTATAGAACGAGTTGCTGACAACTGACTTCAGACAACAAGCACAAGATCCAGGCTGGGTCCTGCTCCTCAACAAGACCACAAGAAGGCTGTATGCCTGTTTTATCTAGGTTCATTACTTCATACTAACACGGTCATGATCAGGAGTGGCCGGTCCATTAGGGGCGCAGGGGCGCCGCCCCCGTATGAGTTTTTTTTCCTTTTTCAAGCCACATGATTAGAGCCTTTAAATAGGTTGGGCTTGAACCCACCCACTTGTGACACTACTGAATCAATATTGGCTAATGTCTTCTGGCTTTTCCTCCAGGCCAATCAGAATAGGAGGCGGATCAGGTTGCCCAGAAGGAGAAGCAGAGGAAGCCACGGAGGGGCTGAGTGTGGGGATTGTGGAGGGCTGAGTGCGGACGTGGGTGGGTGGGTGTGTTTTCCCCCCAAAAAAAGTTTAGCACCAGCTGCCACTGGTCATGATAGACGACATTGTGCACATCACTGGATGGAGAGGGGGGTCAGGTAGGTATTAGGGGGTGCTGGGGCGGCTGCTAAACACAGAGGGCAGATTTTCGTACGGCGGCGTGCGAGCGGGGCGTAGCGTATCCTATTTACGCTACGCCGCCGCAACTCTGGACGCAAGTGCTTCGAGAATACGGCGGCGTAGCGTAAATGGCCCAGCGTAAGCCCGGGTAATTCAAATGTGGATGAGGTGGGCGTGTTTTATGTAAAAGAATCGTGACCCCACGTTTTTGACGTTTTTTTTTTTAACTGCACATGCGCCGTCCATGGACGTATCCCAGTGCGCATGCTCCAAATTACGCCGCAAATACATTGGTTTCAATGTGAACGTAACTTACGCAAAGCCCTATTCGCGAACGATTTACGTAAATGACGGTAAATTCAACGCTGTCCTGACGTCCATACTTAACATTGCGTACGCCTCACCTAGGCAAAGTTACCCCTCATAAAGCAGGGGTAACTTTACGCTTACGCAAACGATGTAAAATAATACGACCGGGAGCAATTACGTTCGGGAATCGGCGTATCTAGCTCATTTGCATATTCAACGCGGCTAATCGACAGAAGCGCCACCTAGCGGCCAGCGTATAATTGCACACAATTATACGCCGGCGTAGACAAGTTACGTCGGCGGAAGAAGCCTATTTTTTTTAAGGTATCTGCCTTTGAGAATCGGCGTAAACATACGCCGGCGCAGATTTGAAATTACGGCGGCGTATCTGGAGATATACACATACACTGACACAGGGGCAGACTGACCATAGGGCACTTCGGGCATGGACCGAGGGCCCGTGACCAGTAGGGGGCCCCATGACAGCGTCCCCTTCGTTCTACCTGTCAATCGCAACTAGCTGACGGGTAGATCGGGTCCCAAAGCGCTGCTTCCTGCTAAGATTGCAGTGTAAGCAGACCTCTCGTGATGCGCTCCTCCGGCTGGCCCCTCATCCCCTTCCGTCCACCCCAGGTGCTTGCATTTGTCCTCACCTCGGACGGACAAGAAGAGAGGGGGGGCCGGCGGGGAGGAGCGCATCATAAGAGGTCTGTTTACAGCCGCTTCCCGCGCTACTCTGCATCTAGGAAGGAAAGCCTGCGTCTCTATACAGTATGTGCCCAGCATCCTGAACACTGCTCCATGCCCTAGAGCAGGGGTCCTCAAACTATGGCCCTCCAGTTGTTCAGGAACTACATTTCCCATCATGCTCAGTCATGTCTGTGAATGTCAGAGTTTCACAATGCCTCATGGGATTTGTAGTTCCGCAACAGCTGGAGGGCCGTAGTTTGAGGATGCCTGCCCTAGAGTCTGTCCATACCCTGCTCCCTCTCTGCCCCAAACCCTGCTCCCTCTCTGCCCCAAATCCTGCACTCACTTTGCCCCATACCCTGCACTCACTTTGCCCCATACCCTGCTCTCACTCTGCCCCATACCCTGCCCCATACCCTGCACTCACTATGCCCCATACCCTGCACTCACTCTGCCCCATATCTTGCTCTCTCTCTCTGCCCCATACCCTGCTATCTGCACATACCCTTCTCTCTTTCTGTCCCATGCCCTGCTATCTGCCCATACCCTGTTCTCTGCCCCATGCCCTGAAATCTGCCAATACTTTGCTCTCTGCCACATGCCCTGATAGATGCCGCATGCCCGGATGTCTGCCCATGCACTGCTCTGTGCCCCCATGCCCTGCTCTTTGCCTCATACTCTGATGTGTCCCCCTATGCCCTGCTCTGTGCCCCCTTGCCCTGCTCTGTGCCCCATGCCCTGATGTGTGCCCCCATGCGTGCCCCATGCTCCGATGTGTGCCCCCATGCTCTGCTGCCTGCCCCAAGGCACTTCGATGTTCCCTGTGATGTGTCCCATGCCCTACTGTGTGCCCCGTGATATGCCCTGCTGTGTGCCCCATGATGTGCACCATGATGTGTCCTACTGTGTGCCCAATGCCCTACTATATGTCCCACTGTGTGCCCAATTCCCTCCTTTTGGCCCTGTGATGTGTCCTGAGCCCCCATGCCCTGATGTCTGCTCTGTGCCCCCATGCCCTTATGTCTGCCCCATGCCCTGCTCTTTGTCCCCATGCCCTGCTGTCTACCCTATACCCTGCTATGTGACCACATGCCCTGATATCTGCCCCATTCCCTTCTCTGTGCCCCCATGTCCTGATATCTGCCCTACACCCTGCTCTGTGCCCCATGCCCAGCTATCTGCTCCATGCCCCCTAGGCCCTGCTGTGTGCCCCCATCATGTGTGTGGGGCCCCATGATCTCCTGTTTCCCGGAGGCCCCATGAGTTGTCAGTCCGCCCCTGCACTGACATTTACATACACATTATTACACTGTCTGATGGTTCTGACCTACCTTAGCTCAGCGGTGTCACAGCAGCAGTCAGTCATCCGAGGAGCCTGGCTGGAGGGGAGGAGAGCTGAGGAGCCTTGAGGAGAGCCGCCCGAGTGCCGAGAAGGGATGTGGCACCAACGTGCCGGCCGTATTGTAATTCCCACCTTCTGGAGCCAGTGCAGCGCCTATGTTTGACGTCACACGTCACACGGTTGTGGCATTAGTAGGGCCGATCCGCCCTATAGGCTCACTATGCAAGCCGCTTAGGGCCATGCGAAGGGCCCCCCAAATTACTAGAGGCCCTGCCTGGTGAGAAGTAATTTCCGACCCCTTTTTTGGCAACTCGCTGGCTGCATGGGAGAACCCCCCCGCTTCTCACTTTAATGTAAGATGTAATTTCCGACAGCAGAACACCCCCTCCCCCCGCTTCTCAACTTTAATCTTTGTGACCCCCCCCCCCCTGCTTCTCAACTTTTAATGTGACATGTCATTTTCCGCAGACCACCCCCCCCCCCCCCCCCCCGCTTCTTAACTTTAATGTGACATGTCGTTTTGCTTAGGGCCCCAGGGAGGTCAGAATCGGCACTGGCATTAGACCAGTGGGACGTCCAGAAGGCAGGACCTGCTATGGCACTCGGCCGCACTTGGCTACATTCAGCGGCACTCGGGATCAGATCGATCCCGGCGCTCGCTACTCGCTCGGCGGCTCGGGGCTAATAATGCAGTCCTGCCATTGTGAGACTCGGGGCTTTACGGGGTCACATTCGGGGGTTCAGCCACGGCTAGCCACCCCCTCCCGACGCCTCTGATGGTCTCAAAGAGAGATATAAAACCCAGTGGGGGGTCCTAACTTCTTCCGTGGCGATGCTTTTCAAAAAATAGATTCTACAAAATTGTAGTTTAGCGACACTCACACTGTTTGAAAACAAGTTCTTAGGTCAAGGTTTAAGCAAAAGGGAAGCAAATGTATTTACATTGCAAAATATCTACTTAATAAAAAAATAAAAAGAAACTGGTTCAACTGGTTGTCTGATCTGCGATGTTTCTTATGTAGCCACTTCACTGCCTGATTTTGTTATCGCTGCAGCCAAACGCTGCTGTAACTAGGGAACATAATTGACATGCGGTGTGCCATTGGTTACAGAACATTTGTGCAACTTCCCTATACACTAGCAAAATGAACATTATAAGACTCAAGAAAAATGTTACATTTGTATCAGAAAATAAAATCAGATCCTAAAATCTCAATAATCATCTGCCTGAGAGATACCAACATGATCCACTCCGCCGCAAGATAGAAAATAGTGCGCTCTCATCTTTTCGGTACTTTTCCAAATAAAGAATGGGTGCTGCCTAGAGTTGCCACCTGTCTGGTTTTCTCCCGGACAGTCCTGTTTTTTTTTTTTTTTTTTTTAATGATATGTTCGGGTTTCCATCTGCCTGACACCTGGACACATTATGCACCGGGAGTGACAAGTCTGCTTGGCCATCTAATGTATCTCCCCTCCCTGCTGGCAGCCTGTCCCACTCACAGCAGAGCGGACCAAAGTTGCCTCCTCCCCCTCCTTCTCGGCTCTGTTTGCACACACAAGAGGGGGAGGTGCTCACCGAGGTCTGTAGAAAGTTTATTATACTCATGGACAGGGGAGGGGGGAGAGTGGCTGGGAAAGAGCACAACTTAAAAAATATGTACATTCGGTGCAGTGCTTGGGGGTTGGGGGGGAGGGTAAGAGGATATGTGCTGGAGGGGGCTGTTTTGTTAGGGGAAAAAGCTTTTGAAGCGTGGGTTGGATTTGAAATCTGACAACCCACTTCTAGCCCAATGCACCCCCAGCACGCTAGCTCTCTCCACCCGCTCTCTCCACCCACAAAGCGCCTCCCCCAGCACATATCTGACCCCCTCTTGTTAGCTTTTGCCCCCCCCCCCCCCAAGCATATATCGAACTTCCCCATTCCACTGCTAGCACTAGCCCTCTTCCCTTCCAAATTGCCCCCTAGCACATATCTGACCCCTCCACTGGCATCAACCCTCTCTTCCCTGCACATAACCAACTCCCCCCATGCTAGCCCTCCCAGAGCACCCCCAGCACATATCTGACCTCCCCCTTGATAGCTCTAGTGCCCCACCCCCAAAGGGCCTCCCCCAGCACATATCTGAACCCCTCTTGCTAGCTCTAGCCCTCTCCCCTCCCAAAGAACCCTCAAGCACATATCTAACTCCCCCATCTCACTGCTAGCACCATGGGCGTCCGCTCCATAGGGCAAGGGGGGGCAATTGACCCCCCCCCTGGAAAATCGAGAAGGTGTTGAAGAGTTTCGCGGCCGCAGGCTGTCTGAGCGGTCCCGGGCCGGATGTCACACAGGCACAGCGAGCAGAGTGAAGCCTGAAGGGGGGGGGTCTACGCTAAAGGGGGAGCATTTGCTGAAGGGGGGGTTCATCTGTGCTGAAGGGGGGGGGGTCTGTGCTTAAAGGGGGTCAATTTGTGCTGAATGGAGGGGTTTGTGCAGAATGGGGGGTCTGTGCTGAAGGAGGGTCCATCTATGCTCAATGGAGGGGGTCTGTGCTGAAGGTGGGGTCCATCTGTGCTGAAGTGGGGTCTGTACATTTTCTAGGCTATATTTATATGGACATGGAGTGAAGCTGAATTATCTCAAGAGCTGTTACTGTTGGTTTAGCTGCGATATTCAGTCGCTAGCGGGGCACTTTTAACCCCTGCTAGTGTTTGAAGAAAGAGTTAAATGCGACTGCGTATCGCCGCTGCCGAAGTGCCCCTCCCTGAAAAAATTTCAGCGGACGCCCATGGCTAGCACTAGCAATGTACATCCACCACAATGTTTATTTGCTGCAGATCCCCTGGGGAACACCAAAAATTTCTCGCATACAATCAGTGGTCCATGAACCACTGGTTGGTGACCACTGTGCTAAAGGAAACCAAAAATGATATCAGAAAATCAGAAATGAGGTTACAGGACCATAGCTTAGGACTAGAGTTTGAGGCTAGATCTCTCCCTCTCTCTCTTTACATCGTACTGCACTAATGCAAACCCCATCCACTGTCATGTTATTACACTTGTCATGCAATTCCATGCGTTCTGGAATGCATCAGAAATAGCGTCACTGTGAACCAAGTCTTAAAGGAGTTGTAAAGGAAACTTTTTTTTTGTTGCTGAAATAACTGTTTACAGGGTATAGAGACATAATAGTTAACTAATTCCTTTGAAAAATTATTAAAAATAGATAAAAATGAATCTTGTACCTACAGTTTAGTTTCATTTTTGCATGCTGTTTCCTGCTTCTGTGATGTACAGAGCCACAGAGCCAATACAGGGCATTGATGGTTTGTAAAACGAAACTGATTGGTGCTGAGGGGTTTTAGACACACAGTAATCACACCTCCTTGATTAGTGACCGCAGAGAGAAAGCTCCCAGTACTGTGGTCATCAGGAAACAGACAACCAGGAAGTGTGGAGATCAGAGAAGAATTACAGCAACTTGAGAGCGAAAACAAACAATGAAAACAGCACTGCATTAAGGTAAAGGAAGCTATTAAGATAAAAAAAAATTCTTTCCTTTACAAACCCTTGAACTGCAATGTTTTAAGTTGGCGACAGGATCTCTATTTTGAGTAAACGGTCAAATGAAATCTGGTTTTTAGCTAAGCTGTAATTAACTCAAAACCTGCTCTGATTACTGCCTGTTCTTAAGTTGCTTTGTACAAAAGAAAAAAGAAACGTTAAAAGCTGAACTCCAGATATGATCTTTATTGCAATAATCGCAGTAATCGCAGTAGTCAGTAAAAATACAGCGATACCGGCCATCACTGATATGACAACAGCGGCCCAGCATGCATCGGATGATGACTTCACAGGGTGAATGTCACCATGTGACATTGTTGGGTGGCCCTGCCCTTTACCTATTTAAGAACTGTTTGACGGCGGAGCAGGCAGTTGGTGGTTAGCCTTCGTCACAGGCAATTTTTTTTATATTTTTTTTTCCGTGTCCGGCTTGTTGTTTTTTTTTTTGTTTTTTTTTTTAACCCCTTCAATCCCGGGCTTTTAAACCCACCTCAATACTGGGCCTATTCTGGCACTTCTCTCCTACATGTACAAATCATCATTCTTTTGCTAGAAAATTACTCATTACTCAGTCAATAAGACCCCACATCTCTCCTCCAGGCTGGAAAGCATGAGATTGGTGAAAAAATTCACCGATCTCATGATTACTGTTGCTTAGTAGCCACGATCGTGGCTTTGTTTACTTACGGGGACCCGGGGGGGAGCGTCATCACATCGCGCCCGGGTCCTCCGACGGTCATAGAGATGACTGGTGATCATCTGGTCACCAGTCATCTCTATGCTTCCTACCAGCGCCGGACGATTTTTTCGCCAGGCCCCCGATGGCACGGGAGAGCCGGGAGAAGCACCGGATGGCAGTGGGAGGGGGATGTCCGCTCTCGCTGCCTATAAGAGCGATCAAGCGGCAGAACCGCCGCTATGTTCATTCTTATGTTGCACAGAATCGCCGGCAGAAGAGAAGCATATCTGAATTATGCCTCTAGCTGCCCCCATCATTCAGATATCCCCCCACAAAGCCCAGGACGTCATATGACGTCCACCCTGGATGGGCAGGTTTTGAAGTGGTTAAGAACTGTCAGACGACGGAGCAGGCAGTCGACGGTTAGCCTTCGTCGCGGGCAATTTTTTATTTATTTTTTCGTGTCCGGTGAGCGACTTGTTGATGAATATACATCGGAGGAGGTTGTTTTTTTTATTTTTAATAAAAGAACTGTCAAAAACTATGTGTGTGTTTTTATTTGTCTTTGACACTTTTTTTGGTGAATGAATAGGGGTGCAATATACCCCATATTCATTCACATAGGGAGGGGTTGTGATCTGTGGGCCCCCCTTTGGGGGCTTCCATATTCTGATAAATCCGGCGTAAATCAGCGGGAACGCCCCTAGCGGCCATTTTAAAATTGCAGTTAAGATACGATGGCGTAATACAATTACACCGCTCGCATCTTAACTTAATCCCGGTGTATCTTGTTTTCTGAATACAGAAAACAGATACGCCGGCGTAGGTTAGAAGTTACGCGGCTTATCTAGCGATAAGCCGCGTAACTTCTTACTGAATCTGGCCCTCTAACTTTTGCGCAAACCAATCAATATACACTCATTGCGATTTTATTTTTACCAAAAATATGTAGAAAAATACATATTGGCCTAAACTGTGAAAGAATTTTTTTTATATATTTTTGGGGGAAATTTATTATAGAAAATAGTAAAAAACATTGCTTTTTTTTTTAATTATCACTCTTTTTTTGTCTATACCGCAAAAAATAAAAGCCGCAAAGATGATCAAATACCACCAAAAGAAAGCTCTATTTGTGGGGAAAAGGGACGTCAATTTTGTTTGGGTACAATGTCGCACGACCGCATAATTGTCAGCTAAATCAACGCAGTACAGCATCGCAAAAAGTGCTCTGGTCAGGATGGGGGGAAATCCTTTTTTTCAGTACTGCGACATTATTGCGGACACTTCGGACACTTTTGACACATTTTTGGGACCATTGGCATTTTTATAGCGATTAGTGCTATAAAAATGCATTGATTATTATAAAAATGCCACTGGCAGTGAAGGGGTTAACACTAGGGGGGTGGGGAAGGGGTTAAGTATGTTCCCTGGGTGTGTTCTCACTGTAGGGGGGGGGTGGCCTCACTAGAGGAAATGACTGATCGCTGTTCATACATTGTTTGAACAGACGGTCAGGCATTTCTACCCTGACAGCAAGGGAGCTGTGTGTTTACACACACAGCTCCCGGTCCCTGCTCTGTAACGAGCAATCACGGGTGCCCGGCAGCGATCGCGCCCGCCGGGCACGCGCACGGGAGTCAGGGACGAGCGGGGGCACGTGCGCGCCCCTAGTGGCTGCTGAGCGAGGTGACGTAGAGCTGCGGCGGCTGGTCGGCAAGCAGTTAAATAAAAATAAAACATACAGAAAACATCAACATCTCATAAATTCTGATTACAGAAAATACAGTGACATATCCATTATAAGCAGCAATCACTTTGCTACATCATATGGCAAGAATTAAGTAGAACCTATATATCACCAGTACATATCCTATCAGGGATTGCGTCTGGTGAGATTACGCATCGTAGTTTGTCGCCATTCCACGAGCGTGCGCAATTTTTAAAGCATGACGTTAGGTATCAATTTACTTTTTTACAAAGAAATTGGGCTAACTACTGTTTTATTTATTTTTTAAAGGGGTTGTAAAGGTTTGTTTTTTATTTTCTCAATAGGTTCCATTAACCGCTTAAGACCCGGACCCTTAGGCAGGTAAAGGACCTGGCCAGTTTTTGCGATTCGGCAAGTCGTGCGAATGGTCCCAAAAATGTGTCAAAAGTGTCCGCCATAATGTTGCAGTACCGAAAAAAAAATCACTGATCGCCACCATTACTAGTAAAATAAAATATTTTAAAAAATGCCATAAAACTATCCCCTATTTTGTAAACGCTATAACTTTTGCGCAAACCAATTAATAAACGCTTATTGCGATTTTTTTTTAATGAAACTGAAGAAAAAAAATATTTTTTTATATATTTTTGGTGGATATTTATTATAGCAAAAAGTAAAAAATATTATTTTTTTTTCAAAATTGTCGCTCTATTTTTGTTTATAGGGCAAAAACTAAAAACCGCAGAGGTGAACAAATACCACCAAAAGAAAGACGTTTTGCCCACACACGATCATTTTAAATGACATTTTTTAAAACGTCGTTTTTTTTCATCACAAAAAGTGATCGTGTCTTTTAATATATATATATATATATATATATATATATATATATATATATATATATAAAAACAATTATAAAACAAATTATAAATTAAAAATATATAAATAAAAAATTATAAACAAAAACTATACATAAAAAAATTAAAAATTAAATTGTAAAAAATAAAAAATAATACAAATTAAATCTACTTACACTGTCCACTGCCATACTGACACCAATCTCTGCCCTACTGACATTGTCTATTGCTCTACTGACACTGTTAGTATATATACACATGCACGCACACGCATATGTGTTTGAGGCTTGGGGTGCACACGCTAATGCAATAGGCTGCGCACACCTATGGTCCGAGGACAGACAGTGTCCTCAATCAGGGGACTGTCCCCTGAAACCTGGGATGTCTGGTCACCCTACTTTAAAGTGGAGGTTCACCCAAAAAAAAATGTTTTAACATTGCATTCAGGCAAATTTTTACAATGACAATCGGCTGTTTGTTTAAAAATCGTTGCGGTACATACCGTATTCTATATAGATGTTTACCGCGGCTTCCGGGTATGATCTTCGGGGCTGGGCTATCCTAATTGATTGACAGGCATCCTGACCGACGCATACAGAGCGCCACGAGTTGCCGAAAGAAGCCGAACGTCGGTGTGGCTCTATACGGTGCCTGCGCACCGACGTTCGGCTTCTTTCGACTACTCGTGACGCGCTGTATGCGTCGGTCAGGATGCCTGTCAATCAATTAGGAATGCCCCAGTCCCGAAGATCATACCCGTAAAGCCGCAGTGAACATCTATATAGAAAACAGTATGTACCACAACGATTTTTAAACAAACAGCCGATTGTCATTGTAAAAACTTGCCTAAGTGCAATATTAAAAAAAAAATTGGGGTAAACCTCCACTTTAAGATATCTCAGTTTATAAAAAGTTTTTCTTAAGTGGTAAGGATATAAGCTGAGCTCTGTGCTTGTAGAGCTCTCTGTTAAAACTTGTATTTATGCATGGTGACCTCAGTGCCGGTGCCCAGACGACATGGTATAAAAATATTAAAATATGTTTGCTCCATAAAAAAAAAAATATAATAAAGAAAAAATAAATAAAGAAAAAAAAGTTTTTCTTTTCCTTTGTCCCTGATGCGCTTTTGTAGCTTTGATCACAATAAGTAAAATAAAAATAAAAATATATATATATATATAAATAAAAGCACATCTGCAATCCTACAGTGGAAGTCCCCCTCCTTTCAATGAATCAAACTCATGTGACCGGTAATATTTTCTAACCACACTACTTCCCTATGAAGATCCAGCCCTTTGCTGTGTGTATCTGCCTTTTTCCCACCCATCTGCTCCTTGCAGTCCTACCACAAGCTCCCCCTGGTCCTCCTCCCTGTCCCTCGCCCTCCCCCAGGACTGTGATCAGCAGGACACAACATACAGGAAGTGATCTCTGCAAACTCCAAAGCCTAAGCTTTGCTCTGCTGCTCTCTCATTCAGGTGGGTCTTTGTTTTCTTTCTGTTTCCTGGCCATGCTGGCATTTAACTCTTATTTTTTTACAGGTTCCTATATATATATATATATATATATATATAGCAATGCTGGCATTTGATTTTATTTATTACAGGTTCTTATATAAATATGTATATAGCACTGTCAATTTACTCAATGCTTTACACATATATTTGCAAATTCGCATCAGTCTCTTATTTTATTTTTTATTTATTTTACATCATTTTTGAGGAATACGTAAAGGTTCCCTCAATCCCTGCTTCGTGTGATTGGACGCTTTTGCTGATGCCAGCGATTTAACATTTGAGCAGACAGATTTTGCTGCAGGTTCAGGTTTTGTTTGATTGTTGTGCAATTAACCGTGTCGAAGCCAGACAGCTATTTGTTTCAAACTATTTTTTTTTTGTACTTTATATGTTTTTGTTTTTTTAATTTTCTTTACATAAAAGAGTGCCAAAAACAAACAATAATACAATCCTCTTGACAAAAACAAATACTTATTCGCTCTGGACCCTCCCATAAACTCCCTTACTAAATCTTCCCACTTTAACCCTTTTCTTAGTCCTCACTTTCTCTCACTATATATTCGGCTATTTTTTGGGATAAAATAAGGAAGATTTAGACTTTGCACGCTGGCTGTTATATCCTGTGTTTGTTGCGGCATTTTTGAGTGCCCCCCCCCCCCCCCTCCCCGGGAAGCTAAGGTGCCAGTGTTGAGCCAGCAGCCTGTTGAAATCTACGACCGGCTAAAAAAACAAATTCTACTCATGCTTGGGTTCTGGGATGCAGGAATTCTGACCATGCATTCCCGAATGCATACAGTCTGATGCTAGGTTCACAGTTCTGCGTGTGGCTGCGGGCATGGGAATGGCACCCCCCCCCAGTGTTGCCAACCGTCCGTATTTTTCGGACAGTCCGGAAAAACTGACACTTTTTCCCCTGTTTGTAAATGTCCGTGGTTGCGGGAATGTGTCAGTAAAAATAGCCGAGATCAGTTCGGCTTGGAACTGCACATGGAGATTGGAGGCAGGGGTGATGGTGGCTGTGGTGGCACCGCAGAGGGGGATGCTGGCAGGGGGCAATAAAGGCAGGGGGAGATTGAAGGCAGGGGGAGATTAAAGGCAGGGGGTGTTGGTGTCACCGCAGAGGGGGATTCTGGCAGGGGGCAATAAAGGCAGGGGGAGATTGGAGGCAGGGGGTGTTGGTGGCACCACAGATGGAGGCAGGGGGCCTGGGAGAGATTGGAGGCAGGGGGCGATTGGAGGCAGGGGGCCTGGGAGAGATTGGAGGCAGGGGGTGTTGGCACCGCAGATGGAGGCAGGGGGCGATTGGAGGCAGGGGGCCTGGGAGAGATTGGAGGCAGGGGGTGTTGGCACCGCAGATGGAGGCAGGGGGCGATTGGAGGCAGGGGGCCTGGGAGAGATTGGAGGCAGGGGGTGTTGGTGGCACCACAGATGGAGGCAAGGGGTGTTGGTGGCACCGCAGATGGAGGCAGGGGGTGTTGGTGGCACCGCAGATGGAGGCAGGCGGTGATTGGAGGCAGGGGGTGTTGGTGGCACCGCAGATGGAGGCAGGGGGTGTTGGTGGCACCGCAGATGGAGGCAGGGGGTGTTGGTGGCACCGCAGATGGAGGCAGGCGGTGATTGGAGGCAGAGGGTGTTGGTGGCACCGCAGATGGAGGCAGGGGGCAATTGGATGCAGGGGGCCTGGGAGAGATTGGAGGCAGAGGGTGTTGGTGGCATTGCAGATCAGATGGAGGCAGGGGATGATTGGAGGCAGGGGGTGTTGGTGGCATTGCAGATGGAGGCAGGGGGTGATTGGAGGCAGGGGGTGTTGGTGGCACCGCAGATGGAGGCAGGGGGCCTGGGAGAGATTGGAGACAGGGGGTTTTGGTGGCACTGCAGATAGAGGCAGGGGGTGTTGGTGGCACTGCAGATGGAGGCAGGGGGTGATTGGAGGCAGGGGGTGTTGGTGGCAATGCAGATGGAGGCAGGGGGCCTGGGAGAGATTGGAGACAGGGGGTGTTGGTGGCACCACAGGGCCTGGGGGAGATTGGAAGCAGGGGGGTGAAGGGCAGGGGGTGTTGGTGGCAGAGGGGGATGGAGGCAGGGGGTGATGTGACTAAATAATTTGCTTCCTTTAAATCACATTGCTATTTGCCTAGCATACTTGTTTGTAGCCTAAATACTGAAATTTGCACCTAAAAATGTAATTGAATAACTTTTGTGAAATGCCAGTAAACTTTGGGTGTCGTGCCAGTAAATTTCAATCTGGTCGGTTGGCAACACTGGCACCCCCACGCATGTAAAAATTGCAGTATGTGTGTAGGAATTGCAGGAAAATTGCATGGTTAAAAAGACCATGAGATTTCCCCGTGGCCGCATTTTTGAATTTTTTTTCTTTTTAGTAAAATCGCATTATATGTGCGGGGGATTGCAGGGAAGTTGTATGGTTAAAAAGACCATGCGATTTAACTGCAGCTGCGTTTTTGAAAAGGTGGGTGTACCCCTTTTAAAAAATGTTTCTTCGGAAACGCAGGCACAGTAGCCCATGCACAACACATAGTTGTAATTGTAAACTTAGCATAAGGCTACATTCACACTGAAGATTAATACCAGGAATCTCTGATTCCTGCTGCGGCTAGGAGCAATTTTCAGCTCTCTGCACGGCCAGTGGTTGCCTGCGGTGACCGCTGCTGGACGCACTTTTTAGAGCTGCTTCATACCAGCCACTGGGTTTTAAAGACCCCCAATGTCTCACCTGTCCCCAATAAGGCTAATGGAACACGGGCCATGTTCAATTAACTTCTTACACAGTGATACCGGCTCGGGGAAGTTTACACATTGATTTTGGGTCAGTAACAGGAAGGGGAGATGAGCAAACAGAGGTTTTCTGATCTCCCTTGCCTCTACATAAATGCACCCACCATGCTGGTCCTGGGTCCACCGATGAGCGTGCAGAGACAGAGAAACGTGATGGGTGTCCATGGGGAGGGGGGCCGAGTTACCGGCTAAATAGCCCCCTTCCACAGCCTCACATTCCACAGGCAGCCACCAGCCAACTGTGCAGCCCTGTTACTACGGCCTTTGCAGCAAAGTCTAAACATGAAGTTGTCCTTTAAATAAATGTAAAAAATTTGGGAGGAATTCCCGCCCTTCTGTCATTCAACCATCAGTTGACTAACTGAAATAATTGCAGTCACAATAATTTTATGGTAATTGAGTGACTTGTTTAGCATTTTATTTTGGGGTGGAGACTAAACCAGAAAATGTGCAATTATGATCTATAACAACTGGAGGGCCGTAGTTTGAAGACCACTATTTTTTCCTTTGGGCCAGATAAAGTGCATTACCGCTAAATTTTGATAGGCTTCTCATGCTCCTGTAACCTCTGTTCCCCTTTGCTTCTGTAACCTACTGTTTTTTTATTTTTTTATTTTGTTTCAGTTTTTTTTTAGATGACAAGATGGGCTCCCTTTTCAGAGGGGAGGAGATGTGTCTGGCACAGCTGTACCTGCAATCGGGCAGTGAATATCAGTGTGTCAGTGAGCTTGGAGAACTTGGACTGGTGGAATTCAGAGATGTAAGTATATTTTGTGATGCATTTAAAAAAAATGTTGCCGGTCTGGGGCGCGGGGGCCGGCGCGTCGTCGGTCTGGGGCGCGGGGGCCGGCGCGTCGTCGGTCTTGGGCGCGGGGGCCGGCGCGTCGTCGGTCTGGGGCGCGGGGGCCGGCGCGTCATCGGTCTGGGGCGCGGGGGCCGGCGCGTCGTCGGTCTGGGGCGCGGGGGCCGGCGCGTCGTCGGTCTGGGGCGCGGGGGCCGGCGCGTCGTCGGTCTGGGGCGCGGGGGCCGGCGCGTCGTCGGTCTGGGGCGCGGGGGCCGGGAAGGTTGTCGGTCTGGGGCGCGGGGGCCGGGAAGGTTGTCGGTCTGGGGCGCGGGGGCCGGGAAGGTTGTCGGTCTGGGGCCGGGAAGGTCGTCGATCTGGGGCGCGGGGGCCGGGAAGGTCGTCGGTCTGGGGCGCGGGGGCCGGGAAGGTCGTCGGTCTGGGGCACGGGGGGCCGGGAAGGTCGTCGGTCTGGGGTGCGGGGGCCGGGAAGGTCGTCGGTCTGGGGCGTGGGGGCCGGGAAGGTCGTCGGTCTGGGGCGCGGGGGCCGGGAAGGTCGTCGGTCTGGGGCCCGGGGGCCGTCACTCGTCATAAATATTTCTCCAAGAAATATGAAAATTGAACTCCAATGCTGTCTTTTAAGTAAACCGCTAACAAAAACTGTTAAATATTTGCACTACCTTAACATTACTATGTTTATGAACAACTAGAGTCACAATTGGCCAGGTACCTCGTGCAACTGACAGCTACAGTAAATATTAGGCCTTGTTCAATTGGGGCATGGCGATGTGTACCCCATATGAGGGCTGGGGTTACCCATACAGGGATACGCATATGTTCTGTGCAGGCAGTTCCATTAATGTCTATTGGGATACAGCGGCTGCTTCCAATTTGTGTGGGCACCTGTGCATAGCCCCTGATGTAGACAGTGTGAATCCGAGGACGCGCACCCTAACAAATGTCAAATTGGGAACAACGGCTGGGTTCATGCTGTGTCCCAGTAGACTTTATTGTCCTGCCCCAGGATGCATGGAACAACAAGGTTCACAATGATACGCTTGCAGCTTTACCAGTCCTTGGGTGCGGTGGCTACTGTACTGTATCTATGGAGAAGTAGCCTTGCCACCCTGGGACGGGTAGTATTAGGACTAGAGAACCCCTTCCCTTTCCTCAATAACTTAGAGCAGTGGTCTCCAAACTGTGGCCCGGGGGCCAGATGTGGCCCTTTGCTTGCTTTTTTGTGGCCCTTGGGTACCATTTTATCCACTGATACCAACAATGGGGCATAATTCCCCTCACTGACATCAATAAAGGGCACAATTCCTCGCAATGACACCAACGAAGGGGCACAATTTACTCCAATGATGAGGCACAATGCCTCCCAATGATGAGACACTATTACTCCCACTGACACCTATGATGGGGCACAATTTTTCCTAATGACACTAACAATGGGTCCCAATGACTCCATTGATGGGGCACAATTCCTCCCAATGACACAAACAATGGGACATTGTTTTTTCCCACTGTCGTCTGGACCTTTTCTACTCCCAATGGCCACAATCCGACCCCCTTGAAGTCTGAAGGAAAGTAAAGTGGCCCTTTGTTTAGAAAGCTTGGAGACCCCTGACTTAGAGTAAGGCGTTTGGTAGACCACAAAGATAGCTACAGAACTGGGCCGAGGTGCAGGCAGAAGACATGTCCTTCAGCAGGTGGCGCAAACAAGGCAGCCTTTCTGCGGTTGTAGTAGTTCATGGGTAAGGGGTGCACTTTTTGCTTTTTATAAGAAAGAATCTTGTCCTGTCCCTGGATAGCTGGGGTCAATGTAACTGATAAGCATGCAGCATTGACAAAGTGCACATTAGCTCACAAGATTTCTGGCGGGATCAACAAGAATTTTATGCATTTATTGAACACATAAAATGCAAAAAAAAAACTGTTTTTTTCGGTGATATAATTTGCTAGTTGATATATTTTGAAAGTCTAAAGATTGTCTTGTAAGTTCATTCGAAGAAAGATATTTTGTTCTGTGCAGCTCCTATTTATTACTTATACCTGATGATGTGTTTTGTTTTTGTTTTTTCCTTTTTTAATTCTGCAGCTGAACCAAAATGTTAACGCCTTTCAGCGTCGCTATGTGTCAGAGATTCGGCGTTGTGACGACATGGAAACAACCTTTGGTGAGTGCGGGGGCATTTCCTTCAGATCCGCGTTCCTAAACGTTTTTACACTCACATTTATTTATTTATTATTCCAATGATTTCACTGAGCAGCTTGGCACGTACAAAAAAGGTTCCATAGTTGCTTATGGGGTGCCATTAGAAAAGTGTTTCTTGGCCAGGATTCCATGGAACCCTAGGGTTCCTCCTGAGGTTGCTAGGGGTTCCTTGAGCTTTGAGCAATGGTGGATGGAGCGCCAACCTTCACTGATCACCCAATGCAAGGGGGTCATTTCCACTACTTCTAAATCAACCATTAGTGTTGGCATGCACACAATGCCGATCCTCCCTAAAGGCTCACTATGCATGCCGCTTAGGGCCCCGCGAAGCTGCGGAGGGCCCCCCAAATTGCTAGAGGCCCCCGCCTGGTGAGAAGTCACTTTCGGCCCCTTAACCCGCTTCTCAACTCGCTGGCTGCATGGGAGAAGAGGTAAGAAGTCGGCATCCCCCCGCTTCTAAACTTTAACCTTTAGTGTGACGCGTCACTGTCGACAGTGACCCCCACTTCTCAACTTTAATGTGACATGTCACTTTGCTTAGGGCCCCAGGGAGGTCAGGATCAGCACTGCATGCACACTACCTATGCCACATTACTTGGCCCTCGTTTACATTGGAGCGATTTGTCATGCGATGACAATGCCAGAAATAGCACTGTTCCAATCGGTGTGATGCCGACTATAACGGCTTCCCGCCCGGCCGTCATTCATCTATAGGCTCAGGTGGTTCAGTTATCCTGACTGGGCGTCATGTTACGTCCAGCAGGATAACAGCCACCTTACACCCGTGGGGGGCGTGCTTTGTGGCGATGGGTGGTGCAGCGTGTCAGCCTGACACACCGATCCTGGTAAAGAGCCTCTGACAGATGCTCTTCTTTTTTTTTTTTTTTTTTATTCAACAAGGTGTTTATTGAGAAGAAAAAAGAATGTATACATGGTCAACAATTGAATTAACATACATGAGTTACAGTAACAACATGCAGAGTAGGTACAAAGTATCGAACATTCACAGCCGACTGCTGACAGTGGTTTACAACTGGTTGCAATCCTATAGGCATAAACAGGTAGTCCTCGAAATACAGTGAAGGCAACAAAAAACAATAACAAAAAAAGGAAAAAACCCCGGCAAGTACAACATCGGAATCTGTCAAGAGAATTGTACTTTACCCACAGGTTTCTGAGTCTCCCAACCAGCATATTGTATATGCATTTCTTATAAGGTAAGGAGATGTTCACCTCTGCCTTCCATTCTGAATAACTGGGGGGTGTCGGCCTCATCCACTTCCTAGCTATGAGTTTTCTGGCTGAAAATAGGGTCTTGTGAACGAATACTTTGGTGTATTTTGACAGAGGCTCTTTACCACGTGATCAGCCGTGTCCAATCACGGCTGATCACGATGTAAACAGGAAGAGCCGTTGATCGGCTTTTCCTCACTCACGTCTGACAGCCGCTTGTAGAGGAGATCCGATAGGCTGCTCCCTTGACAGGGGGGGGGGGGGGGGTCTGTGCCGATTGTTTATCAGTGCAGCCTCCCCTTGAATGTCCGCCCAGGACCACCAGGGATGGCCACCCACCCTAGACCACCAGAGATATGCCAATCAGTGCCCAGGCAGGTGCCAATCGGTGCCCATCCACAATGCCTACCAGTGCCACCCAAAAGTACCTATCAGTGCCTGTAAAACGAATCTCGCCAGTGGCGCGCTGTCACCGCTGAAAGGGCTTCCATACTCGCCCAGTCTTCCTACTGGGTTCGTACGGTTTGACCATTTGAATGTCTGCGTGTCAAAATGGGGTAATTTCTGCACATGTCACGCTCTGAATGGTGCACGTTTTAGGAGAATCAGTATTTTACTGTACCTATAGGTAAAAGTTGACTGTACTACCGCTTTAAAAATATCGTCACTTCCCGTATGTCTGCTAAAGTGCAGCACTTTTTTCTGCAGGTCGGTAACGTGCTCGATTTTTGTGCACGTTCCCCACCCACAGAGATGCGAGTTCAGCCTATAAGTGTATATGAGCAGGTGTGAGGGTGACTGCCAGGTTACTGACTTATACTGACTTAGGCTATACGGATACTGTTTTCTGTCTGTGGCCTCCCCCAGCCATGAGTTATGTGCTGCAGGAAACCACAAGTGTGTGTCCAGGCCTGAGAGACGGATGCTTTGAAATGAGAAAGTGTTGTTTCTGATAGGTGGCAAAGGGAGAATTATGTGCATCCTTTGAGACAGCATATTTAAAGTGAACCTGTTCTTTACGACAGTAGAACGTGACCCGGGTGGTGCCTGGAGTTCAGACATTACCTAAACGTATTTATTTGGTTCTTTGTTTTCTCAGGGTACCTAGAACAAGAACTGCGCAAAGCTGGAATAAAGCCGAAGGATCCTTCGGGGTCTCCGCTGGCTCCTTCACACAAAGATGCTCTGAATATTCAAGAAGAATCGGAGCAGTTGGCAAAAGAGCTGAGGGACGTGTCTGGGAACCGGTACACTCTACGAGAGCGCCTACGAGAGCTGCAAGAGTACGCCAATATACTGCGAGAGAGTCAGAGATTCACAGGGCCATTGGTGAGTTGTTATGGTATATGGTGAAATAATCAAGAGTTTTAAACCCTAAAACAGTGGTTCTCAACCTGGGGGTCAATTTATGATTTACCAGGGGTCACCGAATCCTGGGCTGTTCCTGAAGCCTGCATCGCTCTCCCACTGCATTTTTGCAGCCACCCACCAGGGCTTTCCCTGGAGCATGTGGCCACCCATCTGGGCTGTTCCTGGACAGCCCAGATGGGCAAGCGCCCATTCAGTTTTCAGCATGGCTGGGGGGGCAAAGACTAGAGGTCAGCTGACTGGTGAGGAATGTGAAGTGGGAGGGGCTGGAGGAGACCCTATCTCCTGATTTCGGCATAGGTGTCACTGCTACGAGACACCACAGAGCTGGAGACACAGTGAAGCCGGAGACAGTGAGTGACACTACCTGCGATTATAGCTGCCATTAAAAGGACTCAGGGAGCGCTAAATGTCTGCGGGTTAGGGGTGTAAATTATTTGTCTTGCCTTGGGTGTTGACGACCCACGCTACAAAAATTATTTTACTGTTAGGGGTCCCCACAACTTGGGAAATTTTATCAAGGGGTCACGGCCCTAGAAGGTTGAGAACCACTGCCCTAAAAGGTAGGATTTGATCAAACTGTTTAGGTTTTGGCCAAGTCGGCTTAACACTGTCGTAAGTCTTGGCAAGGTAAGGACTGTGCTTGATCATTGGTCACCAGCGGACCATCAGGTTCCTTTTGTTAACTGATTGTTGAGGGTCTAAGATTACGTGTATTTTATCTGCTTTAGCTCAGCTGCTACCACGCCCTGGTGAGCTAGTAAAAAGATAATCTATTCGTCCCATAAAGTACACACACCAGTTAGTATAAAAGTCAGGATACCAAAGCTCCCCACTGACGAAAGCTCCAGTCTGATTAAATCCTATAGCGTTATAATTTAAATCAGACCACTAAGTTTGTAGTCGTGATAAGATTCATGAATATCAACAACCGCTGTTTGTATAGAGCAGGGGTCTCCAAACTGCGGCCCGAGGGCCAGATGTGGCCCTTTGCTAGCCTTTATTCGGCGCTTGGGGCACAATTCCTCCCACTGACATGAGGCACTATTCCTCCCATTGACACCAATAATGGGGCACCATATTATCCACTGATACCAATGATGGGATACTATTCCTCCTACTAATAGGGGGAATACTCCTCTTCCTATTGACCACCAAACCTGAGGCCATATTTGTTCTCACAGATGCCGGGCCCGTGACATTTTCTTCCCTTGCTGGCACCAATCCGGCCCTCCTAAAGTCTGAAGGGCAATAAAGTGGCCCTTTGTTTGAAAAGTTGGGAGACCCCTGGTATAGAGCATAAAGGCCCTACGCGTTTCAAATCCAAAGCGTCTTCATCAGGGACCACATAATATGTTAGATTCTAAAATGCAATCAGAATAAAAAAAATTATAAATGCACACAACTTACAGGAAACCTTGTTTTGTGATGTCCTGTATAACCAAGAACTCCCAATTCAGGCTCACACCACAGCATATAATGATGTAAATACACAGGACACAATGAATGGCAGACTAAATATTTATATAATGCTCAAAAATAAACAGTTTTGTATCAATAAAATTTGAATTCTTTTTATTATTTTGTTTTTAGTGCCTAAATAATCGCATCCACAATTGTTTTATTTTTTTGGTTAATTAGTAGGAGGCATAGTGGTTAAAACCAAACCAAAGGAATGATTGCCACTACTGCTGTGTAAATCTGGCCATACACGGATCAAAATTTAGCCACTTCAGCAAGGCATGTCCTAAATTTTGATTAGTGTGTGGCTGTTCTTGCTCAACCGAAATCTATCCTTTTTTTTATTGACTTCTGTCGAAGGGACATGGTGTGTTGAGGGGATTTCTCCATCTACTTCATTTGTGCAGATGGAGAAATCGGTCCTCTGGCTGAATGAAAAGAAACCGTATCCAGCTAGATTAAGGGGTGGATCGGTAATGATCTGCCTCCGTGTGTCCGCTTTGCTCAGCAGGGATCGCTCCGTAGATCCCCGCTGATCCGTCGGATGACAGGGCGGTCTCCGCACACTGTCTTTTCTCAGCTCTCCCCTATGGGGGGATCGGATGAACACGGACCATGTGTCCGTGTTCATCCGATCCGCAGACGGAAGAAAAAATAGGACATTCTTCCGTCTGCAAAATCAGATCTTTGCGGAGGCGGGTGATTACGTGTTCAGCGGATGTTTATCCACTGACACCCACAATCACATAGGGACCAATGTATGTCCCTTTTTCACCCGCAAACAGATGGATGAAAAAGCGAACATACGGTCCGCACGTCTGAAAGGGGCCTAAAGCGTTACTAATGTTTAAAATAACAAACATGTTATACTTGCCTCCGCTGTGCAGTTCGTTTTGCACAGAGTGGCCCTGATCCTCGTCTTCTGGGGTCCCTCGGCGGCTGTCTCTGGTCCTTCCCGCAATTACTCACCACAGTCATGCGAGAGCTCGCATGGTGGTCACTTATTGCGGGCGCGCTCCCGTGATACAGCGAGCGGTCGTAGCCGCTCGCTGTATCACTCGGCCCCGCCCCTCAGCGATTGACAGCAGCGCCAGCCAATGGCTGCACTGCTCTCAATCCATCCGCTCTAGCCAATCGGTGACCAGGCTGAGCGGCGAAGAGGATTGCGGGACATCGCGCGGGACTTTGAGGGGTCAGGCAAGTATAAGGGGGGCTCGGGGGCCGGCAGTATCAGATGTTGTTTTTTTTACCTTAATGCATAGATTGCATTAAGGTGAAAAAACATTTTCCTTTACAACTCCTTTGAAGCCTCTGTATCTTTATATCAATTGCACATATATATATACAGCAAGATTGTGATGCAAATTAAATTGGTGATTTTGTAAATTCATTTTTCCAGCCAGAGTCTGAACCATTTAGGGAGAGAGCTGACACTGATCCATTGATTGACCCTTCAGTAAGCTCCAGGCTGGACCTCAGAGTCAGGTGAGTTGCTGCACAAAATTGATAAAACACCTTGATTTTTTTATTTAAAAAAAAATGATAAAAATAAATGTGTTCATTTCTGAAATGCATGCAAATTTCCACATTTTAGCCCTTTAAACGTACTCCAAGTACAGAAAAATAACCGTTGATGTGTGAGAAATCTAGTAGGCTCCTAACTTCCTCTTTGACATGACTCCACATTCAGCTCTCAATTCCTTATCTTATCACGTGCTGTCAGCCACTCATCCCCCTCCTCTCCCCTCTTTATCTCTATAACCCTTCCTCAAGCACAGGACCTCACGAGAGTTCTGGCAAAATCAATGGGAATTTTAGGACTTCTTGAACAGTTTTAGAGTAGAATTTCAGGTGTGGCATTTTTTACATTTATTGTCCAAGCTGGACCAACGTAACTTTGTATATACTATACCTGTGGGATGCCTCTAGAACAGTGGTTCTCAACCTGGGGGGTCGGGACCCCCTCAGGGGTCAAATGATAATCTTGGGCTATTCCTGAAGCCCGCACCACTCTCCCAGCCTTTTTGCGGCCACCCAGCAGGGCTGTCCCTGGTGCCTGTGCCTGCCCAGCTGGGCTGTTCCTTGAGCCTGCGGCCACTCACTCAGCCTCTTTGCAGGTGTCCATTCAGTTCACAGCATGGCTGGGGGGCAGAGACTAGAGGTCAGCTGACTGGTGAGGAATGTGAAGTGGGAGGGGCTGGAGGAGACCCCATCTCCTGATTTCGGCATAGGTGTCACTGCTGCGAGACGCCACAAAGTCGGAGACACAGTGAGTGTGATTATAGTTGCCATTAAAAGGACTTGGGGAGCTCTAAATGTCTGTGGTTTAGGCGCAAATTACTTGTCTTGCCTTGGGTGCTGACAACCCACGCTACAAAAATAATTTAACTGTTAGGGGTCCCCACAACTTGGGAAATTTTGTCAAGGGGTCACGGCACTAGAAGGTTGAGAACCACTGCTCTAGAAGCTGAAAATTCCTGTAGAACACTGCGCTACTCCAGTGATCTCCATTAGCATCTGGAGACTCATGCCAAGCAGCTGCATTGTGAAACCAGGAGGTTGACCACTGGGCACAGGCTTTGCTTTTTCTCATTGAATGCAAAGTATTTTCTGACTGGACGTAGGAAGGAGCTTACCAGACACCTCCAACTTCAAGATCCATAAGGCACTTCGAGATATCTGGCTGATGGATACAACCATCTTTAACCAATGATGTTCTGGATCAGGGGTATCTAAACTGCAGCCCAAGGGCCAGATGTGGCCCTTTGCTAGCCTTTATCCGGCTCGAGGTCACTATCCCTCTCACTGATATGAGGTAATATTCCTTCCACTGACAACAAGGAGGCACTATTTCTTCCACTGATGCCAATGATGGGGTACTATTCTTCCTACTAATAGGGGACTACTCCTCTTACTGACCACCGACTCTGAGGCCATATTTATTCTCACTGATGCCAAGCCAAGGACATTTTCTGCCCCCGCTGGCCACAGTCTGGCCCTTCTAAAGTCTGAAAGACAATAAACTGGCCCTTCGAAAAATTAGGTGTTCTGGATGATTCAATTTTTGATATACATTTTATCAACCAGACCTGTATCGGGGGGGGGGGGGGGGAGTACTACTCTACCTCTCCTCTATAGCTATGGTCTATATAGAGTTGTACCACTAAGTTACACAATAAGACCATTTCACATTATACAGACCTCTGGCTGATGTCATTCTTGTTTTCTGTTACTTGTACGCTGCTCTGACAGACATGGCTTTCTTTTTCTTTTTGAGTTATGTTCTTCTTCTTTTTGGGGGAGCATCAACATTTGGGATATAAGCCACAGATCTGGAACCCGTAAGCCCTCTGTCCCTGAAGATCTGCATTTTGATTTTCGAAACACGTTCGATGTTCTGGGCTTTTCCTTGCAGCTGGCTTCCATTTCTGTTTCTAACACTTATGTATGTTGCGTATATCCCCCATGTTCATGTTCTATATCAGGGGGTCTCCAAACTTTTCAAACAAAGGGCCTCAGGTTTGGTGGTCAATAGGAGGAGGCGTTTCCACCCCTTAGTAAGAGAAATGGTATCCCATCATTGGTATCAGTGTAAGATACAGTGCCCCATTGTTGGTGACAGTGGGAAGAATTGTGCCCCAAGGGCCAGATAAAGGCTAGCAAAGGGCCACATCTGGCCTTTGGGCCACAGTTTGGAGACCCTTGTTCTATATTCTCAATGTGTAATACATTTTGAATGCTTTTTTACTATCAAACTGTTCGTGGCCCGGTTCTCATTCCCAATCTGAGGAATTCATGTTCTGACTATGTATCAGAGATGTGGTCCACAATTGGTTTAAGTAATTTGATGCGGTAGAGGGTCTCTTTAACCATCGACAGAAGGGCACAACTGGGTACAGGCACGTACGTCGCCATTAAGAGCCCAGCCGTGGGTCACGAGCGTGCACGCTCACGTCCTGGTCCTGTTCTCCGGGACCCGCGGACCTGATCGCCGCCGGTGTCCCGCAATCGGCAAAAACGGGGAGAGGTGAGGTCCGTTCTTCCTAGTGTGGCTGTCGCTTATCATCTGTTCCCTGTGTTAGGGAACGACGATCAGTGACGTCACACGCATGGCTATGCCCCCCCACAGTAAGAACACTCCCTTAGGGCACACCTAAACCCTCTACAGTGCCCCCTCCTGGTTAACCCCTTCACTGCCAGTGCCATTTTGACAGTAATCGGTGGATTTTTTTTATAGCACTTTTCTCTGTGAAACTGACAATGGTCCCAAAAATGTGTCAAAAGTGTCCGATAATGTCGCAGTCACGAAAAAAATCATTGATCGCTTACTAGTAAAAAAAATTATATATATATATATATATATATATATATATATGTCATTCTCAAAAAATTAGCATATTGTGATAAAGTTCATTATTTTCTGTAATGTACTGATAAACATTAGACTTTCATATATTTTAGATTCATTACACACAACTGAAGTAATTCAAGCCTTTTATTGTTTTAATATTGATGATTTTGGCATACAGCTCATGAAAACCCAAAATTCCTATCTCAAAAAATTAGCATATCATGAAAAGGTTCTCTAAACGAGCTCTTAACCTAATCATCGGAATCAACTAATTAACTCTAAACACCTGCAAAAGATTCCTGAGGCTTTTAAAAACTCCCAGCCTGGTTCATTACTCCAAACCGCAATCATGGGTAAGACTGCCGACCTGACTGCTGTCCAGAAGGCCATCATTGACACCCTCAAGCAAGAGGGTAAGACACAGAAAGAAATTTCTGAACAAATAGGCTGTTCCCAGAGTGCTGTATCAAGGCACCTCAGTGGGAAGTCTGTGGGAAGGAAAAAGTGTGGCAGAAAACGCTGCACAACGAGAAGAGGTGACCGGACCCTGAGGAAGATTGTGGAGAAGGACAGATTCCAGACCTTGGGGGACCTGCGGAAGCAGTGGACTGAGTCTGGAGTAGAAACATCCAGAGCCACCGTGTACAGGCGTGTGCAGGAAATGGGCTACAGGTGCCGCATTCCCCAGGTCAAGCCACTTTTGAACCAGAAACAGCGGCAGAAGCGCCTGAACTGGGCTACAGGGAAGAAACACTGGACTGTTGCTCAGTGGTCCAAAGTACTTTTTTCGGATGATAGCAAATTTTGCATGTCATTCGGTAATCAAGGTGCCAGAGTCTGGAGGAAGACTGGGGAGAGGGAAATGCCAAAATGCCTGAAGTCCAGTGTCAAGTACCCACAGTCAGTGATGGTCTGGGGTGCCATGTCAGCTGCTGGTGTTGGTCCACTGTGTTTTATCAAGGGCAGGGTGAATGCAGCTAGCTATCAGGAGATTTTGGAGCACTTCATGCTTCCATCTGCTAAAAAGCTTTATGAAGATGAAGATTTCATTTTTCAGCACGAACTGGCACCTGCTCACAGTGCCAAAACCACTGGTAAATGGTTTACTGACCATGGTATTACTGTGCTCAATTGGCCTGCCAACTCTCCTGACCTGAACCCCATAGAGAATCTGTATGATATTGGGAAGAGAAAGTTGAGAGACGCAAGACCCAACACTCTGGATGAGCTTAAGGCCACCACCGAAGCATCCTGGGCCTCCATAACACCTCAGCAGTGCCACAGGCTGATTGCCTCCATGCCACGCCGCATTGAAGCAGTCATTTCTGCAAAAGGATTCCCGACCAAGTATTGAGTGCATAATTGAACATAATTATTTGAAGGTTGACTTTTTTTTTTATTAAAAACACTTTTCTTTTATTGGTCGAATGAAATATGCTAATTTTTTGAGATAGGAATTTTGGGTTTTCATGAGCTGTATGCCAAAATCATCAATATTAAAACAAAAAAAAGGCTTGAACTACTTCAGTTGTGTGTAATGAATCTAAAATATATGAAAGTCTAATGTTTATCAGTACATTACAGAAAATAATGAACTTTATCACAATATGCTAATTTTTTGAGAATGACCTGTGTGTGTGTGTGTATATATATATATATATATATATATATATATATATATATATATATATATATATATATATATATATATATATATATATATATATAAATATATATATATATATATATATATATATATATATATATATATATATATAAAATGCCATAAAACGTCCCCTATTTTGTAACGCTATAACTTCAATAAAAAAAAAGGCTTATTGCGGGGTTTTTTTTAGCCAAAATATGTAGAAGAATACGTATCGCCCTAAACTGAGGAAAAAGATTTTTTCTATCTGTATCTGTCTCTATCTGTCTCTATCTGTCACTCTCTATATATCTCGTATAACTTTGAAGGTGGTACATCTGGGATTGTTATTCTCAACCTGGCTTGACTACGAAGTCCATTGACCTTCAGCAGTCATGCAGCCAGTGGAATGTGCAAACACCTGTCCTGAGACATTTATGGAGGCTTCCATTGCTGACCTTTGACAATGTTTTTGCCTGGTTATCATATTGATGTTTTGTCTTCACCTTTTATGAAGTTGCTGACCTGCAACAAGCCTAGAGATCGGGAACTCTCATCATTTTCTGACACTCATTAACAGCATATCTGGGTCTCTGACTAAACCTGATTGAAGCCAGGTACAGATGGGCAACAAGCATTTTCAGAATGAGGCCAGAATTGGCATCTCGTATGCTTCACTGATGATAGGTGAACTTAAAGTGGATGTAAACCCAATTTTTTTTTTTTTTGCTGTCACAATGTAGAGTATAATATTTCCTATCATCTGTGCCCAGTCTTGCCACACAGAGTTAATCCAGTTCTGAGCAAACCTCTTTTATTGTTCAGTGAAATAAAACAGACTTCCAGATAAAAACCTAATCTAATTAAAAAGTCCTTACTGCCCACTTGCTTTGAGTGACAGGTTATTTACATATCTCCCCTAGATGTTATCATAATATGAATTCAGAATTGTCCCACTGCGATCCTCTGTTCAGGTTCCATACAGCACCGCCATCTTGGTCTTATTGACCGTTGTGAAATCTAAGATTATTTAGTCTGTTAGTAAAAATGCCACTACAGCTCCTTTGATTGAAACCTACAGAAACCAGGATGTTGGTTAATACTGGAACATGTTGTTTGCGCTGACTTCTTGGAAATCTGACTTTTGTACTTCTGTTTCCCCTAGAAATGGAGAAGTATCTAGTGAGAATTGTATTTTTTTTTTTTTCCAGTCACATTTTAAAGCTGACTGATGTGCAAATTGCACAATTTAGTTCAGTCATGTTTGTAAAAAGTTTTATATAAATCCTATATTTTTAACTCCTTCCAGCAAAACCTAAATTTTTATTTTTTACGCCAACATTTTCCAGCTGCCCTAATGCACAACAAAAATTGGTCAAATATTTAGAGTCCTATATATATGTGTGTTTTTAACCACTTAAGACCCGGACCTTTAGGCAGCTAAAGGACCTGGCCAGTTTTTGCAATTCGGCACTGCGTCGCTTTAACCGACAATTGCGCAGTCGTGCGACGTGGCTCCCAAACAAAATTGGCGTCCTTTTCCCCACAAATAGAGCTTGTTTTTGGTGGTATTTGGGGTTTTTATTTTTTGCGCTATAAACAAAAATAGAGCGCCAATTTTGAAAAAAAATTCAACATTTTTTTTACTTTTTGCTATAATAAATATCCCCGAAAAATCTAAAAAAAATTCCTCGGTTTAGGCCGATACGTATTCTTCTACCTATTTTTGGTAAAAAGAAACGCTTATTGCGATTTTATCGATTGGTTTGCGCAAAATTTATAGTATTTACAAAATAGGGGATAGTTTTATTGCATTTTTATTAATTATTTATATATTTATTAATGGCGGCGATCAGCAATTTATTTTAATTTTTTCGTGACTGCGACATTATGGCGGACACTTCGGACAATTTTGACACATTTTTGGGACCATTGTCATTTTCACAGCAAAAAATGCATTGTTGACTGTGAAAATGACAATTGCAGTTTGGGAGTTAACCACAAGGGGGCGCTGAAGGGGTTAAGTGTGACCTCATCTGTGTTTCTAACTGTAGGGGGGGTGTGGCTGTAGGTGTGACGTCATTGATTGTGTTTCCCTATATAAGGGAACACACGATCAATGACAGCGCCACAGTGAAGAACGGGGAAGCTGTGTTTACACACAGCTCTCCTCGTTCTTCAGCTCCGGGGACCGATCACGGGACTCCAGCAGTGGTCGTGTCCGCGGGTCCCGCAGCCGCGGAGCTTCGGCCCGGGTCGCGGGTGCACGTCTGCGACCCACGGCTGGGCATTTAAAGAGGACGTACCTGTACATCCTTGTGCCCAGCCGTGCCATTCTGCCAAAGTATATGTGCAGGAGGCGGTCCTTAAGTGGTTAAAGTGGTTGTACACCTCTGACATGAAATGTGAACAAAGCATATCCTTCTATAGTGTGTACTTGTCTCAATTAAGAACACTAAGTGTAATTTCTTTTTGCTGCTTCATTCTTTTGCTATCAGCATGAATTGCTTCTGACAAGTTTTCCTAGAACCAAGAGAAAAATGGTGATGGGGAGGGAATTCCAGCCCTAACTCTGTTGCTGTGTGAGGGCCAGTTCACACCACAGGCAGTCCAGTGCAGGTTTTTTTTTTTCTGCCTCAAAAACGCATTGAAAGTAGGTTTATATGGTTTTCAATTTACCACAGCATAACCTGGTATAGATCACCAGGGAAAGAGGTTACAATGGTAACAAATGGATTGTACTAAAGTGTATCTAAAAAATATAATTTATTAACCACTGCCCGGTCAATAGTCGTCCATGAAGTGGTTGTGAAATCCTGACTGGACGTCTATTGATGTCCTGCAGGATTACATGCCGGCGTGCAGCACGGCAAACGGTGATGCGGGGTGTCAGTCTGACACCCTGCATCTCCGATCTTGGTAAAGAGCCTCCAGGGGAGGCTCTTTACCACGTGATCAGCCATGTCCAAACTCTTGTCTGACAGACAGAAGTAGAGGAGAGCCAATCGGCGGCTCTCCTGACGGGGGGTTCGCGCTGATTGTTTATCAGCGCAGCCCCCCCTCGGATGCCAACACTGGACCACCAGGGAGTGCCCCCCGGTGCTCAATAGAGCAAAAATAGGCCCAAAACATATAACATAAATAAATTGAACACAATCGATGCCAATCAGTGCCCACAAATGGGCACTGACTGGCAACATGGGCACAGACTGAAATGATGCCCAGCAATGCCATCAGTGCCACCCCTTAGTGTCCATTTGTGCCAACCAGTGTATCGGTGCCACCTCTTGGTGCCGCATACCAGCGCCGCCTATCAGTGCCACCTCATCGGTGCCCATCAGTGCTGCCATATCAGTGCCCATAATTTAAGAAGAAAACTTACTTTTTTACAAAAAAATAACAGAAAAAAATAAACGTAATTTTTTTTTTCAAAAATGTTGGTCTTTTTTTAATTTTTGCGCAAAAAAATAAAAATTGCAGAGGTGATCAAATGCCACCAAAAGAAAACTCTATTTGTGGGAACAAAATGATAAAAATTTCATTTCGGTACAGTGTAGCATGACCGCGCAATTGTCATTCAAGTGCTGAAAATTGGCTTGGGCAAGAAGGTGCGTAAGTGCCTGGTATGGAAGTGGATAATGAGGCAAGATATGGCAATTCTAAAGCCAAGAAAATTTAAACACAGCTTCACAGTAGTTGGCTATAACGATACTTCGCTACTCATGATGTTTTACATCAAACAAAAACATGAACACAGGACTTTACACAACACCTAAAAGAAACGTCCGGACACCATGTTGCACCACACAGGAAGGCTGTCTGATGTAAATCTCGTCTTGTAAATAGTAATTAAAGGGTCACTAAAGTCAGGGATTTTTTTTTTTTTAAATAACAAACATGTGATACTTACCTCCACTGTGCAGTTCGTTTTGCACAGAGTGGCCCGGAAACCTGTCTTCTGGGGTCCCTCGGCGGCTGTCTGGGCTCCTCCTCGCAAAAGCTTTCCTTCTTCATGCGAGGGCGCTCGCATGGAGGAAAGCTTTTGCGAGCGCGCTCCCGTGATACAGCGGCGGCCATAGCCGCCGACTGTATCACTCGGCTCCGCCCCCCAGCGCGCCGCGTCATCCGCCCTGATTGACAGCAGCGCTAGCCAATGGCTGCGCTGCTATCAATCCGCCCAGCCTAGCCAATCAACGGCCAGGCTGGGAACCGAAGAGGACGACGTGGACGCGCCCGGGAGATTCGAACGGTCAGGTAAGTACAACGGGGGCTCGGGGGGGGCCGGTGCTGCTAGATGTTTTTTTACCTTCATGCATAGGATGCATGAAGGTAAAAAAACTTGTACCTTTAGAACCCCTTTAACATATAGTATCATCAATGAGACATCCTAGCTGTGTGTGGCCCAAGGGAAAGGAAAGGGAGGAATGGGGAAGGAGGGGAAGAAGGGGAAAAGGGAACAGTGGGAGCCAGCTGGTATTGATGGAAAATCACAGAAGCATGGATGACGCAGTGAATTTCATGAAGGGGAAGGAGACAGTCCCGGCTAGAATGATGAACAGTTGATGTATATAGCCTACAGTATCGAGGAACGGGAATATGTTGGTGTATATGCACAGTTTGCATGCATTGTTACCTAATTATTCAAATCCCAGTACTTGATTATACTATGCTGTAAAGTATAGTTGACTGTTAAAGTTCCTCTGATAGAACGGTAAACAGTACCCCAGTTTCACTGTTAGAGTATTGGCCGTGATTGATCCAAGCCCCAGCGATCTGGTGTTTAGGCGGTAGTAACGGCAACAGAAGAGGTGACTTACCGTATACTCCTTCGAAAGGAAAAATGGGAGATATACAGGTTAAAGTCCCTCGTACCGGTAGGCCTTAATACAGAGTTAAATCTCCAGGTTTTCCTGGAGAGCTAAAAATGGTTTATTTAAAGTCCAAAAACTGGGCCATCCTTAAGATATATGGGTAGGAAGTCATCACTAACCCCATTCATGGACTTGCCGTTTTTCCTTCGCACTATGGTTACCTGGCTGCCATTTCCCTGGATTGGTCCATGTATGTCTGTCTTAGTTTAAATTAACATGCAATAAAGACAGACATACATAGAACAATCCCAGGAAAAGGGCAGCCAGGAAGCCATAGTGCGAAGGAAAAGTGGCAAGTCCATGAATGGGGTTAGTGATGACTTCCTACCCATATATCTTAAGGATGGCCCAGTTTTAGAATTTTAAATAAATTATTTTTAGCTCTCCAGAAAAACCTGGAAATGTAACTCTATATTAAGACCTACCGGTACGAGGGACTTTAACCTATATATCGACTATTTTTCCTTTTGGAGGAGTGTACAGTAAGTCGCCTTTTCTGTCCCTGTTACTACCTCCTAAACACCAGATCACTGGGACTTAGGCCGCGTACACACGACTGGTTTTCTCGGCAGAATCCATCAAGAAACTTGATGGGAAACGTATTCTGCCGAGAAAAACAGCCGTGTGTACACTTTTCGCCGAGAAAACTGTCGAGGAACTCGTCGAGCCAAAAAGAGAGCATGTCTTCTTTGTCCTCGACGGGAATGGAAAAATTTGGCTCGACAAGTTCCTCGACAGCCGGACAAGGCACTCGACTGGGAAAACGATGTGTTTGGCCCGTCGAGTTCTTCGGTCGTGTGTACGCGGCCTTAGATCCATCACGGTCAATGCTCTCACAGTGACACTGGTGTACTGTTCTATCAGAGGAACTTTTTCAGCAGTCAACGATACTTTACATTAAAGAATAATCAGTAACAATGCATGCAAACTGTGCATATACACCAATATATTCCCTGGCCTCAGTACTGTAGGCTATATAGATCAACTGCTCATCATTCTAACCGGGACTGTCTCCTTCCTCTTCATAAAATTAATTGAGCCATCCATGCTTCTGTGTATTCCATCAATACTAGCTGGCTCCCACTGTTCCTGTAGCTGTCACCACCATTTACGATATCCATTCCATCGCCCCAACCACAACAGCTTATTCGACAATCCAGCCGACAGGTCCCATTTCATTCCCCAGAACAAGGACGAGACACGCAGCTCTGTTCTTGTTCCAAAATGTATGAACGTCTTTAATGGTATCTTAGCTTTCTTATATACAGTACAGCAGGTTAAAGTTAATCACAGGGACAAAGAACTCTCCACCCACACATCACACATTGGGGCTTCAATCACATTCTTTTTGATAATGACATTCAGTTGAGGTAATTATTAGTCATCCCCCAGACGTCCCATCTCCGCAATTAGAGGAGGTAATTACTACAGCTTGACAAGTTCCCCTCACCTGTTACACAAAACACATTCCTTTACTAAACATAATTGACATGCTAATTCAATATACCTGAAGAGAGACTTCTGACCTTTAGAGTCACAACACATCTATACACAATAAAAGGTCTTTCAGAAGCCTGACTCACTTAGCATCTCAACAGCCTGGGTTAAGCATTGAAAGAGTCATTCTTATTGACCGGTTGTGGGTCAACATGAAACCGCCTGCAATCTGTCCCATCTTCTGCAATACATGAATTATGATTTATCAGCCACCCTATGCTCAAAAGGGGCACAGGGTTACCCTAGACCCAAGAGTCCTCAGGGACGGTGGCTCAGGAGTATTCCCCATCCCTCAAAAGTCTCTGGGCGTCACGGGTCATTCTGTTACAGTTCCCTTTCCCCCTCCCAGGTTGTTGCCACCCATTCTTTCCCCATTCCTCCCCTCTTTTTTCCCTTTGGCCATACACAGCTAGGGTGTCTTATTGATGATACTATATGCTAATTACTATTTACAAGACAAGATTTTCATCAGACAACCTACCTGTGTGTTGTAACATTGCGTCTGGACATTTATTTCATGTTATGTGTAAAGTCCTGTGTTCACGTTTTTGTTTGATGTAAAACTTCATGGGTAGCAAAGTATCGTTAATGGCGAACTACTGTGAAGCTGTGTTGAAATTTCATTGGCTTTAAAATTGCCATATCTTGCCTCATTAATAAATTATATTTTTTAGATACACTCTAGTATGATCCATTTACCATTGTAACCTCTTTCCCTGGTGACCAGGTTATATTGTGGTTTTATATGCTTTTGGTTATGGTAACACCCCACACCAGAAGTCTTCAAACTACGGCCCTCCAGTTGTTCAGGAACTACAATTCCCATCATGCCTAGTCATGTCTGTGAATGTCAGAGTTTTACAATGCCTTATGGGACGTGTAGTTCCGCAATAGCTGGAGGGCTATAGTTTGAGGACCCTTCGCCCACATGGTGAGTGATCTATGAGTGACCACTCCATTAGAGTGGACTAATTTTGTGACATGCCCGCTTTTTCTGTGTTTTTATATGGTTTTCAATGGCATAGTTCACACCAGTGCTTGTAGTTCCAATTCCAGAAAAAAAAAAGTAGAACATGCTGCATTTGACCTTCCCTAGACTGTACTGGAACGCTGTAAAACGCATCTAAAACACACTGGAACACACCTAAATGCAGTGGAACATACATATCCTTATTTAAGATTAAGAAAAAAGAGGGGGGGGGGGGACGACAGAACGTTGTACTGCATCAAAAATGTGCATGCAGAGAAGCATCAGAAATGCATCCAGATTGTGTTTCTATGGTGTGAACTGGCCCCCGAAGGAGTGTGTGTCTCCTTCTTCCGTACAGCTCTTGGAGCTTTCCTCACTGAGTTCTGCAGTGCGAGGACAACCTGAATCAAGCCAAGTAGAGCCTCGGCCTCAAATCACATTAATGGTGCTAATAAACACGCATATAAACGTCTTCTTCTTTCTTCTTCTTCCTTCTTCTTCTTTTTCCTTCCTTCCTTCCTTCCTTCCTTCCTTCCTTCCTTCCTTCCTTCCTTCCTTCCTTCTTCCTTCTTCCTTCTTCTTTCTTCTGATATGAAGAACAGATTTATTGTGGCATTCTTTTTTGGCAAACTAACTTTGGGGAGTGGCGCCCCTTATGGACTGGCTGATGTTGCTTAAAGCAGAACTAGACCCATCCATTTACCAGTTCCAAAAAACAGTGTAGTCTCCGGCACGTCCCGAAAATGTAATACTCCCATTGGTTGTGCTGGCAACCAAACTGTCAAACCATCCAATGGCTGGTGTCATAACTGATCACATGTGCAACATCAAGGCAGTTGTAGATTAAACAGAGGCAAAGATGGCAGCTTCCTTGGCTGAAAAAGATAGGGGGGTTTACTTTACAATTTAAGATACACTGGCAACTTACCCATACAGGGCAAAGTAACAGTGTGTCTGCAAAGAACACCCCTGACCGCCTGATATCCATCTTAACAGTGCTCCCTCCCAGCTCCTTGCTTCTCTCCAGCCAAGTGCCAAATTAGGTGTACCATCGACCCAAAGAGCTATGGTGTCACTCCCCCCCCCTGGTGAAAATTATTTACATCTGTGCATTTTGGAATTGTATATCTATGCTGTTATGGCAACGCACAAATACCAGTGCGTTGTGGTCAAACATGACTCTTCGCAAATTTTCCCCCAGTTGTCACCAGTCATGCTCTATTGTCTACATGTTTTTAGGGACTGGGAGCTGTAGGGTACGTTTTTTTTTTGGCCAGCTTATGGTTGAAGGAGACCTCAGATAGAAACTATGCAATGAGACTGCCTAGTCAGGCAGTCTAATGACTCGAGGGAGCTGTGCAACTGCAAGAGGAAGTGGGGTTGCTCTGGTTCCACCACCTTGGCCATGGTTTCAACATTTCCAGCTGTTCCTCTTTTGAAGGCAAATTCCTCTGTCCCACATTCCTGCTCAAATTCCTCATTTTGGTGTAGAGAGCTACATACATGTACTATTTAAAGCGAAGGTTCACCCTTAAAACAACTCTGTCATCCCATCCAGCATACTGGCGTCGGCTGTGTTTTTTTTTTTTTTTTTAATCTTTATACTTACTGTTTAATTGATCATTTTATATTGTCCCTACCGCAGCTGAATGGCGCGTCTATGGAGCATCACGGCTTCCGAAAATAGCCGACTAGCACTTGGGTATTCCTGGCGCTATTCAGCGCCTGCGCACAGACCTAGGAGCTGACTGCGCAGGCGCCATATATATCAGAGTCCTATTTCGGCTTTTTTTGGAGGGCGTGAAGCGCCATAGCCATTGGACTCGGATATATACGGCGTCTGCGCAGTCAGCTCCTAGGTCTGTGCGCAGGCGGCGTATAGCGCCGGAAATACCGGAGTGCTCGTCGGCTCGCCATGATGCTCCATAGACGTGTCATTCAACCGCGGTAGGGACAATATAAAATGATCAATTAAACAGTAAGTACAAAGATTTAAAAAAAAACAGCATGCTGACGCCAGTATGCTGGATGGGATGACTCCGAGTAGTTTTAAGGGTGAACCTCCGCTTTAAGTTGATTTATATTTGGGTGCATTCACACAGAGTAATTGAAACAACTGAACTGCGCCAAAGAGTTATATATATATATATATATATATATATATTAGTGGAACCAGGGAATATCCAAACGCCTCTTGTGGTATCGGGAGGGATTTTTTTTTTGTTTTTTTCTTTTTCTGTCGGAAAAAATTGGTAAATGCTTTCTTCCTCTGGATCAACTATAGGTATAGGATTGTGTATATAGTAGGGCTGCACGATTCTGGCCAAAATGAGAATCACAATTTTTTACTTGTTGCTGTAATAGCCCAATTTTTCCTCAATCTAGGCGATACGTATTCTTCTACATATTTTTGGTAAAAAAAAAAAAAATCGCAATAAGCATCTGGTTTGCGCAAAATGTATTGCGCTTACAAAATAGGAGACAGAATTATTTTAGAATTATAATTTTTATTATTTAATTTTTTTACTACTAATGGCGGCGATCAGCATTTTTTTCGTGACTGCGACATTATGGCGGAGACATCGGACACTTTTGACACATTTTTGGCGCCATTCACATTTATACAGCGATCAGTGCTATAAATATGCACTAATTACTGTATAAATGTGACTGGCATTGAAGGGGTTAATGTGTACCCTGAATTGTGTTCTAACTGTGGGGGGAGGGGGGGTGACTGGGGGAAGTGACCGATATGTGTCCCTATGTACAAGGGACACAGATCGGTCTCCTCTCTCCCCTGACAGGACATGGATCTCTGTGTTTACACACAGAGATCCACGTCTTGTCCCTGTAGCCGCCGATCCCGAGTGCCTGGTGGACATCACGGCCGCCAGGCACGCGCATCGGCATGTCAGCGATGCGGCGGGCGCCGCCGACGGTGGAGCTTGCACGCCCCCCAGTGGCTTGGCGGGGCGCAGGCAGTAAAAACACGGCCAGTTAGAGATTTAGAACCACCCTTCGGCCATACAAAGTCGTACGGCCGTCGGGTAGTGGTTAAAGTCCAAATCTTTTTCTGACACTTGTTTCTTAAAGCGGAGGTTCACCCTAATTTTCAACAATACTTTATCCACATCCTTGCAACATTTACATACACGTATGCCTAACCTTTTTTTTTCTGCGGCTCTAATTACCTTGAACCAGCTGTCTGCATTAGGACTTCCAAGCGACTTACAGCTGTAATCGCAGCAAAAGGTGGCGCTACAAAGTATTAACTTAAGGGGTTGAATAATTTTGCACAATTTTTTTCAGTTTTTTTATTTGTTAAAAAAGTTTGAAATATCAAATAAATTTAATTCCACTTCATGATTGTGTCCCACTTGTTGATTCTTCACAAAAAAATTGTTTTATATCTTTCTGTTTGAAGCCTACAAAAATATAGAAAATATTGCGCTAACCAGAGTGAACAAAAAATTAAACTAAAGCAGCTACACTACAATGTGACGAAAATTGAATGGTGATATGAAAATAAATGTAGCGCTGTGAAACCAAAAGACAGTGATGTCTAAGGATAAAATAAAATCAGTAATCACTGAACTAAAACCATAGTGATAATAAGAATAAACAAAATCCACAGTGAAAAGTGAAGTCCTTGCATGAAATGGTGCTGTGATACACAAATCAAAACTAAACATAAATAAATAATAATAGTCCATCCATAGTGAAATAAATAGATGCAAAATGACTTTGTAGATCCTCAAAGATGGAATGGCACTTAATATCAAACGAAGATAGAATGCGCTTACCAGAAATGTAGGACCTGTCTGTCATGGACAGCAGATCGATAGGGCATGAACACTCCTACGGCACAATCAGCTGGGCTCACTCCAACTGGATAAAGGTGGTTCAAATCCTTGATCGAGGGCCAGACGTGCACAGGTCCTGGACCGGTAGCCTTGTTTCCAAATGATCCGTTCTCAAAAGGAGTGTGGAGAGATGATGGTACGACCCTTGGGAGGGTGGGATGGGGGAAGCTGGATGACTCCGAGCACCATGGGGAAGAAAAAGAAAACGCAACCCCAGTGGTGCAGGTCAAAAGAGTAATGGTTTTATTGGAATAAAACCAAAATGTACATTTAAAAGTGATCACAAATAAAAGGCAATGTGGGAAAAGGTATAAAACCAAGCCCTACGCGTTTCGTCCTAAGGGGACTTCAACTGACCTTTTGCCTGAAATGTGGCAAAAGGTCACAAAGTTCAAGGGGGCCGAATACTGTCGCAAGGCACTGTATATAGTTCTTTGTATGAGAGGGTGGGTGGCCCTGAGAAGGACCTTTTGTGTGGGTGAAGTGAGTAGGTGTCTATGAGGGTTTATCCTCCAAATCCGTATAGAGTGCGCCCCTGGTGTTTGAGAGCATAGACGACATCCATGGCGGTGACGGTCTTCCTCTTGGCGTGCTCGGTGTAGGTGACGGCATCGCGGATGACATTCTCATGGAAAACCTTGAGCACTCCGCGGGTCTCCTCCATAGATGAGTTCGGAGATGCGCTTGACACCCCCTCTGGGGGCCAAACGTCGGATGGCTGGTTTGGTGATGCCCTGGATGTTGTGGCGCCTTCTTTCCCCGGACCCTTTACTCCTTTACCGCGACCAGACCTCTCTGAGATCTGCGTTCTTCAGACAAACCGTAAAGAAATCGCACACAGCCACCTCCTTATATACAGCCTGGGCGGACCTGATGGAAACCTTCCTCCGAAATCCCACCTTCCTGCTTCTATGGAGAAATACGGCCAGCTTTGCCCAGCACTGTTCACGAACCATAAATATCAGGGACCCCAAATTTCACCAGCCACTAGAGGGCCCCAAACCCAACCACCAAGAGAAGATTAAACCAGCTTTCACTTGTGGTTTGGTTGTACAGGGGCAAAAACCTGGCCAACTTGGCGACCCACTGTTCTCTTGCCAAGCTTTCCAGGGACTTGAAACTATGAGGTCACATTGAGGGCACCCAGGACAACCTACTGTAAAGGTTTTGGACCTCTAACCCATATTGTTTGCTGTTACTGGGGTTCCATAGTCCCTAGGAGAGCTGTTTAAAATTGAAATCAATGGGGAAAATTTGGCCTGTCAAATCAAAGGTCACAGCCACCCGATTTTTTTTTTTTTTAGGCTACATAAACTGTTTGCTTCCCCTTGCCAAGACTCACAAAGCTGATAAGCAACCCTTAAGCATGGGTGGGGTTGTAACAGTCCACTTAATCATGGTCAGGGTTTTACCTCCCCAAGCTGTCCAGTGCCTCTAGCACCAGGTTGCATGTTTTGAGTTAAAGAGGAGGTCTAGGGCTAGAATTATTGCACTCTCTCTATCGATTGCGGCGATACCTCACATGTGTGGTTTGTACACCGTTTTCATATGCGGGTGATACTCATGTATGCTTTTGCTTCTGCGCATGAGCTCGTTGGGACGGGGCGCATAAAAAAAATGTATTTATTTTACTAGATTATATTTAATTTTACACTGTTTTTAATTAAAAAAAAGACAGCAGGATCCGTTGGCCCCTTGTACGGTAACTTCTGAAGAGAGAGAGCAGTTTGGTATCAAGGTGCCAATATTGCTGTCTTGTGGAGGAAGTGTCCCTTCCCTTCTCTTTCCCCTTCCCCCAATGACACATGATCAAATTACCTTGAAGTTCTGAATCCTACATTGGGAAAGTTTTTTCAATATTTTTTTTTTTTAACTTTGCCATGGCCAGTCCCAAGCCTGTGCTGCGAAAAGAAGAGGGATAGGTGCTGGTGGAAGCAAACCAGCCCTGTAAAGAATATTTGCTACTGTAGACCATCGTCAAGGTCACTGGGGGATTCTCCAGGAACTCAGCCAAACATGGCAAGGAAGTACAAGTAGTCGGGGGGGGGGGGGGGTAATTTTCCAAATCATTTTCCGTGTACAGTGTTTTTGATAACTTTACATAGGATTGCAGACAGTCCTCTTTGGGGCTACATTCAGAGGTGGCTCTAGGCTTTGTAAGGCCTTAGGCAAAAGCTAGATATGAATGATTTGGGAGTTCTAATCCAAAAATCCAGGGTCGGGCCAAGCTGGCCAAATTTCCCCCCATAGATTTCAGTGTTAAACAGCTCTCCTAGGGGGGGCAGCTTTGGAACCCTGGTAACGGCAAACAATAGGGGTTAGATTTCCAAAACCTTTACAGTAGGTGGTCCTGGGTCCCCTCAACATGACCTCATAGTTTCGAGTCCCTAGAAAGCTTGGCAAGAGAACAGTGGGTCGCCAAGCTGGCTGGGTTTTTGCTCCTGTACAGCCAAACCACAAGTGAAAGCCGGTTTAATCTTCTCCTGGTGGTGGGCCTTGGGGCCCTCTAGAGGCTGGCCAAATTTGGGGTCCCTGATATTTATGGTTCGTGAACAGCGCTGGGCAATGCTGGCCGTAGTTCTCCATAAAAACTAATGTTAAAAACTCGCTGTGACAGTGAACTTGGACCCCTGGTATTGGTGAACCATTGGGGTCAGAGGGCCCAATCTTCTACCATAGATGGTCCCAGGTTCCCTCTACATGACCCCAAGATTGGTGTTCTTGACCCCATACGATTCAGGAATAGTGCGGGCCAAGCTTGCCAGGTTTCCCCATAGACTTCAATGTTAAACCCCCGGGGCTAGAGTCGCTGGACAGCTTGGGGTGGTAGATGGGTAAAACCCTGACCCTGATTAAGTGGACTGTTACAACCCCACCCATGCTTAAGGGTTGCTGGTCAGCTTTGCGAGTACAAATTATTTGAGCAGACTGCATTTACCTGGGCTGGAACTGTTTTACCTATATTCCCATGCCAAGCTGGCCAGGAAATAAACCATCTTCCTTGCCATCTTAATTGTTTAAGATGGCAGGGAAGACGGGAAGATGGAGAGGGGACCATTTTCCGAATCAGTTTCCACAGTGTACAGTGTTTTTGCAGATAGACAATCCTATGTAAAGTTATCAAAAACACTGTACACGGAAAATGATTTGGAAAATTACCGCCCCCCCCTACTTGTACTTCATTGCCATGTTTGGCTGAGTTCCTGGAGAATCCCCCAGTGACCTTGCTAATGGTCTACAGTAGCAAATATTCTTTACAGGGCTGGTTTGCTTTCACCAGCACCCATCCCTCTTTTCGCAGCACGGGCTTGGGACCGGCCATGGCAGAGTTAGAAAAAAATATTGAAAAAACTTTCCCAATGTAGGACACAGACCTTCAAGGTGATCATGTGTAACATTGGGGGAAAGGGAAAGAGGGGGGAAGGGACTTCCTCCACAAGACAGCAATATTGGCACCTTGATACCAAACTGCTCTCTCTCTTCAGAAGTTACCGTACAAGGGGCGAACAGATCCTGCTGTCTATCCTCCGTAAAGGGGTACACCCTCTTCCCACACTTTACAGTCGAGACAAGCACGCAGACGGGACAGCAGAGAAGAGATGTACAGCGTAACTTTAGATTACGACTGTATACAAACTCTTTTAGACCCTTGACAATGAACTGTCATAAAGGAACATGGAGAAAGTGGGAAAGGGGGAAGGGAAAGAAGAGAAGTGGGAAGGCCCTCCTCCTTTCTCAGCACGGACTTGGGACCGGCCATGGTGGAGTTAACTTCAATAGGCTCTTCTCTTCTTTTATGCACGAGACACGACTTTGCAGCTTAAAGCATGTGATATTCAAATAGCAGCATTCCTGGAATGATATTACAGTTCATAAAACCACCACACAGCCCAGTTAGTGATTCAAAAAACTGAATCAGAGTGCTGTCACACAGGTTCTCCCCCTTTGTAATGGATGCTCCGCTCACCTCAGAGTGTGTGACCTTGCAGCTCTAAGCTTGGTCTTGTACACAGCTTATGAACCACACCTGGGTTCAATTGGGCAATCCTGGTATCCAGGTCTCCTTGGTATATATGTTCCAGATCATAGTAGATAGATGAAGAAAACTCAGATGGTGCATGTAACATGTTTAAAGGTTTATTAAATAAAGAAATCCCCTGCTGGGGTACTCACACAGCATAGAATCTCCTCACAGCTGTGTGGGAGGAGCTATAGAATCTGCTCACAGCTGTGTGGGAGGAGCTAGCTTACAGCTGTGTGTGAGGAGTTTGAATTATCTCAGCGTTTCCTAGGAAACCAATGTTTCTTTATAGGCAGCCTCTCTAAAGCACAGACTCAGATTTTTGCCCTTTTTTGAAAATGTCTCCTCCTTCAAACGGTTGTATTTTAAAAACTATAAATCGCACAGCGAATATCTTTATATTGTGTGACTCGCAAGACTCAGACCTACAGTTTGATGTATAGTATGTCTCTGAAATATAAAAATTGAAGGCACAGTCGCAGTTTACATATTGCCTATCAAATTTTAGGAGTCTTGACTTGTAATTTCAATGGAAGTCAATGGAGGGCATTGGATGGCATAGGTTGCAAACAAATGGCCGTATTATGAAAACGCTTGCGACTATGACTTAGCCATGGACACGTGTAGTGGCAGCAGGGATAGCTGAACGTTTTGATATATGATATGTGTAGGTCGGCTTGAAAATGAGGGAGTGGTCACAGGTTAGAAATCATGTCTTGTCACACTCTCCTTCCCTATATATCTGCAGCCACATCTCCCGCTGCCCTATGAAGATATTAGTCACTGCTCATTTAGGGACGTCTCTCACAAATCTACCCGACCTCCTGGAACTCCTTCCTGGACACAATTGCTGAAATTTTCCCCTTTCGGGACTTCCACAATTTGCTTTGCTGGTCAATATCTCAAAAACCATAAATGCTAGGATCTTCAAATTTGGTGGTGGGGACAGTTTGGAGGGAGGCAGTTTGATAAGGGCCAGTTTATGGGGCAAATTTTAATGGGGGCAGTTTTATGGGGCAATATGATGGGGGTAGTTTTGATGGGTGCCCATATATGAAAATGGTGTACAAACCACACATGTGAGGTATCGCTGCGATCGTTAGAGCGAGTGCAATAATTTTAGCACTAGACCTCCTCTGTAACTCAAAACGTGCAACCTGTAGAATTTTTTAAACGTCGCCTATGGAGATTTTTTGGGACAGTTTTTATTTTTGTAACTTTTTCGGAGATATTGACCGGTAAAATACAAAATTCATGTCGACAAGGTGGCACCGGAGCCCGGCTAGCGGTCTTATCGCTACGTTTCCAGCAAGGGAGCTGTAAAGTGGCCGTCAGTTATTTTGAGCGGTTGGCTTTTGAGGACCGTTAGTGCCTTCAGCTGTGTGTGAGGAGTTTGAATTACCTCAGCATTTCCTAGGAAACCAATGTTTCTTTATAGGCAGCCTCTCTAAAGCACAGACTCAGATTTTTGCCCTTTTTTGAAAATGTCTCCTTCAAACGGTTGTATTTTAAAAACTATAAATAGTACAGCAAATATCTTTATATCATGTGAATCACAAGTCCCAAACCTACAGTTTGATGCATAGAATGTCTCTGAAATATTAAAATTGAGGGCACAGTCGCAGTTTACATATTCCCTTTCAAATTTTAGGAGTCTTGACTTGTAATTTCAAAGGAAGTCAATGGAGGTCAATGTCAAAATCTCAAAAACCATAAATGCTAGGATCTTCAAATTTGGTGATGCGGACAGTTTTGAGGGGGGCATTTTGATAAGGGCCAGTTTATGGGGCAAATTTTAATGGGGCCGTTTTATGGGGCAAAATATGATGGGGGTAGTTTTGATGGGTGCCCATATATGAAAATGGTGTACAAACCACACATGTGAGGTATCGCAGCGATCGTTAGAGCGAGTGCAATAATTCTAGCACTAGACCTCCTCTGTAACTCAAAACATGCAACCTGTAGCATTTTTAAAAGTTGCCTATGGAGATTTTTTGAGCCAATGAATTTTTGTTGTTTTTTTCAATATTTTTTTTTTTAATTGCATTTTAGTTTAAATATGAGATCTGAGGTCTTTTTGACCACAGATCTCATATTTAAGAGGACCTGTCATTTTTTTTTTTTTCTATTACAAGGGATTTTTATATTCCTTGTAATGGGAATAAAAGTGATCCAATGTTTTATTTCCTTTTTGAAAAATAATTTAAAATCTAGTATAATAATAATTAATAATAAAAAAAAGAATAAAGCACCCTGTTTCGACAAGCTCGTGCTCAGAATCGAACACAAACTTGAGTAGCGGCTGCATATTAAAACGTTGTTCAAACCACACACATGAGGTATTGCCACGATAGTTAGAGCGAGTGCAATAATTCAAGCCCTAGACCTCCTCTGTAACTCAAAACATGCAACCTGTAGAATTTTTAAACTTAAAGGGATGTTTACATTCAGAAGCGAAGGCAGTTTTGAATAGCGCCCGCATATGAAAACGGTGTTCAGACCACACATGTGAGGTATCGCCGCGATCGTTGGAGCGAGTGCAATAATTCTAGCCCTAGACTTCCTCTGTAACTCAAAACATGCAACCTGTAGAATTTTTAAACGTCGCCTATGGAGATTTTTTGGCCAATTTATTTTTGTACTTTTTTCAAATGACAATTTTATTTTTTTATTTATTGCATTTTAGTCTAAATATGAGATCTGAGGTCTTATTGATCTCATATTGAAGAGGACCTGTCATTCTTTTTTCTATTACAAGGGATGTTTACATTCCTTGTAATAGAATTAAAGTGACCCAATTTTTTATTTGTTTTTAAACACAGTGTTAAAATAAATACAATTTTGTAAAATAAATAATAATAAAAATAAAGCGCCCCGTCCCGACACGCTCGCGTGCAGAAGCGAAAGCATACTTGAGTAGCGCCTGCATATGAAAATGGTGTTCAAACCACACATGTGAGGTATTGCGGTGATTGTTAGAGCGAGTGCAATAATTCTAGCTATAGACCTCCTCTGTAACTCAAAGCATGTAACCTGTGGAAACTTTGCCTATGGAGATTTTTTGGCCCATTTTTTTCTTGTATTTTTTTTCAAATTATATATATATATATATATATATATATCTTTTTTTTTAATGCATTTTAGTCTAAATATGAGATCTAATTTTTTTTTTTTTTTTTACCCCAGATCTCATATTTAAGAGGATCTGTCATTATTTTTTCTATTACGAGAGATGTGTACATTCCTTGTAATAGGAATAAAAGTGACCCAATTTTTATTTATTTTTTAAAAAAACGTGAGTAGCGCCCGCATATGAAAACGGTGCTCAAACCACACATGTGAGGTATCGCCGCAATCGTTGGAGTAAATGCAATAATTCTAGCCCCAGACCTCTGTAACTCAAAACATGTAACCTGTGGAATTTTTTAAACGTCGCCTGTGGAGATTTTTAGGGCCAATTTGTTTTTGTCGTTTATTCAAATGTCAATAATTTTTTTATTGCATTTTAGTCTTAAATCGGATGTCTGCAAAAAAAAAAAAATATTAAAAGTCAGCAGCTACAAATACTGCAGCTGCTGACTTTTAATATCGGCACACTTGCGTGTCCTGGAGTCCAGCGCCATCCGCAGCAGAGGACGAGCGATCGCTCATCACTCTGCTGCCCCCTGCCATTCTCGGTGAGGGAACCAGGAAGTAAATCGCTCCGGCTTTACTGCCCGGTTCCCTACAGCGAATGCGCGAGTCACACTGCGCCTGCTGACTGTCTCCCGCTGTGCTCTGGCAGCTGAGTGTTCCCAGAACCCAACAGGGGGGGGGGTGTTTGACGTCCTGGACACAGTCCAGCGGAATGACTCGCCGGAGCTTTCCCAGTGACGTAGGAGGGTGCATCAGAGGGGGCTGGGTTATGTGACAGGCGGCCCCGCCTCCCTAAATGTAAGAAACGTCAAAGCTCCGGCGAGTCATTCTGCTGGGCTGTGTCCGCATCTATCTATCTAATATTCCGTACTTATTGGGCACTGTTAGGTGCCACTGGTGGGCACTGGGTGGCACTGGGCAACACTGGGAATTGATTGACAGCTGTGCTGAGCATTGATGGGCAGCACTGATGGCCAGCACTGACTGGCATTGCTTATGGGCACTGGTGGCATTTGTGGGCAGTGGTGGGCACAGCTGACAATTGATAAACTGTAATCAGGGCACTGATGATCATTACAGCCCTCCTATTTTCTCGAATGTGTGTGTGTGTGTGTGTGTGTGTGTGTGTTTTTTTTTTCTCCTGCCCTCCATTCATTAGTTTGTGCTCATGCATGTATAGTTTACCTTTAAAGATTGTAATTGGGAATGGTCTGTTAAGATATTAAATGGGGTTTATAGTTTTCTCATAGATTTTATTCTTTTTCAGTTTCATGGCTGGTGTCATTCACCCTTGGCGCATGAACTCGTTTGAACGCCTGCTGTGGCGCGCTTGCCGAGGATACCTTATTGTCAACTTTGTGGAGATGTCTGAGCCAATGGAGGACCTGGTGACGGTAAGAAAGCAATAACTGACCTCGTTTCCACTGCTCTTCCTTCAAATTGGGCTTTGGGAGGGGAAGAGATTTAGGTGACTTGTAAAGTCCTAGTTTAAAAAAAACAAAAACAAATATGTTATACTTGCCTGCTCTGTTGCAGTGGATTTGCACAGAGGAGCTCCTTTTCTCGAGTCCCTCTTTGCTGCTCCTGGTCCCTCCCTCCTATCGAGTGCCCCCACATCAAGGAGCTTGATATGGGGGCACCTGAGCCAAGTCACAACTTTGTGTGTCCATTCACATACAGAGCCCCGACCTGGCCCAGCCCCCCTCTCACTTAATTGGCTAACTGATTTTGATTGACAGCAGCAGGAGCCAATGGGAGGAGAGTCCTGGACAGCTCAGACACTCATAGACATCGATATAGAGCGATGGGGCTCAGGTAAGTAATTTTTGGGTGCTGGGTAGGCTGCTACACGCAAGTGTTTTTTTTATTTTTTACCCTTAATGCATAGAATGCATGAAGATGAAAAACCTTATAATTGGGTAATTAGCCAATCACTCACTTCTGCAGATGGCAGTAGGGTATTACACCCCCCTCCCGCCACCACCGCCTCTCCAGGGCTCTCCAGTCCCATCGCAGGGGGCGGCAGCAATGACTGCCCTGTACAGAGGGGGATGTTGTTCCCCTTCTCTCTGTAACCTTGTCAACTTTTTTTTTATTTTTTTTTTATAGGGCAGTGGTTCTCAACCTTTCTAGTGCTGTGACCCCTTGATAACATTTTCCAAGTTGTGGGGACCTCCAACAGTAACATTTTGGTAGCGTAAGTTTTCAGCACCCAAGGCAAGACAAGTAATTTTCGCCCCTAACCCACGGACATTTAGCGCTCCCTGGGGAGTTCTGATCAACCAACTTGGGTGCTCTTGATCAAGGTCATCTGCTGATCTGAGAACTGTAGTGGGGACTTATAATGGCAACTATAATCACAGGTAGTGTTACTCACTGTGTCTCCGACTTTTTAGTGTCTCAAAGCAGTGACACCTATGCCAAAATCATGAGACGGGGGCCTCCTTCAGCCAAGCCCACTTCACATTTCTCACCAGTCATCTGACCTCTAGTCTCTGCCCCCCCAGCCATGTGGTGAACTGAATGGGCAGCTCCAAAGAGGTTGAGTGGGCGGCCGCAGGATCCAGGGACAGCCCTGCTGGGCAGCTGCAAAAAGGCTGGGAGAGTGGTGCGGGCATCAGGAACAGCCCAGTCATTCGACCCCCCCAAGGGGGTCCCAACCCCCAGGTTGAAAACCACTGTTATAGGGGGTGCTGGGGAGACATGCCTTGTAATAGAAAAGCATGACATGTCTTCTCAAATATGAAATCTGGGGTCAAAAAGACCTCACATCTCATATTTAGACTAAAATGCAATAAATAAAAAATGTCCCTTTTTAAGAGCATTGGGCGGAAGTGACATGCAACAAAAGGTACACCAACGCATCACAACAAATGTGAATCCAAGCTCACAGATAAGTGTCCACTCCGTTTGCGTTCATTGATGTGTTTTTGTTTGTTTGTTTGTTTTGTTTTTTAGGCAAAATGTGTTTTATTTTTTTATTTTTTTGTGACAGGGTGAGAGCGTTACACAGATTATATTCCTGATCTCATACTGGGGTGAGAGAATTGGAGAGAAGATCAAAAAGATTGCAAATTGGTGAGTGTTAAAGGACTTTGGTTTTGATTTAAAATTGACTAGACCAGTGGTCACCAAACTGCGGCCCAGGGGCCGGATGCAGCTCTTTGCTTAATTTTATCCGGCCCTTGGGGTTCTTTTTTATTCATTGGCACCAAAGAAGGGGCAGAAGTCCCCCGATGAAAGGGGGCAGAAGTCCCCCCGATGAAAGGGGGCAGAAGTCCCCCCGATGAAGGGGGGCAAAAGTCCCCCCGATGAAAGGGGGCAGAAGTCCCCCCGATGACACCAATGATGAAGTCCAATGACACCAATAATGGGGGATTTGTTACTTCTGATGGCCACAGTCCGGCCCCCTTAAAGTCTGGAGGACAGTAATCAGGCCCTTTGTTCAAAAAGGTTGGAGACCCCTGGACTAGACAATGCCAATTGGTGAATTTCTTTCGGAGGAAGTAAATTGCAAACTCGATACCTTTCTTAAAGCAGTATTAAACCCAAAAGCCAACATGTATTGTATTGCAGCTTACCAATTCTTAGATGTGATGGCTGCATTTTTTTTTTCCTAAGCTTTCTTTCCTTTTTATTTTCATCTAGTGATCTGGCTAGTAAGTCTGTTTTTTCAACAGAACAAGCTCTTCTGCAGTTTAGTATGTTGAGACAAACCATTTACCACTGACGGGGCGTACAATGTTAAATTTTGTATTTTTATTTATGTAAAGCCTTTATCCCAAAAGAGCAAAAAAAAGTTGCTGTAACTGCAGTTTGAGCTGGAGGTTGGCTTCAGTTTGTTATGCCGCGTACACACGATCATTTTTCAGCATGTCGAAAAAACAAACTTCTCCCAACTTCATCATTAAAAACGACGTTGCCCACACCATTGTTTTAAAAAATGCTCTAGCAAAGCGCGGTGACGTACAACACGTACCACGGCGCTCTAAAGGGGAAGTTTTGTTCGACCTTTGGGCTGCTTTAGCTGATTCCGTGTTGGTAAAAGAAGATTTGCGCTTTTCTGTCTGTTACAGCGCGATGAATGTGCTTACTCCATTACGAACACTAGTTTTACCAGAACGAGCGCTCCCGTCTCATAACTTGCTTCTGAGCATGCGCGGGTTTTGTACGTCGTTTTAGCCCACACGCGATTCATTTTTACAACCCGAAAAACAACATAGTTTAAAACGTCGTTAAAAAATGCAGCATGTTCGGATTATTTTTATTTTTTTTGGTCGTTTTTCAGAACCTGAAAAATTATGTGAAGCCCACACACGATCATTTTAACCACTTAAGGACCGCCTCCTGCACATTTACGTCGGCAGAATGGCACGGCTGGGCACAAGCACGTACAGGTACGTCCTGTATGTGTTAACACGGCTTCCCCGTTCTTTACTGTGGCGGCGTCATCGATCGTGTGATCTCTTTTATAGGGGGGACACGATCGATGACGTCACACCTACAGCCACACCCCCCTACAGTTGTAAACGCACATTAGGGAACATATAACCCCTACACCGCCCCCTTGTGGTTAACTCCCAAACTGCTACTGTCATTTTCACAGTAAACAATGCATTTTAAATGCATTTTTTTGCTGTGAAAAGGACAATGGGTCCCAAAAATGTGTCAAAATTGTCCGAAGTGTCCGCCATAATGTCGCAGTCATGAAAAAAATCGCTGATCGCCGACATTAGTAGTAAAAAAAAAAAATTATAAAAATGCAATAAAACTACCCCCTATTTTGTAAACGCTATAAATTTTGCGCAAACCAATCGATAAACACTTATTGCGATTTTTTTTTTAACTAAAAAATGGTAGAATATGTATCGGGCTAAACTGAGGGGAAAAAAAAATTGTATATATTTTTGGGGGATATTCTAGCAACAAGGAAAAATATAGCATTTTTTTCAAAATTGTCGCTCTATTTTTGTTTATAGTGCAAAAAATTAAAACTGTAGAGGTGATCAAATACCACCAAAAGAAAGCTCTATTTGTGGGGAAAAAAGGACGCCAATTTTGTTTGGGAGCCACGTCGCACGACCGCGCAATTGTCAGTTAAATCGACACAGTGCCGAATTGCAAAAACTGGCCGTGTCCTTTAGCTGCCTAAAGGTCCTGTTCTTAAGTGGTTAAATCCCCTTTCTGTTTCCCCCATTTTTGATGCTCGGTTTGAAGTTCAGCAAGTTGTCTTCACCATGTCTAGATGTCTAAATGCATTGAGTTGCTGCCATGTGATTGGCTGTTTAGTGATTTGTGTTACCAAGCAATTGAACCTAATAAAGTGGCCGGTGAGTGTACATTTGCAATGATTTCTGAGCATATCTTTATCTCCTTCATTTTTATAATTTTACTCTTTGCAGTTTCCACTGTCATATTTATGCGTACGCTGAGGATGAGGGTGCCAGACTGGAAAAGCTGAGAGATCTCCTCATGCAGATTCAAGACATGCAAAAGGTGACCTGTGCTGTCCGTCTTTCTTCTTGCTATCTCTATCTTTAAACCGAGTTTGCCTCTGATTGGATGCAAGTGCTGTTCAGCCGAGATCTTTCAGACTGGCTCATTTGACAAAACTTGTTTAAAAAAATCACTTGTGTTGAGCGGGGGTGGGATGCCCACGCCCACTAAATTTGAACCAATCAGCCAAAATCTTACCAGTGCATGACCCGCGTATGTGTTAAGATCTGTATTCCTTTTTGCGATGAGATGTCTTACTGCAAGCATGTCCAAAGTCCGGCCCGTGGGCCAATCACGGCCCAGTTTTGAACGGCCCGCCTCGTTATTTAAACATATTTATATATTTTGTGGCCCCCGACGATCTCCCAGCCCTGGGGGCCACAAAAGATATATAGGCTGGCTGCCTCGGAGGGGACAGGGAGGAGGCGGGACGAGTGCCGTGCACACATGAGTGTTTCCTGTTTACACGGCAGCCTCTGTCATAGGAAGTCCCGTCTCCGGAGCTGCCATTGGACGACTGTTCTGTCTATCAAAGGAGGCGGGACTTTCTATTTAAGAGGCCGCCGTGTAAACAGGAGATTCTCCTGTATGTAATCTTTGGCGCTCGTTCTGCCCCTCTAAGGCTGCATTCCTGGCAATGTTTGGCGCTGCATTCCTGGCAATGGTGGGCGCTGCATTCCTGGCAATGGTGGGCGCTGCATTCCTGACAATGGTGGGTGTTGAATTCCTGGAAATTGTGGGTATGCAGATGGGCACTGCCCCTTATTTTGCTTCACAGTTCTTTATTTAAAATTTTACGTTTTTTTCCTGAAACTTACCTCTTAAAGTTTGGCTCACATTAAGACCCTCCTACTGACCACACCCACTATTTGATGTGATTTGGGGGGTGTGTGTGGGTAGAGGGGTTGTAGTTGAGTTCCACCACCTATTGTTTGAAGGGAAAAAATGCTGTGTGTGTGTGTGTGTATATATATATATATATATATGTATAATATATATATATGGCATTTATTGTACAGTAATCTGTAGATAGATATTGGATATTAGTTCTGATGGGGCAAGGATTACCATTATACTTCCCAAATACATTGAAACTTTCATAGCTGAGCCTAAAATAGAGTATGAGCGTGCTTACCCAACTCCTTCATAGCATCTAGCTGTTCCCAATGCTACAAGTGCTCTTCAATGTGTGTATTGTGTTGTCTACAGGTGATGCAAGAAACGGAAGGTTTCCTAAATCAGGTCCTAAGTCAGGTTGCAGAAAAGTTACAGTTGTGGAGAGTTAGCGTGAGGAAGATGAAGCACATCTACCAGATCTTGAACATGTGCAGCGTGCGAGAGCGATGTCTTATCGGAGAGGTCTGGTGTCCTGTGGGCGATCTTCCTCCTCTGCAGGCGGCGCTGGCCCGAGCTTCGGTAAGATACTTTGGAAATGCAGTTGGAATGATACAGTTTATACAGTGACGTGTCCTGATGATGTTTGTATGGTCAACGTTTGGCTTCTTCAGGACCCAGACATATTGTTGATGACCTAAAATGACCTAAAATGATGAGCCTTTCCATGCAGAAGAAAGTGGAAAAATATTACTGGATCTGTTGGGTTAATTTTATTGTATTTTTTATTAAAGGGCCAATTTTTTTAGGGGTCTGGAGGTCCCCAGGGGCCCAGAGATCCCCAGGCCCCCGGATGACGACCCCCCTTTTTTTTATAAAAAGAATATATTTTTCTATATATATTTTTTTATATATATCTATCTATATATTTAATGTTATTATTATTATAGGGCCCAGAGGTCCCATAGTTACGCTGGACGCATTCGGCGTTCCTATTTTAAATATGCAAACGAGTAAGATATGCAGATTCACGAACGTAGAGGCTTACGTGCGGTGTAAAGTTACCCCTCATATAGCAGGCACAGGTAATGCAAGGGTATGGGCCAGGGAACGACGCCGTCAAATTTTACGTAGTGTACGCCGTTTACGCAGAACTACGTGAATAGGGCTGGGCGTAGGTTACGTTTACGTCGTAGGCATTGAGCCGTTGAATCTTAAGGAGTATATGCAACGTTATTTTGCGCATTTGCCGTTTGATCGCCCATTCATTTGCATGGGGTCACGCCTAATTTAAAAAAAATCACGCCCACCACCTTCCTACTTTGATTTAGGCGGGCTTACGCCGGGAAATTTACGTTGCGCCGCCGCAACTTACGGAGTAAGTGCTTTGTGAATACTGCACTTGCCTCTCTGTTACGCCGGCGTAGTGTATATGAGATGCGCAACTCCGCCATAAATATACGCCGCCCTACGTGAATCTGGCCCATTATGTTTGTCACTTTGGTTACAGGATCTGTTACAAGCTGGTTGGTTAATTACAGGCGAACAGTATCAACAAGGATGGGCATGTGCTCCTATGAGAACTAAACAAGAAACAATAAAGGGTAGAAAGTAATGTAGAGTATGTTACATGGTGATTGTAATTGGTGCCTTGGCAATGGGGATGTTAAAGGTTCAGAGCTCACAATAAGGGGCATGATACCGGGTAGTGGTCGGTCAAGTGAATTTGGTGTGATGGAGGAAAGGGTAGGGAGAGAGAAGAAAGGGGGCCCCAGGGAACGTCGGCCGGTCCAATGTCTACCAATCCCTTCCCTTTCTACATTATACTCTGAAAATGACATTTTGGAAGCTGTGCAAATTTAGCGTCCTGTAGCTTTTTACTTTGGGACAGTGCTGACCACACTTGGCAAACATGGCCAGTGACCACCATGGATCGAAACGGAGAGCTTTCTAGCCAGATGTTTTACATTGTTTTCTTTTTAAATCATTATTGTTCTATCCATGCGTTTCTTCCAGGAGAACGGTGGAGGGGGCGGAGAATCCTTCTGTCACCGTATCCATTGTCCTGTCGGCCCACCCACTTTAATCCGCACCAACAAGTTCACCTCAGGATTTCAAGGGATTGTGGATGCTTATGGTGTAGCAAGTTACCAAGAAGTAAACCCAGGTATGTTTTTTATTTTTTATGGTTATTTTATACTTTTAACTGTTATTTCGCAAGTCCTCTTCCAGGACCGCACAGATTCTCAGTGCGGTCGTGGAAGATTCCTAGAAATTGAGTTGCCAGGTAACTAACTCTGTTCTTATTAAGCTGGAACATATTTTTTAGATTTTTCAAGGGGATTTGGTTTCACGTAGATCTTTATAAAAAAAAATGGACCTTGCATACTATCCGGTTACTATATGTCTTCTGTATTTTTTCTAAGCTCCAGAAGTCCAATTATTAGGCTGGTTTCACACGGGCGATAGGGTCTGCCTGTCAGTTTTTCAGATGAACCTGATCTGACTAGCCATTGTTCTTTATGGAGCGACGAATCTCAGCGGACACCTGCCAGCATATAATCCGATCCTGTCTGCCAAAAAAAGCCAGATGGGGGATCCATTCCTCTCCCATCACTCATCCACCCGGCGGATCGGATGACAGATGGTAACAGGTGGTCCTTTTCCATCTGACCACCCCATAGAGAACAGCGGGCTGCGTCTGTGTCCACTCTGCATAGCGGAGTGGACATGGCCCTGTCATACACTTGCTCAGTGGGGATCAGTGGAGAGATCCCCCCACTAAGAAGGCGGTTTCGCTTTACGGAGTCGGCCCCATGTTTAAGGGTAACAACAAAATCTGGGGAATGCCCAGGGAAAAACCAGGCCTACTTACTGACTAGCCTGCAGAACAACCAATTAACCTATCTAACAGTATGCGTTAAAAACAGGGGTTTTATCCGCACGCATTTGCAAACGCATGCGTGAGCCGCAGAGCCGCGCCAAGGCATTCTGTAATCTGTGGTCCCAACACTAAACAATGAGTGTCCCCACAGTGGAGGCACATGAATTCTAATGGATAGATAAGAGGAGCCACCCCTCCTTAAAGGTGCAGGAGCACACCAAACGCCCAGCATGTAGCACAATGGCTGCAAAAGTGTTGGTGTGTGTTGCTGGACCACAGGTGAAACATAAACATGTCCACCGCCCCCATCTATTGCTGGCCATAGCAGTAAATAGCATTGGAAGGCTAAAGCAGGTAACAACAAAACCTGGGAATGCCCAGGGAAAAACCAAGCCTGCAGAACAACCAATTAACCTGTCTAACAGTATACGTTAAAAACAGGGGTTTTATCCGCACGCATTTGCAAACGCATGCGTGAGCCGCAGAGCCGCGCCAAGGCACCCTGTAATCTGTGGTCCTAACACTAAACAGTGAGTGTCCTCACAATGGAGGCACATGCATTCTAATGGATGGATGAGGGCAGGTGGACTGAAGGCGAGCCACCCCTTCAGTTTAAGGGGCCTTAGACTTAAAAGTGAACAGGTCTTGAATGACATTATTTAATTAACCTTGTATAATGTTCGGTCACACGCGATGCCTGAAGAAGATTCCTCTGGCTAACTTCAGTGGGGCTCAAGGCTTATTGCCCCTGAGGTTTTCTTTGCCAATGTTGACTTTACAAAACATTGCACACATCTGCCCCCCACAATGCAGATGGCTCTCGTTAGATCAGGAAGATATTGCATTGTGGGATGTGGCCACTTAAGTAGAATGCTACATTTTAGATGCTGGTTATGTAACTTTATTTTTATTTTATTAATTCCACTCTTTTTGTGTTTAATTGCAGCTCTTTATACGATCATAACGTTCCCATTTCTCTTTGCCGTTATGTTTGGTGACGTTGGCCACGGGCTCCTCATGTTTCTGTTTGCTCTTTGGCTAGTTCTTGGAGAGAACGATCCAAAGCTGAAAAATTCTGACAATGAGGTGAGAGGCTGCAACATATAGAATGGATGGTGACTAGTATAAGAGAAATCTGGTTGTCTGTTCCATTAATTCATTATTTTTTTTGTGTCTGGCCAGATCTTCTCTATGTGCTTTGGAGGCCGGTATCTAGTTCTGCTCATGGGACTGTTATCCATTTACACAGGTTTTGTGTATAACGAATGTTTCAGCCGGGCAACCACCATTTTTGATTCAGGGTGGAGCGTTGCAGCAATGGCAAGAGCGAAGAACTGGACGTGAGTGAAGCAATCGGTTCCCTTTGTAGTGTAGGTAAATATATGAATGTGGTGATTGTATACATCTAGTTCTAACAATTCAATTTCTCTATTTAGGAGTGAAAGCTTGACCAACAATTTCGTTCCTCCACCACTGGACCCCAATATAACCGATGTCTTCACCAATGTCTATCCATTCGGCATTGATCCGGTAGGGTCTATTGTTACATTATGCTGCCTATTTTTTCCCTTGTGGTGGTATTACTATGTTAAATGAACTTCTACTATGTGATGTTACAACTGATTGATTGAGAGATTATATATATATATATATATATATATATTATCAATATCATCATCTATCTCCTATCTCTCTGTTACTGATTAAAATTTACGTGTTTGATTAATCTTTTTATTTTTAAATCGACTAATTTCTATTAATTATAACGCCTATACATTTTTCGGATCACCACCATATATAGTCTCCACTGTAATATCCACAGACGTCTCCCCCCACTGTAATATCCACAGACGTCTCCCCCCACTGTAATATCCACAGACGTCTCCCCCCACTGTAATATCCACAGACGTCTCCCCCCACTGTAATATCCACAGACGTCTCCCCCCACTGTAATATCCACAGACGTCTCCCCCCCCACTGTAATATACACAGACGTCTCCAACTGTAAAGGAAGATTAGTGATTCCTTAGTCTTACCAGAGAAGCTGGCCGAACACGAGCAGTTGAGGCTGGGTGATGACGTCAGCGCACCGCTCTAGGCTCACCTAGGCCGCCGCCGGGTAGACCAAGATGGCCGCCGCTCCGAAGCCGCAGCCTTTCCTATGGCCGAGGCAGCAGCGGAGCTCCGCGGATCACTTGGTGTGCCGATCCGGAAATGGTGATCCATTTGGATCACGGATCATTTACGATCTGTTGCACCACTAGCACTGATCAAAAAATGAATGATTAATCAAGGAATATAAATATATATAGGTATGTGTATGTGTGTGTGTGTGTATTTTGTACAGAATGACATTGACGGGTCCTGGGCAGGAGGATATAGTTCCTTTTAACTATCTGGGTTATGGTCTTTTTTTAAAGGAGCGTTGAAGAGACACCATACAGGGTGAGGGATTCGGATGTAGTTCAGTCGGAGAGGATTGATTCACAGTACTCTCTGGATTGTAAAGTCCTCCTTTTTGGGACTCATGCCACGTACACACAATGATTTTTCGGCATGAAAAAAACATAGTTTTTGAAAAACGTCATTTAAAATGATCGTGTGTGGGCTACACATCATTTTTCAGGTTCTGAAAAAAAAAAAAAAAAAAATTCGAACACGCTGCATTTTTTAACGTAGTTTTAAACTGTCGTTTTTTGGGTTGCAAAAAATGATCGTGTGTGGGCTAAAAAGATGTTTTAAACCCGCGCATGCTCAGAAGCTATGAGACGGAAGCACTCGTTCTGGTAAAACTACCGTTCATAATGGAGTAAGCACATTCATCACGTTATAACAGACAGAAAAGCACAAATCGTCTTTTGCTAACAAGGAATCAGCTAAAGCAGCCCAAAGGCGAATGGAACTTCCCTTTAGAGTGCTGACTGAAAGGAAGTGAGCACTCAGTGTGAACTTCCTGTCAGTCCCGCCGGGAACAGGAAACTGAATCTCCTGTACCACACGTGGTACCCGTCCGGACTGACAGGACTCCAGGAAGAAAGGAAGAGGAGCTCGGCCATGCTACAGCCTGGGAAGGGGAAGTTGGGGGCCCCAGGCCAGCTCGGGGCCCCAAGCAATTGTTTTGCCTGTCCTGTAGCGACGGGCCTGATGGTACCCACTCACAACCAATAATTTGGCAGCGGAGGGGGGTGGGGGGGGGGAACAAACAAGTGGAGCTTCCCCTTTTTTGGGTGGAGCTCTGCTTTAATGTGCAAGTTTTGTATTCCCTTGGCTGTTTGCCCCCACCCTGTAGCGGGCTTTCTCTGCTTGCTCTGTCTGCCGCCACCATCTTCTCCCTGATTTTTTATTTTATTTTTGGTTCCCATCGCTTATACAATTACTATCAGGTTGCAATAAATAACTTAAAATATGAAAATGAACTAGTTTCCCTTTTTTAAAATGTTATAGTAATCTACAATATATGTGACTTGGTCCTATATGCAAATTAAAATGTAATTGTATTTTTTTTTATTCCAGATATGGAGCTTGTCCTCCAATCGCCTCACATTCCTGAACTCCTTCAAAATGAAAATGTCTGTTATTATAGGCGTCATTCATATGTCCTTTGGAGTGTTTCTGGGCATCTTTAACTTTGTGTAAGTACCATTACAACATTCAGCGTTGTCTAGCTGAACTTCATGCAAACCGCAAAATACACAGATTATTCACCTGCTGTCCAGGGTAATTTTTTTCTAATTTGCATGTGTAGCGCTACCCCTGAAGGAGCCGTTGGTTAAATACTGGGATTGGCACACCAAGTTACCCTGGTGATGTCTAGGGGTGAAATACCAGTGGCGGAGCAATGAGCGAATGTCCAGACAGTCAATAAAGTTTCCTTCAATGCCTTTTTTTATTTGGCAGCCAACAAGGCAAACATCATCTTCAGTTTAAGGAAAGGAAAGCTGATGAAGAAAGGATAAGAGAACCTTGTGGTATCAGGCCTGGATGTGAACAGGGCAGGCCTGCCCTCGACAAAAGCAATAGTTGAACTCGTTTCCACTCCCGAGTGGAGTGTGTAAAGTGCCCACGGCAGGTTCCCCACACTAACCTGGCAGCTGAGGTGTCACTTCGGATCGCTGAGAGGAACAGATCTCTCTATCTCCGATCTGGCTCTAAGGCCCTTGTAACCGGCCAATTGCTTCAGTAAGTTGGATGGGCGAGCGGAGCGAATCCTCCCAGTAAATCTCATTTAGCATAGGTCACCGGGTGACAGCAAAGTGTACCTGTCGGCATCCTGGTCACCAGATCCCCGATTGGTTCGTTCAAGCCCTGTTGGACAACCTGCCTCCGGGTCCTCCTCAAGCCGACCCCCCCAATAGTACGGCACCCAGCCTGGGATCTCCTCAAAAGAACTGGGAACCCAGTAGAGTACTGGGGTCCCCTTTGACTTCCGGTTGAGGTCCAGCATAGCCTGTGGATTTGGCCAGGTGGGCCACGCTGGCGGGGTGCATGGATGCGCGCACCCTGAAGGTGGATGCCGCACCTAGAACCGCAGAACTGCCTTGAGCACATGACACCTGTCACAGATATATCCCTCCCCAGCATGCCCAGCGAGGGAAAACTCTTCCAATTGGCTGCTGGGGAAAGCTTGCTCTGTCAGAACCCCCTCTGCCGCCAACTGCGGACCGGAGATGATACCACGTCCCCAGAATGCAGACTGGCCCAGAGGACACTTCTGAAATAACAGGCCTCCAATTGGCTGCTGGGGAAATCTTGCTCTGTCAGAACCCCCTCTCCTGTCACCTGCGGACCAGAGATGATACCACATCCCCAGAATGCAGACTGGCCCAGAGGACACCTCTGAAATAACAGGCCTCCAATTGGCTGCTGGGGAAATCTTGCTCTGTCAGAACCCCCTCTCCTGTCACCTGCGGACCAGAGATGATACCACATCCCCAGAATGCAGACTGGCCCAGAGGACACCTCTGAAATAACAGGCCTCCAATTGGCTGCTGGGGAAATCTTGCTCTGTCAGAACCCCCTCTCCTGTCACCTGCGGACCAGAGATGATACCACATCCCCAGAATGCAGACTGGCCCAGAGGACACTTCTGAAATAACAGGGGTCACCATCCTGAACAATTGTGTGAATGGGAGCAAGGTAACTCTCCCATTCTTGCTAAATTTAGACTAGTGCCGGCACTGAAAGTAAAGGGGGCGCTACACATGTATGCACAGTTGGGGGGTGCTTTTTATTTTTTTTTATTTTTTTAACTGTATTACTATTACAAGAGGCTAACCATCCACGATGTAAAAACTTGGGCCAGGGGACAGGTCCTCTTTATGGAGACATCAGGGGTCTATTAGACCCCCAATGACTCCCCCCTACCCTCCAAAGCGACTTCAACAGATCAAATGACCAATTTGAAACTGGGAAGTAATGATTTTCTTTTTCGGCTTTAATGGTGACAAATGAGATGGAGGAACAGATGTGTTTGTAAAGCCTTAGTGTGAAGTTGTACTGGCCGTTTACCTGGAGGAATGGGGAGAGCCTGGGAACCACCACAGCTGGCGGGTGGCCATTCCCAACATTATAAAAGTGATTGGGTGGCTGTAAAGCCGCCTGGATCACTTTTACTAAACGGCTAATTGCTGGGTGTGTTTTTTACATAGCAATTGTATTTTGGTTCATCCAGACCTGAGATTTACACAATACTGATGGGGCAAATCACCAAATTTTTTCTCTGCTGCAGTAAAATCTGAAGTGTAATGTGCGCATATAACCACTTCCTTGGTTTCTCCTCACTCCCTTAACAATATGCAATTTTTCAAATCCTTTTTTTCTAGAAATATAGGATCTCTTTTGAGACCCATTGGTGTCATCACTGGGTGTTTTTGTTGGGGTGTTGCTTCTCTTCCTGGCCGAACTGGAGACGGGTTCTGAAACCCGTCCTAAGACTCCTGGCCAATCTGGTTTTAGGAGCTGCTTCATGATTGGCCGGGAGGAGAATCAGGAAGACCATAGCGAATAATGTGTTCTTGTCACACACAAAAAAAAAAAATCCCATTGGAATCCATGCGTCCAAAGCCCTTGGGGGCCAGGCGCATGGATCGGGGTGGGGGTGGCGCCACTAATGTAGCAGCCACCACGGTGTTTAACCGCTTGCACAGCTAAAGTCTGCACCACCTAACGGCCAGCAGGGACATCTAAAGGGACTTCAGATGTTCCATCTTTTAACATTTTGGGAAGAAGAACAAAAATGATGGCAGCGAGGCGATAGCTATTCGAGGTAGTCCAATGACCATATGGATCAGGGAGAAAGGAGGATGATGATGGCTAAAGCACTTTCATATGGTTTATTGTGGCAAAGCACATTTACAGGGAATTGAGAGTAATCATTTTCAAGGGGAGAAAAAACTTGCTACAAACAAGGTAAGGCTTCAGTTCAGCTTTAACCACTTAATCCCCGGACCAAACTGTAGCTAAAGGACCAGGCCCTTTTTGCAAATTGGCACTGCGTCGCTTTAACTGACAATTGCGCGGTCGTGCGACGTGGCTCCAAAACAAAATTGGCGTCCTTTTTTCCCAACAAATAGAGCTTTCTTTTGGTGGTATTTGATCACCTCTGCGTTTTTTTTTTTTTTGCGCTATGAACAAAAATAGAGCGACAATTTTGAAAAAAATGCAATATTTTTTTACTTTTGCTATAATAAATATCCCCCAAAAATATATAAAAACATATTTTTTAGGTCTATACGTATTCTTCTACCTATTTTTGGTAAAGAAAATCGCAATAAGCGTTTATCGATTGGTTTGCGCAAAATGTATAGCGTTTACAAAATAGGGGATAGTTTTATTGCATTTTTTTTTTTTTTTTTTACTACTAATGGCGCCGATCAGCGTTTTTTTATTTTATTTTTTTTCCTGACTGCGACATTATGGCGGACACTTCAGACAATTTTGACACATTTTTGGGACAATTGTCATTTTCACAGCAAAAAATGCATTTAACCACTTGCTTACTAGTGATGAGCGGAATACGCCATATTCGATTTCGCAATAATTCGCGAATATATAGAAGAATATTCGTGAATATTCGTTAATATCGAATATTCGTGATATTTTATCAAAAAAAAAAATTGCGAAATTTCGCTAGTGCGAATGCGAAATTGATTGCGAAATTCTCGTCAACACGCGAAAACGGAGATCATTTCCTGGATTACTAAACTAATAGGCACTAAACACTAACTCTACACACAAACTTATATGACTAAACTAAAGCTAATTTTTATTTTTTGTATACACAAAACACAGAAGGGCAGAGAACGCATTCGCGAATATTCGCATTGCGAATATTCGGCAACATAAAAGGATCGCCTCAGCTACTCGGCCCAGGGTCTCTAATCATACCAGCAATGCTTTTAGACGTCGATGGAGATCACTAGGATGTGATCTGTTTTGAAAATAAATTAGAAAAAATATGAATATTCGCAATAGCGAATATTCACTGCGATATTCGATTTATTCGCGAATACTCGAATATGCAATATTCGTTACGAATATTCGCAATGCGAATATTCGTGAGCAACACTATTGCTTACTGGGCACATAAACCCCCTTCGTGCCCAGGCGAAATTTCAGCTTCCGGCACTGCGTCGCTTTAACTGACATTTGCACGGTCGTGCGACGTGGCTCCCAAACATAATTGACGTCCTTTTTTCCCCACAAATAGAGCTTTCTTTTGGTCTTTTATTTCTTGCGCTATAAACAAAAAAAGAGCGACAATTTAAAAAAAATATATATTTTTTTTTTACTTGTTGCTATAATAAATATCCCAATTTTTATTTATTTTTTTAAAACATTTTTTTTTCTCAGTTAAGGCCGATACGTATTCTTCTTCGTATTTTTGTGAAAAAAAAATCGCAATAAGCAACTGGTTTGCACGAAAGTTATAGCGCCTACAAAATAGGGGACAGAATTATGTTTTTTTATTTTTTTTACTATTTATTTTTTTACTAGTAATAGCGGTGATCTGCGATTTTTATCGGGACTGCGACATTACGGCGGACACATCGTACACTTTTGACACATTTTTGGGACGATTCACATTTATACAGCGACCAGTGCTATAAATATGCACTGATTACTGTATAAATGTGACTGGCATTGAAGGGGTTAACACTAGGGGGTGAGGAAGGGGTTAAATGTATTCCCTGGGTGTGTTCTAACTGTGTAGGAGGGGACTGACTGGGGGAGGTGACCGATGCTGTGTCCCTATGTACAAGGGACACCGCATCTGTCTCCTCTCCCTGACAGTTTACACACACAGATCCACGTCCCTGCTGTCACCGCCGATCGCGCGCACCCGGCGGACATCGCGGCCGCCAGGCACACGCATCGGCTCCTCAGCGATGCGCCGTGTTTTATTTACGAAAGGCAAATCCACTTTGCACTTGAAATTGCACTGAAAGTACACTTGGAAGTGCAGTCTCTGTACATCCGAGGGGTAGATCTGAAATGAGGGGAAGCTCTGCTGATTTTATCATTCAATCATGTGCAAGCTAAAATGCTGTTTTTTATATTCCTTGCATGTCCCCCTCAGATTTACTGTGACTGCACCTCCAAGTGCATTTTTCAGTGCAATTTCAAGTGCACTTGTAGTCTGCACCTGTTGTGCAAAGTGGATTTGCCTTTTAGTAAAGTGTCACTTTCGTCCAAAGAGCGTTGGCCAGGAACTTGTCTTGCATACAAACGGCACACAATTGTCAGCCAACAAACGCGAACGTATTGACGTTTTTCAGCTCTTGCGCGCCACCCTTTGTGCACCTTCTGCTAATGTTTTGTTTGGTGAGTATTGATTCGGAGCATGCGTGTTTGTACTTTGGACTTTTGCCTGTACACATGATCGGAAAATCTCAAAACAGACTGTTGCCCCTGGAAAATTTTCAATATTTGTCCGTGGAAAATCCGCTTATTGAAAACGCACGCCAGTGTTATACTCACAAAATAGAAAATAATATCAAGCTTGTCATGTATATTGTTGTATTGATGTCTTTGTCTTGCAGTCACTTCAAGCAGAAGTACCGCATCCTCCTGGTGTCTATCCCAGAGCTGCTCTTCCTGCTGTGCCTCTTCGGATATCTGGTGTTCATGATTTTCTACAAGTGGTTTGCATTTGACGCCAGTCAAGCTCAGTCGGCTCCAAGCCTGCTCATTCATTTCATTGACATGTTCCTTTTCACCAAGAACAAGGGCAACATAAACCTCTTTGCGGGGCAGGTGAGCTTCACCCGGCCATTTCTACAAATTCTCCATCAGCAGTGTTTTTTCACAATTCGCATTTTCTAAATGTATGTCCTTTCATGCTGCGTCGTTTTTATAATATGAATCCGGTCACTTACTATCTTGCAATCCGCCGCCGCTCCGCATAGTTATTCAAAAAAGATAGGGCCAGATCCACAAAGCCCGTCCTATCTTTCTGCCGGCGTAGTGTATCTTGTTTACGCTACGCCGCCGTACGCTAGGAAGGCACGTTCCGTATCCACAAAGGACTTGCGTCCTAAGTTACGGCGGCGTAGCGTAAATGGGCCGGCGTAATTCAAATGGGGAAGAGGTGGGCATGTTTTATTTAAATCAATCGTGACCCGACGTAAATTGCGTTTTTAAAACTGCGCATGCGCCGGCCGTGGACATGTCCCAGTGCGCATGCTCCAAATCACGTCGCAAAAACTTCAATGAAAACAACGTGAACGTAATTCACGCAAATCCCTATTTGCAAACGGTTTACGCAAACATGAACAACGGAAAATTCGATGCCGGCCCGACGTCCATACTTAACATTACGTACACCTCTATAGAGCAGGGGTAACTTTACGCCGAACCTAAGCTTACGCAAACGACGTAAAAAACACTGCGCCGGTCGTACGTACGTTCGTGGATCGGCGAATCTAGCTCATTTGCATATTCGACGTGGAAAATATACGGAAGCGCCCCTAGCATCCAGCGTTAATAGGAAACTTTAAGACGACGGCGTATCTACGCAAAAAAAGGCGTATCTTGTTTTGTAGATACAAAACAATGATACGCCGGCGCAGATTTGAAATTACGGCGGCGGATCTGGAGATACGCCGCCGTAATTGTTTGTGGATCTGGCCCAAAGTTAATAAAACTAGGTCCACACGGTTGTCATTTTGCTTGTGGGCATTGTGAAGCCCACAAGCACTTCCTGGAAGTCTTGGATGGGGAGTGATAATTGGACAGCGCACTGCATCCTGGGAAAAGATGACACACATTTCCCAGAAGCATTAGAGGGAGATGATGTCAGAATCCTAGGTGATTCCAAAGGCAGATTTCGTGGGACTGCATAGCAACAGGCATTTCCAGAGGAGTAAAAAAAAAATTTTTTTTTTCTTTTTTAGGTCTAATGAGCACAATAATAAAAAAAAATTTGGGGTGGAAACTCCACTTAAAGTTTTTGCGGTTGTATTCGATATGTGCAAAGAGAGATCACACAAATATTAAGTATAACATTTAATAAAAGTAATGACGGATACAGATGATGATAGAAAATAGAACAAGAATACTAAAAGGGGTTGTAAAAGAATTCATTTTTTTCCCTAAATATCTTCCTTTACCTTAGTGCAGTCCTCCTTCACTTACCTCATCCTTCCATTTTGCTTTTAAATGTCCTTATTTCTTCTGAGAAATCCTCACTTCCTGTTCTTCTGTCTGCAACTCTACACAGTAATGCGGGGCTTTCTCCCTGGTGTGGAGTGTCGTGCTCGCCCCCTACCTTGGACTACAGGAGAGTCAGGACACCTACTAACACACAGCTCCTTTATCTGCAACGTAGAGAGCGTCCTGACTCTCCTGTAGTACAAGGGAGGGGGAGCTTGACACTCCACACCAGAGAGAAAGCCTTGCATTACTGTGTGGAGTTGCAGACAGGAGGACAGGAAGTGAGGATTTCTCAGAAGAAATAAGGACATTTTTAAAAGCAAAATGGAAGGATGAGGTAAGTGAAAGAGGACTGCACTTAGATAAAGGAAGATATTTAGGGAAAAGATTTGTACCTTTATAACCCCTTTAAACACACCTTGATCTTTAACACTTCATATTCTCCATTTATTGCACTGTCCCTTAAAACTTGGTACCCTTTATTAATAATGAATACCCTTTAATTATCATTTGGATAGATGCTGTCCCCCCACCCCTCTCCCCCCCCACATTTTAATGGATATCTAGAAACTGTGGACCAGTTTAAACATTCTGGGCCAGATTCTCAAAAGAATTACGCCAATGTATCTACAGATCCACCGGCGTAATTCGAATATCCCACCGGCGTATCTTTGTTTTGTATTCACAAAACAAGATACGCCGGAATTACGCTAGGAACCGACTGGCGTAAGTCACTTACACCGTCGGATCCTAAATGCAATAATACGCTGGCCGCTAGGTGGCGTTTACGTCGATTTCTGCGCCGAATATGCAAACGAGTCGATACGCCGATTCCCGAATGTTTTTGCGCCGACGTAGTTTGCGTACACGTAAGGTTACCCCTGCTATAAGGAGGGGTAACCTTGCGTAGGTCCAGTGTACAACATGTTAAGTGGACGTCGGGACAGCGTTGTGTTTTTCCGTAACTCGTCGCTAATTGGCCTATACGTTAATTACGTTGCCGTTGTAATCGCTGTATTTGCGGCGTACGATGGAGCACGCGCAGTGGCCTACGTTTAAGGCCGGCACATGCGCAGTTTGTTCGGCGCGGGGGAACGCTTAATTTAAATACAGCACGCCCCCCTCCTTCCCTATTTGAACTAGGCGGCCTTACGCCGCCCCCTTTACGCTACGCCGACGCAAATTACGGAGCAAGTGCTTTGAGAATACGGCACTTGCCTGTAAAAAAAAAATGCGTAGGCGTAGCGTAAATGGGATACGCCGCAAATACGCAATTTTTTGAGAATCTGGCCCTCTCTTTACAAGTAGAATTTTTCTTCTTTTGCTATTCTTTCCTTTCTTTCATTGCAATGTATAATGATGAATAAGAGATGCACTTTGAAAATTCCATAATGTTGCCATCACACAAAAGGCTAGTCCAGTGCAACTTACAGGATTTCCATATAACTCTTGTGTTCTTCTGTAGGACGTTGTACAAAAGACTCTAGTGATTGTTGCTGTGGCGTGTGTTCCAATTCTGCTCTTTGGGGATCCCATGTACCAGTACTTCCAGCACCGTAGGAAAAAAAGAACAAGACAAACTATTGGACGGGTAAGACACTAACCATTTGAGTAGAAATTCTTCCCCGTCAGAAGGTGCCGCCCTGGATCCCTCCTGAAGAACAAGCGGCCCAGCAGCTTTGTCCCCCCCCACCGACTTCACCCAAGTTGCTTTACTTCATTCCTTTGTGCCCGCCGATCAGCCATAACTTTTTACACCCACCTAATTTTCAGTGGGTCCCGCTTTTGCTGTCAAAACACCTCCAACCCCTCTAGGCATGGACTTCCGAAGGTATGCTGTGGGATCTGGCACCAAGCTGTTAGTAGCAAATTCTTTAACCACTTAAAGGGACACTAAAGTCAGGGATTTAAAAAAAAAAAAATAACAAACATGTGATACTTACCTTCACTGTGCAGTTCGTTTTGCACAGAGTGGCCCGGAAACCTGTCTTCTGGGGTCCCTCGGCGGCTGTCTGGGCTCCTCCTCGCAAAAGCTTTCCTTCTTCATGCGAGGGCGCTCGCATGGAGGAAAGCTTTTGCGAGCGCGCTCCCGTGATACAGCGGCGGCCATAGCCGCCGACTGTATCACTCGGCTCCGCCCCCCAGCGCGACGCGTCATCCGCCCTGATTGACAGCAGCGCTAGCCAATGGCTGCGCTGCTATCAATCCGCCCAGCCTAGCCAATCAACGGCCAGGCTGGGAACCGAAGAGGACGAGGTGGACGCGCCCGGGAGATTCGAACGGTCAGGTAAGTACAACGGGGGCTCGGGGGGGGCCGGTGCTGCTGGATGTTTTTTTACCTTCATGCATAGGATGCATGAAGGTAAAAAAACTTGTACCTTTACAACCACTTAAGACCCGGACCTTTAGGCAGCTAAAGGACCCAGCCAGTTTTTGCGATTCGGCACTGCGTCGCTTTAACTGACAATTGCGCGGTCGCGCGACGTGGCTCCCTAACAAAATTGGCGTCCTTTTCCCCCCAGAAATAGAGCTTTCTTTTGGTGGTATTTGATCACCTCTGCGGGTTTTATTTTTTGCGCTATAAACAAAAATAGAGCGACAATTTAAAAAAAAAAAATCAAAATTTTTTACTTTTTGCTACAATAAATATCCCCCAAAAATATCTAAAAACATTTTTTTTCCCCTCAGTTTAGGCTGATACGTATTCTTCTACATATTTTTGGTAAAAAAAATTGCAATAAGCGTTTATCGATTGGTTTTCGCAAAATTTATAGCGTTTACAAAATAGGGGATAGTTTTATTGCATTTTTATAATTTTTTTTTTTTTTACTACTAATGGCAGCGATCAGCATTTTTTTTCATGACTGCGACATTATAGCGGACACTTCGGACAATTTTGACACATTTTTGGGACCATTGTCATTTTCACAGCAAAAAATGCATTAAAAATGCACTGATTACTGTGAAAATGCCAATTGCAGTTTGGGAGTTAACCATAAGGGGGCGCTGAAGGGGTTAAGTGTGACCTCATCTGTGTTTCTAACTGTAGGGGGGTGTGGCTGTAGGTGTGACATCTTTGATTGTGTTTCCCTATTAAAGGGAACACACAATCAATGACAGCGCCACAGTGAAGAACGGGGAAGGTGTGTTTACACACAGCTCTTCCTGTTCTTCAGCTCTGCGGACCGATCGCGGGACTCGGCTGGGTACTTAGAGGACGTACCTGTACATGCTTGGGCCCAGCCGTGCCATTCTGCCGACGTATATCTGCAGGAGGTGGTCCTTAAAGCGGATGGTTCACCAGAAAAAAATATTAAAAGCCAGCAGCAACAAATACTGCAGCTGCTGACTTTTAATATTAGGACACTTACCTGTCCTGGAGTCCAGCGGCGTCCGCAGCAGAGGACGAGCGATCGCTCGTCACCCTGCTGCTCCCCCCTCCATCCACGGTGAGGGAACCAGGAAGTGAAGCGCTGCGGCTTCACTGCCCGGTTCCCTACGGCGCATGCGCGAGTCGCGCTGCGCCCGCCGATTGGCTCCCGCTGTGTGCTGGGAGCCGAGAGTTCCCAGCACACAACGGGGGGGGGCGACGGGATGTCGCCAAAAAACCCGACTTTTGCCCGAGACTGCGGGCCGGAAGTGGTTGCAGATACCTGTCTTTAGACAGGTATCTGCACCCCCCTCCCCCCTGAAAGGTGTCAATTGTGACACTGGAGGGGGGGAGGGTTCCGATCAGCGGATCTTCACTTTAGGGTGGAGATCCGCTTTAAGTGGTTAAAGTGGATGTAAACCTTCCATACAGCCTCAGATGGTACACAGAGATGAACCAAATCTCTCTACGTAGGTTTTAAATCTATATCTGCTGTGTTCACATTTACATACTATTTAGAAAGTTCAGATTCTGTTAGGAAATGTTCTATTCCTATTTAAAGCGGAGCTCCACCCGCAGTTTTTTTTTTTTTCAAAGTCGGCAGCTACTAACAGTGTAGCTGCTGACTTTGAATAAGGACACTTACCTGTCCTAGGCGCCCGCGCTGACGGCCCCCGCCGATGCCGATCCTCGATCCCGGCACCGCCATCCACAGTCAGGGAAACAGGCAGCGAAGCCATGCGGCTTCACTGCCCGTTTCCTACTGCGCATGTGCGAGCGACGCGGCGCTTTGTGAATGGTCCGGCTGCTTTCTGGGATACACACAGTTCGCAGAATGCAGCGCGGCCCATTCACAAGAAGACACCGAGAAGAGGAGGAGGAAGAAAACAGCACCGCGGATCATGAGGGCAGATTCGGGACTTCTGCATAGCAACAGCCTATTTAGGGTGAGAATTTTTTTATTTTCTTTTATTCCATTTAATTTTTATTTATTTTTTTCAGATTTAAAAAAAAATTAAAATATCAGGGTGGAGCTCCGCTTTAACAGAGTGTGATGTCTAGGCATATAGCGAAAATTGCTGATTGGAGGAAAGGCACACATACCCTCTCCACATAGACAGAGACTCTCAGAGGCGTTTTGTAACAGGGCCAGCTGCCTGCTAATCTATTTATAAGTTAAAATCCGTATTTTTTGCTAGAAAATTACTTGGAACCCCCAAACATTATATATCTATTGTAATGTTGGGGGTTATTAACTCTCGTGGTATAAGCGTTTCAGTGATCCACGCCAGTCCGGAACTATGTTTTAAGGGCTTGTTGGCCCAAACATAGGTTTCCCACGCATGGGGTTTTCACTATCCACACAAAAATGATAGCTTCAGCCTCCTGGCTTATATGTGCAAAGCAAAGAAAATACCAAGCCACCTGGCTCTCCTCAGCAGTAGCCCAAACTGCTTAGGCTCCAGCATGGAACCTTCCTGACTCCTGTCGGCAACCTCGCTCAGGTCTCTGGGGTTTCTCACAGTGCAGCCTGCACTCTCCAGCTTATTCCATGCACACCTGCACTCTCTGGGGTTCTCCCTTGCATGCCTGGTCTTCTCGGGAGGGTGGAGCCCAGAATGCTGGTCCTGAATCTCCTATCAGGCCCACACATCTATTTGAAAAGCTGGACCCAGGACTGGGGATTTCATCCCACCCAGATCTCTTTGAAATCCCCGGCTCCAGGTCCCAAAGTGTACTTTATTACAAATTGAGGGAACTGAAATGCCAGTTTCCTCTGAAACCAGTAAATACGCTGGAGCCCCTCAACCCGACCGGTTGAGAACCCTGGGTCACCACCATAGGCGTGCGCACAGGGTGTGCCCAGGCACACCCTAATCACCCCGAGCAGCACAGATTCCCCCCCTACTGCCCTGGCTCCCATCTTTCTCTCTGTGGCGCTGCCAGCTTCCCTCCACTCCTATCGGTTGTTGCTGCTGGAATGTTGTAGGAGTGGGAAAGGTGCCAGTAAATATGTAATTTACTGGCCCCTCCCCTTTCTGAATGAACATCGTGAGTGATTGGTAGTGTGTGTTTGGGCTTTGGGGTGCACACCCTAATGCAATAGGCTGCGCACACCTATGGTCACCACACCCCTGGGGTACCACATTACTACACTATATAGATAGAGATATATTTTTAGCAGAGAATCTAGAGCAGTGGTCTCCAAACATTTTAAGCAAATGGCCAGTTTACTGTCCTTCAAGTTTTAGGGGGCCGGACTGTGGCCAGTAGGTCAGTGGGAGTAAAAAAATAAATCAATTACATAGTGCCGGTAGTCAGTAGGATTTGGAATAGTGCCCCATGATTGGTGTCAGTGGGAGGATTAATACCCAGTCATTGGTGTCCGTGGGAGGAATAGTGCCCCATCATTGGTGTCAGTGGGAGGAATAGTACCCCATCATTGGTGTCAGTGGGAGGAATAGTGCCCCATCATTGGTGTCCGTGGGAGGAATAGTGCCCCATCATTGGTGTCCGTGGGAGGAATAGTGCCCCATCATTGGTGTCCGTGGGAGGAATAGTGCCCCATCATTGGTGTCCGTGGGAGGAATAGTGCCCCATCATTGGTGTCCGTGGGGAGGAATAGTGCCCCATCATTGGTGTCCGTGGGAGGAATAGTGCCCCATCATTGGTGTCCGTGGGAGGAATAGTGCCCCATCATTGGTGTCCGTGGGAGGAATAGTGCCCCATCATTGGTGTCCGTGGGAGGAATAGTGCCCCATCATTGGTGTCCGTGGGAGGAATAGTGCCCCATCATTGGTGTCAGTGGGAGGAATAGTGCCCCATCATTGGTGTCAGTGGGAGGAATACTGCCCCATCATTGGTGTCAGTGGGAGAGATAGTATTCCATTATTGGTATCAGTGGGAGGAATAGTACCCCATCATTGGTGTCAGTGGGAGAGATAGTATTGATAGTATTCCATTATTGGTATCAGTGGGAGGAATAGTACCCCATCATTGGTGTCAGTGGGAGAGATAGTATTCCATTATTGGTCTCAGTGGGAGGAATAGAGCCCCATCATTGGTGTCAGTGGGAGAGATAGTATTGATAGTATTCCATTATTGGTATCAGTGGGAGGAATAGAGCCCCATCATTGGTGTCAGTGGGAGAGATAGTATTGATAGTATTCCATTATTGGTATCAGTGGGAGGAATAGAGCCCCATCATTGGTGTCAGTGGGAGAGATAGTATTGATAGTATTCCATTATTGGTATCAGTGGGAGGAATAGAGCCCCATCATTGGTGTCAGTGGGAGAGATAGTATTGATAGTATTCCATTATTGGTATCAGTGGGAGGAATAGAGCCCCATCATTGGTGTCAGTGGGAGAGATAGTATTGATAGTATTCCATTATTGGTATCAGTGGGAGGAATAGTACCCCATCATTGGTGTCAGAGGGAGGAATAGTACCCCATCATTGGTGTGAGTGGGAGAGATAGTATTCCATTATTGGTATCAGTGGGAGGAATGGTACCCCATCGTCCATAAAAGTGGGAGAAATAGTGCTTCATATGTGTAGGAGAAAATCCCCAAGGGCCAGATAAAGGCATGCAAAGGGCCACATTCGGCCCCGGGGACGCAGTTTGGAGACCACTGATCTAGAGAATAAAATGGCGATTGTTGCGATATTTTATGTCACACGGTATTTGTGCGGCGGTGTTTTTTGTTTTTTAAACGCAACTTTTTGGGAAAAATGTACTTTCATGAATTAAAAAAAAAAATGAAAAAGTAAAGTTAGCCCAATTTTTTTGCATAATGTGAAAGATGATGTTGCGTTTGTATGATGGCGAGTAAATCGATACTAAGCATGTCACGCTTTATAATCGCACGCACTCGTGGAATGGCGACAAACTACGGTACCTAAAAACCCATAGGTAACGCTTTAAACTTTTTTTTTTTTTTTTACAGTTACCAGGTTAGAGTTAGATTGTGCGATGATCCCGTGGCTATTGATTTTTCTGTATATTGGGGTTCTTCAAACTACGGCCCTCCAGCTGTTGCGGAACTACAAATCCCATGAGGCATTGTAAAACTCTGACATTCACAAACATTACTAGGGCATGATGGGAATTGTAGTTCCTGAACAACTGAAGGGCCATAGTTTGAGGACCCCTGGTGTATATTGTCTCATGGTTGTGGATAACTGACATATGCCAGTGCTGCTACATTTTTATATAGACATTTGCATCTTTTAGTTATAAAAAGGTTATTTTATTTTTTGTTTTTCAGGGCGTAATAAATAATGGTGAAAGGAGTGGTTTACTGGCGGATGAAGAAAACTACTCCGTTGAGCCCTCAGAACATGGGGAAAAGGGCAAACATGATGATGAAGAGGTAAGTATTTCTAATGGCATTTAAAAGTGTTGTCACAATGGGTAATGGAGTGGCAGGAGGATTTGGAAAGTATTTAACCCCTTCAATCCCGGGCTTTTATACCCACCTCCATCCCGGGCTTTTATACCCACCTCCATCCCGGGCTTTTATACCACCTCCATCCCGGGCTTTTATTTTTTCCTTTTTTACCCACCTCCATCCCGGGCTTTTATACCCACCTCCATCCGGGCTTTTATACCCACCTCCATCCCGGGCTTTTATACCCACCTCAATCCCGGGCTTTTATACCCACCTCAATCCCGGGCTTTTATACCCACCTCAATCCCGGGCTTTTATACCCACCTCAATCCCGGGCTTTTATACCCACCTCAATCCCGGGCTTTTATACCCACCTCACCTCAATCCCGGGCTTTTATACCCACCTCAATCCCGGGCTTTTATACCCACCTCAATCCCGGGCTTTTATACCCACCTCAATCCCGGGCTTTTATACCCACCTCAATCACGGGCTTTTATACCCACCTCAATCACGGGCTTTTATACCCACCTCAATCCCGGGCTTTTATACCCACCTCAATCACAGGCTTTTATACCCACCTCAATCACGGGCTTTTATACCCACCTCAATCACGGGCTTTTATACCCACCTCAATCACGGGCTTTTTATACCCACCTCAATCACGGGCTTTTATACCCACCTCAATCACGGGCTTTTATACCCACCTCAATCACGGGCTTTTATACCCACCTCAATCACGGGCTTTTATACCCACCTCAATCACGGGCTTTTATACCCACCTCAATCACGGGCTTTTATACCCACCTCAATCACGGGCTTTTATAACACCACCTCAATCACGGGCTTTTATACCCACCTCAATCACGGGCTTTTATACCCACCTCCATATCGGGCCTTTTCTGGCACTTCTCCCCTACATGTACAAATCATCATTCTTTTGCTAGAAAATTACTCAGAACCCCCAAACATATGTTTTTTTAGCAGACACCCTAGGGAATTAAACGACGGTCATTGCAACGTTTTATCTTGCACGGTATTTGCGCAATCATTTTTCAAACGCCTTTTTTTGGAAAATGGTTTCATGAATTAAAAAAATAACAAAACAGTAAAGTTAGCCCAATTTTTTTTATAAAAGATGAAAGATGATGTTACACCGAGTAAATAGATACCCAACTTGTCACGCTTTAAAATTGCGCACACTCGTGGAATGGCGCCAAACTTCGGTACTTAAAAATCTCCATAGGCGAAGCTTTGAATTTTTTTACAGGTTACCAGTTTAGATTTACCAAAAAGAGGTCTAGTGCTAGAATTGTTGCTGGCACTCTAATGCACGCGGCGATACGTGTGGTTTAACTTCTTAAGGACCGCCTCCTGCACATATACGTTGGCAGAATGGCACGGCTGGGCACATCCACGTATATTTACGTCGGTACTAGTACCCAGCCGTGGGTCACGGGGCGCGCGCCCGTGGTGCGCTCCCGTGACCCGGTCCGAAGCTCCGTGACCGCGGGACTCACGGACCGATCGCCGCTGGAGTGCGGCGAACGGTCCCCAGAGCTGAAGAACGGGGAGTGCCGTGTGTAAACATGGCTTCCCCGTGCTTCACTGTGGCGGCAGCATCGATCGCGTCATCCCTTTTATAGATGACGATCGATGACGTCACACCTACAGCCACACCTCCCTACAGTTGTAAACACACACAGGGAACACATAACCCCTTCAGCGCCCCCTTGTGTGGTTAACTACTCATCAAACTGCAATCTGTCATTTTTTCGTAAACAATGCAATTTAAATGCATTTTTTGCTGTGTAAAAATGACAATGTGTCCAAAAATTACGCAGAGTCACGAATAAAATTGCTCATT